>JAQPZY010001366.1:352500-682500 GCA_029931535.1 Margaritifera margaritifera
CGCACATAGAAACATTAGTGCGCTGCTAATTCTCGAGGGGGAGAGACGTATTGTCTGAAGTAGAGCGGAAAGCTTATGTTGAGGAGGGAATTCTAGCTACAAGCCACTCCGAGACTTAACTGGTAAAAAGATGGGAATTTGAACTGTGTAAAACAAGCTTTTAAAAGGTAAGACGGTATCTTGGCAGTGTCTTTATCCTTGATTTGAGTAGATAGTTGAGTTTATTAGAATATTGAACCATAACGTATACTTGAATTTCGTTAGAATATTGAATCATAACGAATAGTTGAATTTATTAAAGAATTGAGTTATGAAATGTTCTTACATTTATCAGAATGTAGATTGAGAACTATGCGAAATTAGACTGAGTTGGATTTATGTGCATATGTATTTATATGTATAATTCTGTAATTCTTAGGACGCATGCAATAGGAATGATTACTTATTAACGATGGGTAGATTGCTGTGTCAGAACATATCAACATTTAGATGATGTGTGCGGGTGTTACAAAAATTCATTGAGTAATACTATTCGTGCGTAGAGCGCATGGCATGTATAAGACAAGTGGAAATTAGTATGTGCATAGGGCCTGGTAAAATTGTTCGCCCATTAATCTGATGGAAGGTCTGTGCGAGAGTGGTAGATTTCGTAGAGTAGAGTTGGGAGACAAGGGTGTACGTCCCTTATATTTCTTCAGGAAGCTCCCAGGGTGCCCGTGAGAGTCCCAGGGTGTACGCAGTGACGACACTGAGAGAATAAGAAGGAATTAAGGAGTAGGGATGAGGACAGAAGGGAGAAAGGCCGAAGGAAGCCGAATAAACTCCCAGGGTGCACATAAGAGGCAGAGTGTACAGAAGGAGGAAGAGGAAGGAAGGAGGAAGGAAGATGAATTAGAACAGATGAGTACTCGGGACAACTCACTGAACAGAGGCTCTCTTATTATTATTATTAGTAGTAGTAGTATTAGTATTCGTATTGTAGGCCACAGGCCCAACAATACATATAGTTTAATATGCGGTGCATCATTTTATGGTAAACATATATATGGTATAACATTATTGTTTACATGCACATTACACTTTGCATATTTTTTTTTCTAACTTCCATACAAATAAACTTTGCTAAATTTGACATTAACATACTCTTATTACTTATACGAATATATAAGTAAACATTTTGGGATGTTTGGATTTCTGTACAATTTCAAGGGTATATACTTTCTCCTTTGTCCAGCATAAACAGGACATGCCACAAAATAGTGGTACTCGTTTTCTATGTGTGTGTTAACTTTTCAGACATTTTCTATCTTCATAGCTAATATATGTATACCTTTCTTTATTTACTCTAATGGGTGAATGTTCTGCGCTTAGCTTACAAATTAAGTGACTTAAATGCATATCGCCTCGATCATGTAATATTTTTGCCGTGTCAAATTACCTTGAGTAAACTTATAAAAGCGTAATGGGTCCATTCCATTAATCTCATCAGTCAGTTCTTGCATGAAAATATCTTTACATCGATATCTAAACATTTCGTATCAGTGACATCCTGTTTTTAAAAAAAAACAGCATATTCATATTTTACTAATATCCTTTTTATATCATTTGCAAAACAATTACAGTGTTCACCCCATTTCAGTTGGAGATTGTAACATTGTTTTGGTAATCTGCTATTTGGTATATTTAAAATCCCAAAACCAGTACTTAAGAATTCGAATATACGGAACGTTTTCTCAAGTGCATTCTTCTTAATTCATAGTAAACAAAAGCGTGTGGTGTGTCTATTGAGAGACCCAGTATGCATTTTCAAAACTCAATGTGAACCTTTTCTGTATGAGGTGCTTTACGGAAACGCCATATCTTGAATCCATAGTTCAAAATAGGCAAAACGTTTGTGTCAAATATGTGAAGCAAGGGTTCTACAGGTAATTTGCCAAATCTAGATAACTACTGTTCAGTGTGTGTATAGCTTTTGTTACTTGACAGGCCAGTGTTTCCTGACACGTGTACCAAGAATGTTTTGAGGAGAATACGCAGCCCAAATATTTTAATATCTTAGTATATTTCATTTGCAATTTCTGTTGAACCATAGTACCATTTCTCAAAGCTACGTAGATAATGTCCCCTACCGAATATAAAAACTCGTTGGTTTTTTTTCAAGATTAACCGATAGTTTCCATCGAGAGCAATACCCTCTCAATATATTTAACATTGTCTGCAGCTGAAACATTGTGTCTGAAAATAATATCAAACCATCGGAATACAACAATATAAACACTTATATTGTGTCCAATGATATCCCCCTACAATCATCTGCCATAATACTCTGAAGATCATTTAGAAACAAGGCCAAAAGTAATGGAGATAAAAACACATCCTTGCCGTAACCCAGTTGGACAAACAAAAACATTGCTTAAACAATTATTAGCTTTAACACAAGAATTCACATCTTTATATATTGCTTTAGTCATTCGTAAAATGTTGGTACTTATATTATAATTTTAAATTTTATGGCATGAAGGATATCTCTCTACTCGATCAAAAGCCTTTCCAAAGTCTATATAAACGGCATGAAATCTCCCGGTGGTTTCCTCATATATTTGCTTATTAATGTGTATACTATGAACATATTATCAACTGTTGGAAATCTAGAAGTGAAACCAACCCGTTCTTCAACCAGTTTTGTGGAATATAACCAGAATCAAATAATTTATTAAATAATTGAGTAAGTGTTGGAGTAATAATATGTCTAGCGCACTTTAAAAAAAAAAAAAAAAAAAAAAAAAAAAAAAAAAAAAAAAAAAAAAAAAAACAAACAATCACTCAATAAAGAATCCTATTCATCGGTTTTTTTTTTCATTTTTCGGATCTGACTGTGCGATTCTCACATCGTCTTCCGATATTACATTTTCTAAGAGTGCATGCTGGATAATAAGATTTTCATTAACTTAGAAATATTCAACTACGATTGTTATATTGAAAAGCTCAGAACAAAACTGTATACCAAGCTGAACTGGGGATGCTAGTATTTACAGTAGATGCAGGATGCTTGAATAACCGCCAAAATTGTTTTATATCATTGGCATACAATACATGTATGAGTGCATGTTTTTGCTCATTTTTATATTGTTTTCTCTTTTACTTCTGCAAATCGCTTTATAAGCATTGCGACGAAGCTTATATTCTTGAAGTAATTCAGATCTTTTTTTAAACCGAAACATTAGGAGCACCCTTACAACAGTATTTTTTGCAAACTTACAGTTTCTAAAAAGCCATGGCTGGGATTTCGAATTTCTACTAACACTAATAACACTATTTTCCCCATCTTGAAACATCGACTTTCCTTTCTTTTGCAGCGTCATATTTTTATACATCATCTTAAAGTTCAGTATTTTCTTCAAACGATCCTATTAAACAACTGTTGTAATATCTTTTGATCTTCGTGCAAATAAAGTTGTAAATCACTCGACAAACTGTGGTCCTTTTGCTTTGACCCATATGTGCTTATCCATTAGAGCAGTGGTTCCCAAACCCCGGGTCGCGACCCAAATGAGGGTCGTGAGAACCCTCGCTACCCTATACTGCATTTTGGGTCGCAAAAGATGGTATTTAGGGTCGCGATCAAATCAGTTTGGGAACAACTGCATTAGAGTAACATTTACATTGTCTGACATGTCGTTGTAATCATATCTGTAGAAGTATTCAGTACAGGCTAGTATTGGCATATGTATTTATTATATTCTTTCAACAAGGTAATTAAAAATCAATTGACTAGCTGAAACATAATCTATCGTAGTAGCTGATTTATCTTGAATGCATGTATATTTTTGGATGCCTTTATTTCCCCACACCTGCTAAATTCAGCATTCTAAGTCCAGTAATTCTGCACAAGAAGTTTTTGTTTTTCCATAATGGTTTATCTCCCTTTTGTCTTGGTTTGTACGGTCATCAAACTTCGTATCTTGCGTTTAATTAAAATCTAGATGTGGGTCAATAGTGCTCTCATACTTGATAAAATCGGGTTCTGTATTTGTATACGCGTTAACATCACCAGCAAGTATACATTTATGATCTGTTTATTTCTCTTTTAAGTTAGTTATATCATTTTGTATAATTGCAAATGTATTTTCTTCAAAGCGAATGGACGAGTATTCTGCCGAAATATGCGTGTATCCAAATATAAGTTTCAAACATATATTAGAACTGGAAGTGATGACTAACCAACTTTGTTTTTAGAAGTATATATATATATATATATATATATATATATATATATATATATATATATATATATATATATATATATATATATATATCCTTGTAAAACAAACTGATTTGTAGTATCTGCCCTAGTCTCTACAAAACCAACAATATGTAAATTTGAAACATAAGTTATAAAATCACTGTATTTTATTTCGCCACTTAAGCCAAAAATGTTCGACATTCAACACTTGAAACTAATATGGCTGTATGTGATATTTTCTCCCTCTCTTCTGTCGTATTAAAAATGTGGCCATTTTCCTACTGCTTAGAAACAAACACGGGTTATATTATGACATCATCAAACACATATACATGACCGTCAATAACCAGTTTATCACACTTGTGATTTTGCTTCCTAGATAGAGTCCCTTCAGATATATATATATATATATATATATATATATATATATATATATATATATATATATATATATAGATATAAATATATATATATATATATATATATATATATATATATATATATATATATATATAGAGAGAGAGAGAGAGAGAGAGAGAGAGAGAGAGAGAGAGAGAGAGAGAGAATCTGGAGTTAACGGTTTAATACAAACTGTTAACAAATGGCCTTCCTATCTCTAACGCAAAACATGTTGATGTACGTACACCCACCGAAATTCTACCTACATAAATCATGAAACATGGTATGGCATTATAGCACACTTTTGTTGTAATTATATCAACTGTATATATTTTACATCAATATTAATCTCTGCAACAAAAATATTTTAAATTAGTCAGACATTGATAGTTTGCACCATTTTGATTGTGACTGTACGTCTTGAGGAGCTGAGAGTGTCTGTTTCGTAGTATCTATGCAGCTGAGCAACTCCATGCATTGTTAGTATAATTGCTTTTAATAGTATGATAGCAATGATTGTGATATAATGGTGTATAAAGACAGTGCTAGAAGTCAAAGTGATCATTTTGTCTTTATTTATTGTGCATGGGAAAATTCTATATAAAAATAAGATGCACAGTCGTGTAAATAACCATTGATACTTGCGCTATAGTTTACAATAATATCATACTTATATTTTATATTATGGAAATGTCTAATGTAATACTATGGATCGTGTCATGGGTCACACAGCGATGGGTCACTTTTATATATTTTTCTTCGTTCTACTTGCAGTATATCTTAGTCGGTTTGTTCTCATTTCAGTGTGCAATCAAGAAACTAGTGTGTTGTCTATTAAGTGGGGGTGGTGTGTTTGATAAAGTATGAGTGGTCCTGGGACTCTAGAGTATTTGTCTTTTATAAAAAAAAATTAGAGGTTCAGGGACTCGAGTGTACTTCTGAAATCTAAAAGCATGACTTTGAAAAAAAGTTGTAGTATCCCTACACGAGATTATATTACACAAAATATAAGTGGTCTAGTGACTTTTGGAGTAGTTTATAAACAGGCAGTCCTGAAATTACAATATTTAATGTACTCATTTATATATTTATTGGATGGGGACAGCCAACGCCGAAAAGGATTTTACACAAATTTATTTTTTTGTTTAAGTGATCTAGGACTGTCTGTTCAATACTACTGTTTTATACATACATGAATGAATTAAGTAAACAAAAGAAAAACAAAGAAAATAATAAAAATTAAAAAAATCAACATTTTTGTAATTCCTTATTTAGACAATCTAAACCATCGATGTAAGCGACAATAGATCTCAATTTAGGTATTTGCATCAAAAGATAACGATAACAAGATATAATCTTAACTTATACATACTTAAAAAATCTATTCTGGGCTATAAATGGGGTGGTCCGATTAACTCCAGGGGTTTCTTTCAGATAAAAGTTCTATTGACTACTCATTATTATATAAATTACAAAATATTAACTTGATGTGAGATTATTTCAAGTGATTTCTGTTTTCTTTAGCATTTTGTTTTTTGTTTTATTTTCTTTTTCTTTCATTTTTAACAAGATTTAGTTTGAATTAAAACCATGGCGTTAAATCATGAGGTCACAAACCTATTACGACCTTTATGCTTGGAACGATTCATATGATCTCTATTTCGAAGTAATGTTTCAGTTCCAATATTAAAAGTTTCATCCAGGACTTTTAATTTTTTTTTTTTTTTTTTTTTTTTTTTTTTTTTTTTTTTGTTTGTTTGTTTGTTTTTTAACCATATCAAATTGAACATTGCAGTATCAAACAACACTTCAAAGAGGTAGCCGGTTGACTATTTCGCAGTTTAAGAGATGAATGGCTATTGTTTCAGTGGAGATAGATTGACTTCGTGGACAACACAGGCAAAATAGTTCTAAATACCTACGTACAATGTTTAATAATTGTTGTTTTCTATATAAGGTTGTAATAAGATGTGTTCGAGCGATCTGTACCCCAAAGAATATTGTAAACTATTTATCATGATATGACCACGATGTCGGAGTTTAATCCTCAGAAAAATTCAGACATGTATTAGAAATTTAATAATAATAATAATAATAATAATAATAATAATAATAAATTCATTTTCATCATAAATGACTAAATATTTATAGTAATTATTTTCACATTTACATGTATGTATGTATGCATGTATGCACGTATGTGTCAACAGAGTATTTAAACAGGCGTGACAGGCAATGTCAATTAACTTTTCAGTTTGCCATTTTAATCAACCACCATAAAGCAATGAGAGAAATGCTTTGCATATTTTGTTTGAGTGTCTCAGCAATTACGTACATTTACAACAACATCAGAGACCCCCACTTTACATTATCACACATACATACAAATAGACATTGAGAACATCCATACATTCATATCATATATATGCATAGATACATACAGACAGATGATGGACGGAAAAAATGCTTTAAAATGCATATTTTAAGCAGATTATGTTTAGCACCGGTACGCTATATCACAGGATTCAATAAAATGAAATCTATACATAAAGGGCCGTCGTAAGGGGCAGGCGAAACAAGCGACTGCCTGGGGTGGGGGGAGGGCCGTCATTTCGCTGAGTTTGCGGTATTTGTCCTAGGGTGGGGGCACCGAAGGTGACTCTTGCCCGAGGCGCCGTTTCGTCCAGCGCGAACTTTCGACGGCCCTTCATACATACATACTTACGTACGCAGGCACACATCCATGTATGCATACTTACATATCTGAACGGATGAATGGGCAATGGTTAACAAAAAGTGGAACCTGACCTATATAAAAAAAGACGTATCAGCGAAAAGTACACTCATGCGGATCGAAAAGACCAGGAGAAAATATGTAAGGACATGGAATTTGCCAGAGAGCAAAGAATGGTATGTATAATATAAATATATATCGTACCGATAGTAGTTGGTGCCCTTGTCATAACTCCCTGAAAACAAAGATATATATGAACCACACTGCCTGTTGCGAAACTATTCCAAAACCAGGCAACATCATGGACAGCCAGGATATCTAGGAGAGTCCACGATAAATAATACTGTGGAAACTGGTCCGATTCCTGGAAAAAAAGAACAGTAACCTTCAACAATTCATGGAGGAAAATAATAATAATAATAATAATAATAAAAATAATAATAATAATCACAATAATAGCAAAAATAATAAGAATGATAACAGTCATCATCATTATCTCTTGAAGGACAACAATAATAAAGAAGCTCTTTAAACACTTGTATTGTATACGCTGTTTTTACTCAATTCTCATAATTGCAACATTAGTTGCTTGCTACACCATATCAGATTATGCGTCACGCTCGAAAGACCACGTTTTCCAATGACAGGGGAGACAAATCATGTAGGATTGTTAACTCTACCACAAACTTCTAACATACATACATACATACATACATACATACATACATACATACATACATACATACATACATACATACAAACATACATACATACACAAGAGATATGCGTGTATATTTAATTAATCTGAGGGATTTATCTGTAGTTTTAGGATCCTTTTTGTAATAATGGTTTTGTTCAAGAAGGCATAGCTACTATATCCACATCATCATCAGATAAGGGCAAAATTTAATGTGTTCACTGGTTGATTGATTGATTGTTACTCTATACTTCAAAAGCACGAGAAACATTCTAGGATTTGCCAGATGGAAATTTATTTAAGTTTTCCATCTTCTTAGTAATTTTTCTTTAGCGGTTGTCTTTTGATTATTGACTTTATTTCTTGCCTTTGTATAGATTTGCCATTTCTTCGGCTTATTCAATTTCAGAGCAGTTTTGTTAGCTCTGTCTTTCTTCCTAGTATACCTCGTGATCATAGTATTATGCAAAAACTTTACATTTGATATAATAAGAACATTTGTTATAAGAGTATAGGTCCAAGCTATATCGTGAGTTTGAATTTAAAAGATTTTAAAATATCGTAGATCCCATGAAATTGATTAATTTTGTTATTAATGGTTGCAAAATCAGCACGCGAGTAGAGCCAAACAGAACGAAGGTCAGATTGGTGTATTTGACAAATCAAGTTCAAAATGCCAAAGGTGCCAATATGGTCTGAAATCCTTGGGGGAAACCTAAGGTGACACAGTGGACCTGCTTGATTACAGGGCTGATTTAGAAACATTCTACATGTTACAAGAAAGAAATCTGGCTTTATAATAAAGTAGATTTTGTTGAATTATCATGTGAAAATCTTTACTGTCTCATATATTATATAGCAAAACAATGTATACCCTTTCATACAGTAACCGTTCGGTTAATTGATAAATGCTTGCACAACACCACAATAATAAGAATTATATAGAAGCGCGACCGCATAAGAAAGATAAATCTTAAAATTAATAATCACACGCCTTTGTGAAAAATACCATACATTTCAAAATGAAGTAAATAATTAGAAGAAAAAACTGCTAAGGAAAGTTCTTTCTCAACTTAAAGTTCATGGTGCAGCAAGTGCAAATACAAAAGATTACTGGAAACGCATTCATCATTTTTTTCGACCAATATACTACCAATTAAGTTTGATCATATTATGCAGGATATTCTGATATTTAAAAAAATATGTCGGAATTATTTTTATTTTTTATTTTTATTCACATCCACAGCTAAGACTAATGACATTTGTGCGATTTTACCAGGCATTAATCTGATGATGGAAAAAAAGGAAGAAAAAAGTGCAAATATAGTAATTACAAAACGAAACATACTTGCTGTGACCCATACATTGTACCCAAAATAAGAAACATGTAGTTGATACAACAAGGCACATGATCGCTTGTTAAATATTATAGTATTTTACTTTTTTAAAAATTATATTTTTACATAACTAAGGATCCAAAAAATTCCAAATCGCTAAAACACTTTAGGTTAGTGTGCATTTTTAGCGCTATACTCTTAGTTGAATATATATCCACAAGTAAGGCTGGTTACATATAACGTATGGGAAAAAGTACTGTCACTAATTGCCCATACAGTAATAGCTTAATTAGTATTTAACGATTCAATAAAACTTGCACAGGTTGAAGATCATAAACTTCTCTTTTCAACTGCACAAAGAAAATGGTATATTGGTGAGTGATTTTCCTTTCTTCAGAATGAAAACAAGTATTGAGATCATATTGGTTTTCCGCAACAGAAAGCCTGCGTTTGTCAATCGCAAAAATCTCGTAAAATTTTCGTTGACTATATGATTATATTTTACAGGAGTGTTATTGCGATTAAAAAATGTTGTATTTTTATTTTTAATTATTTACAAGTCGCAACCACGTAATTATATGTCCAACGTTTCCCTCATAGCGATACAAGTGACATCATATCGATATACGACTGAATATACTCTCAAATTAGAAAAAATAGAGCCTGAATCAGGTAGAATTGGGATTTTTCTTACTAAAAGTCTTTTATTCCGTAAACTTGATGAGAAATATTTATGGCCGTCCTTGTCAGACATATTAACGTTTAATAAATTATATTTTTATAAAAAAATTTGCTGTTACATCCCATTCTTCCACCGTTGGTTGGAAAGACAACGAGGTAGAATCTTAGAAATAAAAATAATTTTGCTCAGATTAGTGCTTCTTGAAATTAGTAGAAATTTATTGATGAACTCTTCCATTATAATCTAGCCAGATCCAACAAAGAGCGAAATCGACTACTCATAATTCAGATGAAAAATTGCGGTCTCGACCAAATGTGTTCGACTGTTAGTATTGAAACTGCAGAACTCTACAGACGAAGTAAACAAACGCGCAGGAAGAGTTGGCCTCTATATCACCAAGCCCAAGATAAAAATCATGCCAGTCGGAGGCTCACAACCACCATCAGTATCTTTTGATAATGAAGAATTTTAAAATGTCCCCTGCTTTCCCTACATGGGTGGTTAAATCGCCAGTGACAGATCAATTATATAAAGAGTTCAGCGTTAAAACTGAGTAAGCAGCTGCTGCAATCAGTGAATTCGGAAACATCTGGAAGCAAAATAACATATTTCTCAAACAAAAGATACGATTGCACAACACATGTGTTCTGAGCATCGTAGTCCTCTACCTCGTTCCGTGTCATATTATGGTAGACGTCTTTCGCGGCCTATATGACCCCACAACGTGGTCAATCACTAAAGGCCAGAAGAAAAGGCTAGATGCATTTGATCAATGTTGTCTGCGCCGAAATCTCAAAATATCCCGGTGAGTCAAAATAAGAAATAAATAAATACGAAATAAGAGAAAATAACCAAGTGTCACAAGACTTCTAGCTCAGAAAAGACTTTCATGGTAGGGACACTCTCTCAGAATTAAGGACAATTGAATCTCCAAACAGTTGCTAATGTGGAACCACACATATGGCCAAAACGACTTGGAAGAAGAAACGCGACCTGGAACGATGCCGTAAAGATGGACAGGGACCTTATATGTCTAAATCTTCATGAAGCAATGCCTTTAACCGCCAAAAGAAACAGATGTAAAGCGCTTGTTCAGTCGGCATGTCTACAAGTGGACGACACCACGGAAGTGATGAGAATAGAAGAGAGTTAGCTGGTGACAGAATGTTCTCTGTTCTACTTGCCAGAGTTAGAGATAAATGTAGCAATATAAATCATTATTTATACTTAAATCTTTTGGGAGAAAATCTTCTATGTGACTGTGATGAAAACAGAGACAATGTATATCATTATATATTTGTTTATGAGCATTACCTCGAACACCGTAGGATGCTATTTCAAAGTCTTGATTAAATCTGTACAGCTGTGACTACAAACATCTTGTTGCGCGGATCATCTGATTTCACTGAGGATGCTAATATTTATTTATTTAATATATTCAAAATGTATGTCAAAGAAACAAAACGTTTTAGATTCCTACAAATGTTAAAGTTTTTTTTATCAAACTAATGATGTAAATTTGTATACTCAATGTTCATGTGTAATGCCATATCTCGAGCACCTGCCATGTTCATCTCTCACTCTCTCTCTCTCTCTCTCTCTCTCTCTCTCTCTCTCTCTCTCTCTCTCTCTCTCTCTCTCTCCATTCTTAATAGTGTCTTTACATGCATCTTCTATATTACGACATAAATTATATGGAATCATATGTATGCTGCAATCAGGTATATCTGTATCACTGTAGGGGTTGAGCTTAACCTAAATTGTGAAACCGTGTAGCCCGACCCGATTTGCTTATAGTGTGCACTAATATATTGCGTTTAAACCAAATCAAAACTAGACTACCGAGAAATAGAATATATATTTACTTCCAGTATCGGCATGAACTTCTGGTATGAGGTGACTGCATTTTTTAGAACTTGTTTTTAGTGTTCTGGTGATGTAACTTATATACTGATTGCAACTTGATTTCATTGGCATATAAATATAGCTTGTCTCAGGCTTGATTTTTCTGTGTACACTTAATGCCTGCTAAAGTTTAAAGGGAGGTCATCTCAATCATCATGTCTCTACTGACTTATTGTGCCCTATTTTAATCGCTTAACTTTTAACCACAACACCGACGACCATCACCAGGATGTGTTGGATACGAAATAGTACAATAAAGTTCGTTCTGACAATTTATTTACTTTTCAGCATTAGCTTTACCTGTGCCTATAATGTAAATTCATTCCCTCTGTCAATCCTTGATTGTTTGCATCACAATTTCCAAGTAAATAATTACATGGAATCTAAATCGGTGACGAAAGTTTGAAATTGCTGAGTTTCATTATGGGCCTTTTGAGGTTGATGTTTTTTCCTGAACCGGTAAGCATTAATTTAAATAAAAATGGAAAGGAAAAAAAAGAGGATGAACTCGTGACAGTACTGACTGATCACGTGTGTTTTGACTTGACATTTCTCCTTACATTGGAGGAATCCACGAGGATAACTCATCCAGGTGAATCGAGGCATACTTTTGTCTCGAAGAAATAGCCGAGGTGGTTTGAATGTAGGACGAATACAATATATCATGACGTCATGGAAATGTTTCCCATAGTATGGTGCACGTTCCGGGTTTTTATAAAGAAAGTACATCTGCATTGTGTCGTTCATAATTCTTTTCGATTACTAAGAAAACAACAATTTTGTAGAAAAAAAAAAATTATATTCGCCGTCTTGTTTGATTTTCCTGTTCTGAAATTTGTATTCTCTGCCTTATTCAAATTTCTACATATTGATACTATTAATCATAAAAGGAACTATTCGGAGAATTACCACTGACTTGATAAGTTACGTGTAATGCTATTATTCATTAGGAAATCCCCACACTTTCTATTTTGTATATCTTGGTTTCTTATGGGAAACCAGTGGCAGTGGGAAACATATTATCTGTCCTACCCATGATTAAAAGGCATGCCGTCTTTAATATCGAAGAGATCTCAAACAAATATGATGATAAGGTACGTACAAAGTGTATATAGAAGTTTACTTTGAATTTAGTCAGGTAAAACAGTGTTCATAAGACTAGAGAGATAAAAATGCTATCTCTTTAAAGTATCGACATTTATACGTCATTTTCTGCCATTTCAGATGAAATATTTACTTACACGAGAAATGTAATTTATAGAGTATTGACCTGTGCTCCAGAATCCACGCAAATGGTGCTAGATCGATTACCTCTGAAATATATTAACTATATTTATGATTTTCCTGAAAAAAGTACGCTTTTATTACACACACACACACACGCACACACACACATTAGCTTAAACGTGTTATATTGCCTTAGCTGTTGACACATGGGATTGGGCTACAAGTCCTCGCAACTTAGAATAAGCACTTCCTCTCCAATCGATAAGAAATTTACATGAATAGCGGAACACTAATAATATGGTTTCATAAAATTATAAGTAAGCATACACAATTCAGGGAAAATATGTAGAGTTGAAAGAGAGTGGGGGAGGAGGGGGTGATTACATGAATGAAATCCGAGGATAGTGGTGGTCTGATGCGCAGGACCAGGTATTTTCCGACGAGGACCTACAATGCTGCGATATTTGAGAAACCAGTCTGCTCTTATTGTTACGGGGCGCCACATATGCAGCGAGTAATTACAGAACACGTGAAGGTCGCAAGGTGAATAACTCTCATGACTCGTTGTATGTACGCTCAAGGGCCAACTGGCTTATTACAACAAGAATAAAATTGGTACTTTAGAAAAGATAACGCGGAGCCAGTTTAGCAAGAAAAGGATGTCACTACAACCATCAAAGCTAGATTAAGGTGGTAGGAAGCCCAGAGGCAATTTAAAAAAGCGCCCTCCCCCCCACCCACCCCCCCCAAAAAAAATAAAAATAAAAGGAAAACAAAACAAAGCAAAACATTTCACTGCGTTGCGTGGTCTCACGCCGGACAGGGGGCCCTAGAGCAACTGTTCAATTTGCTCAGCCTTTAATTCGGCATTGACAACCATAATTTACCTTTAATACCCGGGTGTTAACATAAGTGATACACGCGAATGCACACATAAAATTGCATGACCATACATGCAATAGCGTCTGGGTAACTGAATTACACGCGATAAAGAGTGTCTGGCATACATACCAAAGCACTTATGATTGCTGTATATATCTAGCTACAAAATGAGAGAGAGAGAGAGAGAGAGAGAGAGAGAGAGAGGCGTAAACTTTCACTCGGTAACACATTACATGACCCCCACGATCCCATCTATGAGTTGCTTCATTTCTTGCTCTAAAAATAGCGGATCAAAACTGTTTTACTCCTTGGAGAATACATACTGTGCATTATGATGATTTCATACCGACAGCAGGAAATAGTCTTGTATTACCACAGACATTAACGTGAAAGCATCCCAAAGTGTACATGCTGTTTGCGTATCTGACTACACATTCAAACGTCATCTGACCATAGTACTCGTAGTCATGCTCTATTTTTAGACGGAGAAACCCCTGCGTACGTCTCAAAGACTGGACTTCTTTAAACGCAATTTTCGGGCTTTTTACATTAAGCACAATTTTAATTTCACGATTTTTTTAAACATTTTGAATCTGACAGAAAAAATTCAAAGTAAAATGTATCAACATTTATAAAACAGTGCCCCTTGAAGTGTCGCCACTAATTTAACCGCTAACATTAATAATGAAAATGTTCTCAAATCTTTTTTGAGCCGACCCTATAAAGTGTCTGATGTATTTGCGCAGACACTATATAATCCATCTCTGGTTTCTGAAAGATGTCCACAGAGCAAATGAAATGAATCTGTTTGAAGCAGCTTATTGTTATTTTCCTTTAAGAGCATGCATTTCGCTTTAAAACTGCTCTTTTCTACGTTTCCACCGATCCCCCAAGCCCTTCCCACTGTGCATACAAGGAAGCGCAAGAGGGAATCTGATATCAGCGATAAAAATAGATTATTGTCATGTACACTATCTTTTCATTTCGTGATAGACAGGTACACTATGTTCATATTATAACATTTCTGCTGTTATGGTAAACCTCTCTTTATGAAGTTAAAAAAGACTGTCCAACAAGGAAAGACTCTTTGACTTCATGAAATAAAAACTGCCCCAAAGTACCCGTATATAACCAGATCAACAAACAATCTAATAAAAAGGACGTTCTTTCGTCCTCTAATAATACAATTTCATCATGAGTCTATTGAAATCATAGGTTAGTGTTTATTATTTTATTTTATTTTTATTTTTTTTAAATTGATATATTAGAATGAATATTTTTCGAACAAATTACACTGCAAAATGATATATCGATAAATTTCACTTTATATAAGTGTTTGAAAATAGATAATAGAAAATAGATAAAGACCACTAGTTGAAGTTTCAGGACCTGCCACAGTAAGTCCATGACTTGCTACATATCAGGACCCACCGGTCCTGGCCTTATTTGAAGCCCCTGGCTTGCCATAAGAACAGGATCGCTCTTATACATGTAGATATACAGTTTTCATTATTGTCTAAAAAAAATAAGTGAAAGAGAAGAATATATGGATACACAGATCTTTGTATCGATATACCGTTCTCTCCGTCATTACTTCTGTTTTATACCAACCAAACAATATTAGGTAGTTTGTGTATTAGGGTTATTCGCTGTCATAAACCAATATAACAGCTTTACAAGAACAGTTCAAATCAAAATGACAACACAAACGTGTTGCTAAGGATGTGCGATTTGTGAAAAAATGTTATAATGTGCAACTGTGGCAACTTTTGACACTTTGCACTAGAAAGATTGGTAACTAGTAAAATCTGTGCCTCCCGATTAGTTAGTCGTGTAACAGAAGATGTTGAAGGGAGACTACGAATCATGAAATTAGACTAATGGGCACCGTGCATCATGGGAGAAAACGTAAGTAGATTCCCTACTTTCAGTAAGATAGAGGATGCTACTATATGCGGTCTCAAGAGCATAGGAAGTGTGACGCAATTTTCAGCGAAACTATACGAGTGAGTTTTGCGTACATGTTCCAGCACACTTCTAGCCAGGGCTGTCGTAAGTTTGCGCTGGACGAAACGGCTTCTTGGGCGAGCGTCGCCTTCGGCGCCCCCCCCCCCCCCCCCCGGATAAAAATACCGCACAATCCGCCAAATGGCGCCCCTCCCCCCGGGCGTGTCGCCCCGGGCGGTCACCCATATCGCCCGCCTCTTACAACGGCGCTGCTTATAGCGTCCTTTGATAAGACAGACACAAAATTATTGAAGGAGAGTGTTAGTCTGTCAGTCTACAAAATGATAACATTGCCGACATAACGTTTAAAACTACATTCCCTCAGAAAAAAACATAAACAAAAACCTTGAGATAATGCCATGAACTGGTTTTGTGCCTCTCCCAATGAATGTTGATTAACATATTCTAAAAGATACAGTACTATTCAGCCGAGTCAAGAGAAAAAGGGGAATCCAAGTTGGGACATACGCCATCAGTTGGGCAATTTATCATTTAAATAAGATATGTTAATTTCCCGGTACATTGTTCGTCAAGAGCTCGTATCACGATATCAACAAAGCGGCGACGAGGTTAGCGTGGCACATGCAACTTATCGTATGTTTGCTGCCCCTTAACTGCCCATGTAAATTGAAAGCGTGTAAAAAGTACAGGAACGATCTAAACAATTTTAAGCTTATTTTAGTTTAATTGTTTATAGATCGTAAGGCATGTCTATTTTACAATTTGTCAATCTAAAGTTTAAAAACAGTGTTATTTGTAATCATCAATTTATACGCATCACACACAACTGTATTTCCATAAGGAAGGAACAGCCAGTAGCATGATTTACCCAACCTAATAATAGTAATCATGTGCTTTCTGCAAATAAATTAGTGCAATGTCTAGGTCCAGCACAACAGTTCCATGCACGTTGTGGTACGCTAACATCTAGTGGCAACCAATTATATCTTGTCTCTATGCTGTTAAATCTACTGTGTGGTAGTTCCTCCAAAGTACTGGTTTGTGAACTATTGAAATATAAAGAAAAAATAAATGAATAAACAACGACTTTTTAAAAAATCAGAAAAATTCTACAAGAGTATGTTCAAAAACAACTCAAAAAGTCAAATCAGGTCATTATGGTGTGGACATTCAAAGTTTGGAGAAAATTGAATTTTGTGGTCCGATTATACACATCCAATCAATATAATTAGCTGCATGGCACAGTTATGTGTAGATAGCACGTGCTGTCACTGCCCAGGTTTCCCTGTAAAGAGGTTTATGCCTGACCTACAACGTCGGCTACATATAATAGTATAGTAGACGCAATAAAAAATCCGGACAATCAGTTGAACACAGGGTATTTTTACAGTTGAGGGACACTTAGTCTCGTTACCAAAATATCCACGTCATTGAGTGCAAATAATAATATTATTAGACCACAACGCTGTAGTTTCGTCTAGTCCGTCAACGAAATAAAGACATAACGAATATTATACTGCAATTTCTGAGAAGATAAATCATATTCCTATCGATTGGATGCAGGTAGGGCTAGATGTAAGGTCGTTTTAGTTTGCTAGGCCCGGTAGTAAGCGGTTACCCTATGCCAATTCCAACTTTTCAAAACGCAGTGGGCTCTGACCCCACATCCCAGCATTAATGTCAAAAGGTCTAAAATGGGGTGGGGAGGGTCAGACGATGAGAACGCCCATTTCTATTTAATCGAATCTTCCTCTTTTTTAAACACTCTGTCATATATTACGCGCGATGCACATGCTTTAAGCGACAGACCATTTTATTTCTGGAGTGGGAGCCTGCAATTTTGTTTCGAATCATTTTTTTTTTTTTTTTTGTAACCTCGTGGTAATTTATTTTTTTAACTAATATAATCGATATAATTAGTTTTTTTTGTTGATGTCGTTGTTTCAAGCTATTTGTGGGCCAGAAGTTTTTTTTTCTTCTAGAAAATATCTCCCCCCACCCCCCCACCCCACCCTCCTGTCTTTATGCCTAATTGTATCCGATATGATTTTAAGCTAAAACACTCTGTACAGGTGTGTCTGATATAACTACCGGAACAGATCCAGCAAACCTGATAACGATTTACTTGTTTCTAACATACATATATGTTATCTAAGTACAATGAAATTCCATGTTTGTTATATTACTCACATGTTTATAAACTGATCGCTACCTACCCAATTTGCTAAATTACCACGCCTACCTAAGTATGTAATAATCTGCTGTCACAAAACAAGGTCTTTAGAATCTATAATAACCTCTTCATTTAACATTGTATATTTCCTGTAAATTACCTTGGGTTTCTTTTATCAGTTGATTGTTTAAATTGCAGAGTATGCTAGCTGCTGATCCTCAATACATGTAGATGACTGTTATCGACTTTGAGAGCAAAACTGCACAAAACAATATTGTTGCTAACAAATCTGTAAATACTCTTTTCTTTCTTCTCTCGTGCGTGCATAGTATTTTAAATCTACGAAGACACTCTAAAATTTGAAGCACGCACTTTTAACACGCATTCATACTGCTCGACTACATACAGTAAAACCCTTAATATGCCCGCGCTTTTCGGAAGTTGTAACACCAACCGTCCGTGCGTACATGCGTGTGTGCGTTTGTAATGTAGCGCGACTACTACTGCACGGTTCCATGGTTTTAGAATTTTGACACAGTCCCTTGCTGGTCGGGCTACGAGTGAATAATGGTTTTGCCTAAATTGAAAATAAATTATGAGACTATTCTTACCCCTCTAGAACTCTACCTTATCTTTGGGGCGTGATAGGTAATTATTTATTCATAATTCGTTGAAGCTATTTGTGTGCTAGACATTTTTTCCAAACAAATCCGCCTCAACCCCCACCCCCACATCGAAAATTAAATGGTCGGTCCCTAAATTCAATTCTTGGTGACACGTGAAACAAAGTCTATTTGCCTAATTGTTTCCGATATGATATTAAACTAAAACACTGTGTAGGTGTGTCTGATATAACTATCAGAACAGATGCAGCAAACCTGATAACGATTTTCTTGTTTCTAACATACATCCGTTTCTAAGTACAATGAAGTTCTATGTTTCTCCTATTACTCACATGTTTATAACTGATCGCTACCTACCCACACTGCTAAATTACCACGCCTATCTGAACATATAATACTCTGCTGTCACAAAACAAGGTCTTTATGATATTGAATAACCTCGTGTGTTACATTGTATAATTCTTGTATATGACCTTGGGTTTCTTTCATCAGCTTGTTGTATAACGTGCATACAGGCTGTTAATTCTGAATACATGCAGAGGACTGGTATCGAATTAAAGAGCGAAACAGTGCACCAAGTAACATAGTTGCTAGCAAAGCTATAAATACTCTTTTCTTTCTTCCCACATGCCTACCATAATATTTTAAATCTGCAAACACACTCTTTGAAATTTAAAGAACACACTTTTAACACGAATTCATACTGATCGACTACGTACAGTAAAACAGTTAATATTCCCGCGCTTTTCTGAATTTGTAATACCGCCGTCTGTGCGTGCGTGCATGAGTGTGTGCGTGCGTGTGTTTGTAATCTCGCACAACTCCTCCTGCACGGTTTCATAAAGAGACTTCAGACATTGGCATATGATTGGGATGGTCTGTAGATGTGAATGATGGTTATATAATATTGATACAGCTCATTTGGGGTGGGGTTACGGGTGAATGGTGGTTTTGCCTAAATGTAAAATAACTCCCAAATTATGAGACTAACATGTCTGACAACTTGTGTGTGTGTGTGTGTGTGTGTGTGTGTGTGTGTGTGTGTGTTGATAGACCTAAGTGTGTCAACACCTGCCAGATAAGGTTTAGAAATAGGCTCTTGGATTATGCTCTGGGAGGGGGGGGGAGCATACAGTTGTGGCCCCTGGGTCACAACTTAGAAACATTGCCATTGAGATCCCCACCATATATATATATATATATATATATATATATATATATATATATATATATATATATGATTTTTTCCCTAGGTCTACTCTTACCCTCAGGGTAAAAACATAGAAACTATTGAGATCCCAGTTATATAGCCGTATATACACTAACTGAACATGACAAGACGAATTTATACATACAACTGACATTGTCCGCAGGGTCTATCGCTAACCCACAAGGACTTAACACCTAGGTTAGAGCTTGGGAACTATGAAGATCATTCACTCTTTGACCATATATACACTTACTGAGCATGACAAGACACATTTATACGTGCAGCTGTCATTGACCCCTGGGTCCACTGCTACCACCAGAGACCTACCCCCTAGGTCATCTATTGAAAACGATTAAGATCCCAACTCTGTAAACATATATATATATATATATATATATATATATATATATATATATATATATATATATATATATATATATATACTTATTCTGCAAGGATTTCGTTTCCTTTGCGATTGAATCACACCACCACCGGCCTCGTCCGTAGGAATCACATCAGCCAGTGTCTGCAAAAAAGTTCGATCTGCCTTCCGATCAGACGGTCCACTATGATGGCAGCCCTTTACTTATAATATAACCTCAATTTGATTAAAGTGGAGATCATGGGCATAACGTATTAACGGACATTTGATAGGTATCGATACAATTTCATGTACTGGTGACTTTTGAAATTCCCAGTCCACTTATTTTTAATAGCCTATCAGATAAGCCTTGCATTTCGTGTCAGGGAGAGTTACCGTGAGTAACGGTATGTTCTGAATGTAGTGTATCAAATTTCAGCAGTACGAAAGCTGTAATTTGACTGGTGAATAAATAGTTCAACAGAACATGACCTCCTATTGTTGCCTGTCCGATCTTTTTTTTTTTTTTTTTTTTTTTTTTTAATCAGTGTAAACATTCGCGGCCCATCCGCTCTCGGATATGTCAGATGGGTTATGCAGACACTGACATCAGTACCAGGCGTTAATCATTAAGGTGATTGTCTTGCACTTAAATACAAGAGGAGTCAGTGTTTATATTTGCTTTCTTCTTATTCGTCTGAATACCCGAATTTTTTTTTTTTTTTTTTTTTTTTTTTTTTTTTTCTCAAGACCCGAACAAACAGAGATTAACACGTGTAAACTACTATCAAGAATACTTTTTTAATTATAAGGAATAGCAAAACAATCAAATATATGTTGTTGGAATTAGTTATACTGCACATACAATGAACATATTAACTATTTTATCAATGTGATAAATATATAGAAGTATTACAACAGCCTATAGCATTGATTCCTTTCGAAATATCCATTGAATTAGGGTCTTGAAAACCAATGCGCATTGCATTATTGAATAAATCTACATTGTCAAATATCCCGAGTCACAGTTGATAATATTTACAACGCACTTAAAAATGGGGCGCCAAAGGGAGTTGGGAAAATTGTATCGTCTGGTCTGAAGTAGTTATGTAAACCATGTAAACAGCTTTCATGTTTTTGCACTCTAAGCATGAGCGTCCGCAGGGTTGGGGGGTACCTGCCCCCCCCCCCCCCTCCGATTTAAAAAAAAATCCATTGTGAAGTGTGTATATATATATATATATATATATATATATATATATATATATATATATATATATATATATATATATATATATATATATATATATATATATATATATATATATTGCAAGCCTGCAGAAATATTTAAATTGGCTTTGCCCCAACCCACCCCCAGGAAATTCCTGCGGACGCCCATGACTCTGAGTATAAGGAAAAATGCCCTTTTGTCTTGTTGCTGTGTATGACACAATCTCTATAGAGCAATTTGTCCCACCTTATTTGGTGGATTGCCATGAAACTTGGTATAGGTCAATTTGGTTAAAATAGAGACCTACTTATATTATGTAGATCTGACAGACACCATTAAAAGGTTCGTGCCTGGTGACCTTTGTAATTCCCTGTGCACATATTTTAGTAAACTAGCAGAGAAAGCGCTGTATTTCGTGTTAGGGAGAGTTATAGTTAGAAGTGTTATATTCCGAATGACATTTTTCACTTTCATACGTGTACAAGTTGTAATGTGATTGGTGAATAAAAAGGTCAACATAACATGACCTCGTATTGGTGTCCTTGATATCTCTGATATGTCGGAGATCTAAAATTTAATCAGATTGGATAATGGACATCGTCTGAAGATGCGCATATCGGTAAATCACTTTGCTCTCGCAATTTGTAATAAAGTCATTGTCCCTTCTGTCTTGTAGTTTAATGCAGTGCATGACACAGTCTCGTTAGCGCCACTAGACCAGTCGTTTTTAACTTGGTAAATAGTATGGTCATCACCTGAAGATTCACATATCGCCAAATAACTGTGTTCGCGCAATTGTTATAAGAGTTACCACCCTTCTTGACTTGCAGCTGAATTCAGTACGACAGAATATTCTGAAAGCAACTTGTCTCTCAGATTTCAACGGATCACGATAAAACTTGGGAAATGTTATGATCATTACATATGGACAGATCATGGTGCTAGCTTGTTATCTGACTTATCTATACATTCCACTCAACTTTTTAATATATGGATCAATATTGCAAAGATAAAGAGCTATTATTAGTTATCTTATCATACTGCATTAAGTAAAAGTAAACATTACATAAGTTGAAATCGATATTAAAAATCTAACTATGCTATTGAAAGAACCTTCAGTCACACAAAACGAGATCATAACAAAATTTTGACCATGAGCTGGTTATGTAGGTTCACTTTCCAGACAAATACGCCGTTAAATTTTAAAATACTTTTGTGAGAATCCTGTTGAAAGTCGCAACTATATAAACTAAGGCGTGTCCAGTTTGCTTTAATACACAGCTGTGCATGCTGTGGACACTATACCATGGACAATTCAGCTCATGTATGATTTCTTTTAAACCGTAAAGATATATTGGCTCTCTGTTTTCCTAATCACAATTCGTTTAACACATGGTTTAATTCTGAATCGTACACCACCTTCGGTCTTCGAAAGTATTTACCTGGGTCAGTTACTATCTAGCTGAGGATCATTTAATCCCTTTATACCTTACAAAATTTCAAACCAAACCTTGTTATGTCTGCGCAATTTTTTTTTAAATTTGGAAAAATAAAGTTGTTAACGGTGAGTGCAATGTTAAAGAAATGCTATTTATAGTAAAAGCACAGCCTAATACACGTGATAAGGTGCATGGTTCCGACACGGTAACTGGCCCAGGTAAATACTTTCGAAGACCGAAGGTGGTCTACGATTCAGAATGGAACGGGCCCATATCTATACAAGCAGATATATACGTATATACAAGCAGATATATACATATATATATATATATATGACTGACCCACTTTAATGCTCGCGGCTTACTGCTGCAATGGCTCCCAGTGAAAGCAGGTATGTAGTTTCCATGGATGTTGCCATCGGTTGGACGTGTTTTGGTTTCTGTGACGCTTACATGGGTCTAAAAGGTTACTTGGTAACGAAATGACATTTTTTTTAAAACAGCTTTTGTTATAAGAAATATGTATGCTTAAATTTACGCCTATTCTGGTGCTAAATCGACGCATATCAACTGATGACTTGAAAATGAAATATTACACTGTGGTAAGTGTTCAACAATAGTGATTATGGACGTAAGTTGGGTTGTGGTATAGTTCTGTGTAGGTTGTGCCTTTAATTTTGAGGCCATGTCCACAACTAGACCAACAAGTTGTTTTCCACCTTTTTTTTTTTTTTTTTTTTTTGACTGGTGGCGGAGAACAACCGTGTATGATACGAATTGTGCTGGAGCGTTAGCTTTTTCAATCAGGCGGATTATCGGACCGCTCGCTACTAATTAATAAATTTATTTATACTAACCTTTGTATCCAGACGGTAAGTATAATCCCTCTTCTAATGATCCACTGCGTTAAATCTTTTAGAACACTCACTTTTTTAGTATAAATCCCTGTCAGAACAGAACACCTGTGTATTCAGCGGCTGTTGACCTCGGATTTGAATTACCGAAACATGCCTGCAAAGCAGCATCACCCCAAGGTAAGAGTAACGCGTGGAAACCGTGTAGCGAGGCCTATTTCACTGGGAAATGACTAATGCTTGGATCGGAGCTGCGGGAATGTCGTGCCGTTACGGCAGAAATTTAGGAGAGAGAGAGAGAGACGTCGTGTCAGAATTGTGAGATAGATTGAATGACAAATAAATTTTAAAAAGACCACAAACTGTATTCAGTTGTGAAAATATGCTACACAATAATAATAATAATAATAATAATAATAATAATGATTTTTTATTATTATTAATGGTAGTATTTTCAATGATATTTAATAACATCTACAATGGTATAATTGGATAGCAGACATACATACCTACATGTTTGTACTTTACTTATAACAAGTACATTATTATTATTATGAAAATTATTAATAACATTTACAGTGGTATTTATAAATACAAGATAGTGCATACATACATACATACATACATACGCCTGTTATAACTTTACACCATAACTTATAACATGTGCACAATGTTACATTTTAATCAAAGACAATAATTTCTTCTTCCCTTGTTTCCACTGCATTGACAAGCGTTACAACAATTTGCACAACAATTGCATTTGTCGCAAGAGCATATATTGCAACTTTCCGCGGGATATTTTTATAGGTCATCTGGAAGTTTATCCATTTATGGGATCCACAATGCTTCAAGAAATTTTCTTCTTATATATACTTGCCGATCTTTGGCAACTTCGATCATGTTTTCGTCTGTTGTCGTCTTTATCATGCTTGTCCTTTAAGGTAGGAGACAAGCATAACCTTTTCTCCCATCTCTGGCACATCTCCCAATCTCTTGCCAATAGCTCAGAACGATCTTTGGGCATCCCCAGTGAAAATTATTTTTATTATTATTATTAGTAGTAGCAGTACTACTACTACTACAAACTATTTATATTACTATTTGTCGTAATAAACAATGATTACAAAAGGCCTGAAAAGTTTCTCCTGCGTATGACCACTAGATGTTGCTCAGGTTTCAAGTTTAAATGTTCGTGTAACAAGTTTATCAAAGATCATACGTTTTATCCGGCTGCACTCAGATTACAAGATAAATGAGATTATAATCGATGTCAAATGTAGCAACGCTATTCATAGTTAGTTATTTTAATTTTGTTTCTTTTCAATTATCTTGGGTGGCGTGGGGGGGGGGGGGGGCAATGAAGGAGGCGCCAGGCAATGATGCCCAAAACAATCCAGTAAGATTTTACTTACTTAATTTGGATTATACTCGTGTGTGTCCAGTAAGATCCTTAGTATTGAAGAGGACATATATAGGTAGTTGTATTTGTTTTCATGTCCCTCCCAAAATTAGGTATGCAATAGTGGAAACATTGCCTTTGATCTCCTGTTGTTGCGTGGCTGCACAACGGGAGGTGTTCATCTGTTTAATAGCTGGAGTACACTTCGCATACACCTTGTTAATATACACTCCACCCTTTTATGAATAATATGGATAGTTAGATAATAACAACAGACGTTGTCCTTTGTTCTCCAACGAATAACAATTTTATAGTCACGATTATATTGTTGTATCATTGCCGTTCATTTTATTCCCAAGGTAATTAAAAGAATAGGTATTAAATAGCACTCAGATCTGATAAGTCAACGCAGAGAGAGAGAGAGAGAGAGAGAGAGAGAGAGAGAGAGAGAGAGAGAGATGGGGGGGGGGGGTACATACCTATCTGGTAAGACTGCGATTGTGATTGTTCTAGTTGTGTCAAACAGAAGATACTTAAATATATCTTCTTTCACTTTTGTGGTAGCTATAGCTGTGAGCGCAATCCAAGGACAGTCAGCGAAACTTCTCATGACTGAAATCTCTCGAAATTCTGGTCTCAAATCCCCCCCCCCCAACAATGATGATAAGTGTTTTTAGCCGCGAAATGATAAGATATAAATTTATATACTCTTTGTGTGTGTGTGTGTGTGTGTGTGTGTGAGAGAGAGAGAGAGAGAGAGAGAGAGAGAGAGAGAGAGAGAGAGAGAGAGAGAGAGAGAGAGAGAGAGAGATACCATTAGTGATATAACGAATACTTACATTAATCGTAGATCGGTCGAATGGAGAAACACAAACAAAAAACAAAACGAAAAACAACAACAACAATACACAACAACGTGAACACCCCCCACCCCCCAACTACAACAAAAGAACTATTTTGGATCAAACGTCAAACGTTCAGTTATTATTTTCCATAAAATTGATGATACATGATTTATGTTCAGTTCTTCGAAAAAGTTTCTTTGGGTGCGAATCGGAGAGAATGCAGCAAGTAGGTGTCGGAAACAATGATGAGGTTGGCCTAGTCAATGCATTTTTAAACAAGGAGTTCAAAGGTAAATCATTTGCTAACGGAATTATTATAAGCCCTAAAAGAGTTTTTTTTATTATTTTTAATTCATTAAATTAATCGTCTTAAATTAGAAGAATTGTGTTTTATACATATATGACGGCTTAGTATATGCAGTATTTTGTAATTTGTGAAAATACGACTTTTACATAATGATGTTCTTGATGTGTAATATATTCTTTGGTCACTAATTTGAAAACAACCACATACTGTTAATTTTGGAGGTTAAAATATATAAAATAATATTAAATGTTAATTCATGCTGACTTTTGATTATCATTATAGAAAGCTTACGATCAGCTGAGTGACGCCACTTTGGATAGGAATAGCAAGTTAGCTGGTGGGGTTGGCCATGTTCTGGACAAAATATATTGTAAAACAGTCACTGAATTTTGAAAGTTTCCAGGCAGGAAAATCTAAATTTTGAAGAAAAGGGATATTGAAACTTTTGTTAGAGTAATGAAGGATAAGGAACCCTTAAGTGAGACCCTGGGAGATACCACAGAGCATATAAGAATTTCCGCTCAGAAACAAACATAAAGACCCCAGACATCTCCGTATCACACATAAAGAAATTATCAAACAAACTTAAAAAAGGAAGAAAATTATCGCGAATTCCTATGTCAATTTATAATGTATGTATGTATGTATGTATGTATGTATGTATGTATGTATGTATGTATGTATGTATGTACAGTGAAACCCCGCTATAACACGTCCCGCTAAAACGCGAATTTGGATATAACGCGATCGTGGCGTGGCTCCCAAAATCTCATATATTCATTCGCACATGATTTTTTTTTTCAAAGTACGAGAAATAGTGTATAAAATGTGTATATTATAGTATTATTTTGGGGAAGAGATCGCGTATGAATTCGAGTATAATACGTTTGTGGCGTGGTTCTTGAAATTTTATATACATGTACATGTATTTTTCTCGAACACGGAAAAAAATTTTTTTTTTAAGTACGAGAAATAGTGTATAAAAAGTTTGTTATCATTTTGTGGAAGAGATCTCGTATGAATTCGATCGTGGCGTGGCTTCTTAAATGTAACAATTTCACCTATTTCTTGAAGTGTTATGCCAAAATAAACATTATCGGAAATGTTACTTATTACTGATCCATGAGTAAAGCCAGTAAGTCTTCTTTGTGTTTGCCTTCAATTCATTCTGTATACAATCATTGCTCAAACAATAGCCGACATGTTTTTCTTCTTTAACTGCATACACAACCGAGCATCACACAATGTGGTGGTTGATAAAAGATTCTCACGATTTAATAAACATCAAAAAACGTAAGCCGCCAACACGTGCGCTGGACTTCAATTCATCCTGTATACAATCATTGCGCAAACAATAGCCGACTTGTGTTTCTTCTTTAACTTTTTTTTTTGTGGTCCCTCCCTAGTCCATCCCAGCATATATGGCTGGTTAGAAACTTTGGAAAGGACCCCTCTTATCTATTTAACTAGTTAATTCCTTTATGCCAAAAATAAGCTATAATTTAGAGTGAGGTTTCTCTTGTTGAATCCTATTTTCCAAATTTTCTTGTTCTTGGGTTCCAGGTCCGTACTCGCCTCCCTTCAGGTATTGCCTGTCGGTCGGCTTTCCTTCCCTTTCTTCCCTAGATTAATTATTGATGTATAGTGACCATTGCCAGAGGTCTGAGTTTTTGGGAAGTAGACTTGTCTTCTTTTAAGTTTTTGAAATTTTTTTTTTAAGTGTTGATGTCTTCAAGTTTTTTTGTAATTGTAGAGTTTTAAGCTAGTATGGATCAAATTTTCCGAGTTTCGATTATTTCTTAGGTTAAATTATTTATTTTTTGAGTGCGTGAGTGTTCTTACCTGTTACCAGTTTTCTTTGTTAGATATATTAGTTGTTATTAGATATTGATATTTGGATTATATTTTTAAATCAATACATTGTCATAATAGTGGTTATTTTATGCATATTATGATTAGTTAAAGTTGTATTTAGGTAGGTACTTGTGTTTTCTCATGTCATATTGAGTTATGAATTTTTTTTTTAAATTTTCTAGTAGATATATTAGTTTTTAATAGATGTGTTATTTAGAATATGTTATGTTATTATTGTATAGTATAATTTTGCATATTAATGTTAGTTCATAGTTATATTGATTAGTTACATATGTTGTTACATGGTTATATTGAATTATACATGTTTTTATTTTTATTTTTTTTTTTTTAAATATTGTTGTTAGTTTTGAGGATGAGAGTGTCTTCATTTTCCCCTGTTCATCTGTGTCTTTATTTTGTCTTCATTGCTGTTGTTGTTAGCTGCAAGGGTGAGATAGTCTTTCATTTCCCCTGTTCCATCCTTGTTTGTCTCGGTGAAGCTTCTTCCTACATGTTATTGAATTCTAGTCTGTATAAATCTGTTACTCCTATTTCTTCCTATTTTTAGGGCTTTCTTTATCTTTTGTGTTTCCTTCCCAGATGTCTCTGGTGTAGGCCTTATCTCTGGTCTTTTGGGCATAGTTTGTGTTTCCCCTGGTTCTAGCTGTGCTATGTCTTTTTCCCCGTGTGTTTTTTCCTGTGTCATTAAAATTTCTTGTGGGTTTTCCGCCCCTTTCTGGGTGTTTTTTTCCGGTATGATTGCTAGTACACTTTTATGCACTGGTTGTTCAGGTGGTTGCGTGTTTCCCATTCTAGTTGTTTCTTGTACTTTACACTTTTGTGGGCTGTGTCCGACTTCTCCACATTTATAACATTTCCTGTAGTGGATGCACCCTCTATACCACGATTTGGCCCTAAAGCCATGCACGTAGAAGGAGGGTGTGATCCTCTCCTCCGTTCCTTTTTCCACCGTGAATATCCTGGCGCCCGTTTATCTATTCGGATGGTCTCTATACGTCTCCATTTTAGCTTCTTTAATTTCTATATTGAACTTCTCCTTCATTCTCATCTCGGTCGCTTCTATTGGAATTTCTGCTGGCACTCCTGATATGTGTACGTCAACGTACTTGATTTTCACTTCTCTCTCTATGGCCGGTGCCACTCTTATATTCGCCACTTGGTTTCCAATTTTTATCTCCCTTCCTAGCCAAAGCCAAGTTCCTTTCTTTTTAGGTTGTATTATATATCTTCCCTGTCCCTCATACGTGAGGGTTTCAATTTCTTTCAAGTTAATTTGAAGCTTCTCTGTGGGGATTCCAGCACTTCCCCGTATGTTGTTTCAGCTTGAGCCTGTATTTATTGGGTACCTGAGCGTCTGCTCACTACGAGCTTTTGGTGCTGCCCGGTCCGCACGATTTTCGTCTCAAAATATTTTTGTAGTGATGTCATCTTTTACTTTCAATGTTGTCCAATACAATTTTCTTTTCCTGTCAGTATTCTGTACTTTTAGTTCATTCAGCTCATTCCATTGTTTACGTCTTTTCTACTTGAAAATTAGTTTCACATAGTCAGAGATTTTTCGATTTCTGTATGAGTTTTCGAGTCTTGTTGCAACTGTGTTGAAATACAGAGAATCTTTAACTGCATACACAACCAAGCACCAGACAATGCGGTGGTTGATCAAAGATTGTCATATGTGGGTGCTTATGTAGAGACTGAGCTTGGGCGGCAAGATCACAGGGAGTTCCATATGTGGGTGCTTATGTAGAGACTGAGCTTGGGCGGCAAGATCACAGGGAGTTCAAATAACCACTCTCTGTTACTTGGCACTGAACAAGTATGAAACTCGTGGCTCAATCAAAGGGTTATCATGTGGGAAAACAAAGACGGATCGATATCAGATAGTAAACGGTGTTGATACCCTATTCATGCTATACATTAGACGTGTATACGCTGTTCTTTGAATAAAGTAAAATATAGTAAAACCCCGCAATAACGCGACCCCGCTTTTTCCGCGATCGAATTTTATGGACACCAAATATCGCATTATAGCGGGGTTTCACTGTATGTATGTATGTATGTATGTATGTATGTATTATCTTGTATTCATTAATACCATTGTAAATGTTATTATTAATGTTTATAATACTAATAATGTTCTTGTTATAAATAATGTAAAGTACTAACATGTAGGTATGTATGTCTGCTATCCAATTATATCATTCTAGATGTTATTAAATATCATTGAAAATACTACCACTAACAATAATAAAAAATTATTATTATTATTATTATTATTATTATTGTTATTATTATTATTATTGTGTAGCATATTTTCATAGCTGAATACAGTTTGTGGTCTTTTTAAAATTTATTTGTCATTCAATCTATCTCACATTTCTGACACAATTTTTTCTCTCTCTCTCTTCTAAATTTCTGCCGTATCGGCACGACATTCCCGCAGCTCCGATCCAAGCATTAGTCATTTCCCAGTGAAATAGGCCTCGCTACACGGTTTCCAAGTGTTCTCTTGCCTTGGGGTGATGCTGTTTTCCAGGTATGCATCGGTAATTCAAATCCGAGGTCAACAGCCTGTTCTGACAGGGATTTATACTAAAAAAATGAGTGTACTAAATGATTTCACGCAATGGATCATTAGAAGAGGGATTATACTTACCGTCTGGATACAAAGGTTAGTATAAATAAATTTATTAATTAGTAGCGAGCGGTCCGATAATCCGCCTGATTGAAAAAGCTAACGCTCCAGCACAATTCGTGCCATGCACTGATGTTTTCCGCCACCAGTCAAAAAAAAAAATGAAAAAAAAAAAAAAAGTGGAGAACAACTTGTTGGTCTATGACACCAGTCTAATGGTCTAATGCAAGAGCAATCAATTAGCAAAGTAAACTAGACTAGTAGCATACTTGCAGATATCACCAAAATCTGCCGGTCGTGTTTTTTTTTTTTTTTTTTTTTTTGGGGGGGGGGGGTACAGGGTTGTCCTATTTTTAGTAACGGAAGCCATATTTAATAGCGGATCAAAATAATATGTACAGGCTTGAAAGTCCCTAATTCCAGAAAGGCTACTCTATAATTTTCGAAATTCTGTCTAGCCGATTTTAACAACAATCATTTGTAGGTTTTCATATTCGATGTAATGGCGGCAATATTTAGTGTCTGATCAGCTTCATTTCTTTAAAAAAATATATTTTAAAAAAAATCAAAAAAAAAAATTTAAAAAAAAAAAAAAAAATCGAAAGCATTTAATTCCAGATTGCTTTCTTAGCAATTTGAATGGGTTATTGCACGTGTGCTTAAGAATATCTGTGTGAACGAATTGTTTTTCTTTCTTCTTTTTTGCAGTGGCTGACGAATTTGCAAGTCAGTCTGCCACAGCATTGAATTCACACGAATATTACTTTCAGTACTAATTTGATAACTTTTTGATTATATACTTTAAACTTAATGAGAAAGAATAATCAATTTATGCTGAAAAAAATTTACAAATACATACATACATACATACATACATACATACATACATACATACATACATACATACATACGTTCTATTCTTACCGCTTCAACAGCGATGTTATGACAACTTAAATGATAATCAAATGAATTATGAGAATCACAACAAATAAATAAGATATTTTTTAATTATCCAGATGTTTTTATACTTGTTTGACTGTAATAAACATTTGCGAAACAGAAGACATTTTAATTAATACGCAATTATATGTCCCTTAAAGAAGGCTTTCAGTATTATTTCAATTTGTTTTGTTTTTCTTGGGGGGTGGGGGGACTAGACACTCCAGTGTTTGATAATTAAAAACAAATGATATATAATTATTGTAGCCAAAATTTTATGCTGTTTGATTGGGCGTGCGCCGGGGATGTACATCAAAGGATCTGCAGTTTCATCTGAATCAGATTCTCTGTACAAAAATAAAACGTTTATCTTTTACACAAAGATTTTTCATGTGAACTGCATGTTGACTACAAATATACTCACACGATATTGCTATAAATCTTTACAGGAAATACAATAATTCTGTGATGCATATATAGGACGGTTTGGGCTACATGTGAGTCAGAGGGAAATACTATTTATTTTTCCCCATATGACATGAATAATAACTTCTGTTAGGAACAAAATAATACCACATGCTTTTCAACAGAGAACATTACTGGGACACATTTTGCAATTTTTGGTGTAAACTTTCTGAGTTTTGACTTATATCACCACGCACACTTCGCGAAAAGATGATTGGAATGGTGTTACAGAATAATATGCAATCAAATTCATTTATAATTGGCTTTTTAAGAACTCATTTTATCTACAATACTTTCAAGAAGAATGCATTTTCGTTTGCCATTATATCATTACTTTCATTTAATTGAACGCTTAACATAATGAATCTTTTAAGTGGCGTACATTGAATACCAGGGAGATAATAACTTCTGCATCAATTAATAATAAGATTTAATTTTGTTTAATATTTTTTTCTGGTGTTTTACGGTATAGCAACATATGGATGTTATTTAGTGCTGAGGCAGCTGGTATAAAGTGCCTTGCCCAGGCATCACGGCATATCCGACCAGGGCTGATCAGAAGGAACGATTTGAACCTGATCCCTTCCGGTCGTGAGTCCCGCACGTTAACCACAATCGAGAATATGGAGGACATTTGGTTACGCTCTGAAATTCGTCTTCTTTCATTCCATAACTATATAATAAGACATACACGTTCGCTGTACGAGAGGTTCTGATATCTACCTGTATTAACATTTTTCTCCAACAAACGACACTTAGCTTACGTAGTACGTGTCTGTAAAAAAAATATAGAGAGCAGTCCAATTAGCTCTCTATATTACTTTGTTATATTTAACATTTACATATTTGTTAGAAGACATGAGTCATTAACTCCCTTTTATAAATCTGTAAACTCTTAACTTACTATGTAAATTTGTAATCAAAGCTTTACCTTACTATGTAAATTTGTAATCAAAGCTTTACAGGTAAACATATATTGATGTAACCGTCATTCTTCCGCAGCATAATCATGTATGTTATATGTAGTTTGGTATTATAATGAATAGCAGATATCTTAAATAAATAATTTCGGGTTTACCTATTTAAAGGAACAAATGTGGTTGGTGATTACAACAGCTTTCTCCACGATGATGCAAATAGTAATTCCGAAATCATACAGAAAAAGAACAAAGTCATCGTGTCCTGTCGGTCTGGCGTCTATTACACTTCTGCTTGTCATGTTAAGTACTCTTATTTTCCCTAGGAGTGTGTAAAACTAAAATCTATTGTTAGTTAGGAATTTATTCTAGAGAAATAATCACGCACACTGTGGTCATTGATTGTACTTGAACCGTCATTTTCTCTCCAAAGACTTTTTTTGATCGACCCAAGAATGACAGATATCCGAAACACGTCCTACCTTCTGTATATTTTTTTCTGTTTCGACACATGTATATTTGGCAGTTACCACATGTGAAATATTACAAAGAAACTGATTTACACCGGTGTAGAACAGTAGTTAATGAAGATCGTTTATTTTTCACATTTTTGTATTTATTTTTAATACCTGAACGTTCTTTATTCATAAAAATGTTGAACTTAAAGCATCTCATAAAGATATGTGATGAAACATTCGTGACACACACACAGGAACTCATTAATAACAGTGTATGTATGGGTGTATGTATATGTGGCTGTATGCCTTAATCTGATATCCATTAGCATGATTGGTGTGTGAATTCTAGGGGATGAAATATACATAATCTCTGCATCTACGCAGATTCTCTTTAACATTAAACCAAACTATTAAATCTAGGTTTTAACCTACAACAAAGGACTTGTTTATACATTTAGATTCATGTTTGCATAAAGTTTATTCATCGTGCATGAGCATATATTATTTGTAATATGTACATGTTGTTTTCTTTTTGTTTCAGACATCGGATGAAGAATATACTTTCAAGCTTTTTTTTATCGCTAACTCTGACATTATTGGAAATCGACTTATCAGAAGGTGGGAACAGTCTCTCTCTCTCTCTCTCTCTCTCTCTCCTGTATGTATACGAGTGTGTGTGTGTGTGTGTGTGTGTGTGTGTGTGTGTGTTTAAAAGTATACGCATCTGTATTTTGTTTCTAATATGCTACAAATCGTTATGATATGAAACATCATACAACTGAGAATACCTGTTTTAAAACACAACAATCTAGGCGTAGAAATTGATTTAGATCTACAATCAAGACAACGTATATTTTTGGCTCGCTTGGTCGTAAGGCAGAGCGAGCTTATGATATGGTCACGTGCTCGTACTACGTCGTGCGTCATCAGTCGTGTTACTTGCGTCCGTCAACATTTGCGATTTGTATATTCTTCTACATAACAGCCGGAACAAATTTAAGGACATTAGAAAGAGAATTTTGGCATAAAGGTCTTTCGTATCGGTACAATTATGCATGTCCGCCTTCCAGTATGGTCGAATTAGCTAAAATTAGAAAAATCTTCTAACGACTTCTCTTCATAAGCCGCTCGACATCATATGACCATATGTGACACAAAATATTTTATCATGTATGCAGTACAAACAATGCCGTCCGCCCTACAATATGACCGCTATTAACAAAGATAGGACAACACATTTTTTGAAGATATCTTCTCAAAATAATTTGAACTATTCTGCATCAAGAATATTCAGATTGTGTAAATGGCGCAAATGCGGCATCCAGAATGGCAGCTGGTACTAAATATTAACGAAAAAAGTCCTTCAACACTTTTCTCAGAAACTGTTGACAGAATTTACTTTAACTTGACATCTTGGCATACAATCTTTTGAATTAAGTTTTAATACCTATCCGCCATCTAATATGGTCGCCATTGCTAAAACCAGAAAGAAAAGAAAAAACTGTTTATAAATTCATTCTCAAAGTCACTTAATATGCCTCGAGTAAATGTAACATAAATAATACAGGTATAAAGAACTTTTTCCAATTTGATAAAAGTCGTGGTTGATTCGCCATCAGAAATGACCGCAAACACCAAAGTTAGTAGAAGAAACTTTACACATTTTTCTTACATAACTAGTCAACAGAATCTGAAAAAATCTGACATAAAGCATCTTACTAACCAATATTACTCAGACAACTGTTCTTGCATTATACTATTTGGCGGTTGTCAGACAGTTGAACAATCTCATGCCCACTTGGTCCTCTTGTACAAAAATATGATAAATTCAACTTTAAGAGGCATATCATATACCAAGGAAACAATTGTTAATACAATTAAAACAGTAATAAAGACTAGATTACATATACTAACATACAAATAAAATAAAGATTTATGTTAATAATTTCTTTCATTCGTTCACGGGATAAAAAGAACAATATTTTGTACGTCGTAACATGCGCTAAAATGTCACTCAGAGATTCTTATTCTTTAGAAGGCTCAAGCACTTACCTCTCAACTGCGTATAAGATAATATAAGATAACTAGGTCAATCAATGATCTACTTTGTTGTGACATGTAGAGAAGAACGAATACTGTTCAATTCAAAAAGCTTACATTCGCAAACAGAACTAACTTGTATTATTTTCAAAGGAAAAGTAACGGAAGTTGCCACTGCAGAAAGGGTCATTTGATAAGATTTGTATCTAGTCCAAATGCAAATATAGAACTACTAATGCAAATTTTACCTAGATATTAAAAAAGTAAATAAGATATTTCTAGCAATATTAAGTCATAGCATATGCCAATTATATATATATATATATATATATATATATATATATATATATATATATATATATTTATATATATATGTGTGTGTGTGGTTATTTCAGCATTGCTTGTTGAGCGAATGAGTACAGTTTTGTCCACTGTCATTAGTTTACAGGCACTAGCTTTTGACTGATTATCTTAAAGAGAACAATCTTTTTTAATATTCAAAGAGCAAATAATGTAATAGAAGAACCAAAGCAGCATATAAACACCATTAAGACAACTTTTCGAAATTAAATATAATTTTGAGATTTTCGAAATTGTGAGACTTTTTCGACGATTTAAGGAAATAGTTGCCTCCATGAACTATCAGTGGATGAAGTAATCAAAGTGCTGCGTTTTATTACGCCTTTCCATGCAATTTATATCATAAGAACAAAGAAAACATGATCAGACTGATGATTTGATTAGGAGTGATTGTCCTGCTCCTATTGAGAGTACATTTGATCCAATGTTGATCTGTCTGGGCTTAAAATCGATACTATCCACAGAAATGTATTGTACACACCATTCCACCCCCATATATATATATATATATAAATATTTATATATATATAGATATATATATATATATATATATATATATATATATATATATATATAAATATTTATATATATATAGATATATATCTGAAGGGTACATTTCAAGAAGTTCCTATGGTTGCGTAGCGTAGACCTAAAAATCTGAAGGACCATCTGGCACGTGCCAAGGGTACCTTCAAACAAGACCATAGATTCAGGCACATATTGAAGCAAAGACACGCGTTGCCTAATTTGCAAACATATGCCCGAGACCAAATCGTTTAGAAGTTCAACGACAAGAGTTAGCTACACTAATCAATCACAAGTTAGGATGTAGAACACAATGTAATCTATCTTCTAACATGCAAAATCTATGGCACTCAATATGTTGGCGAAACCGTTGATTTCAGAAAACCAATGAATAAGCACAAGAGCCACATTTGCAACAGAATCAACGCGAAACTCGCCAACCACAACAACTTGACTGGTCATTCAGTTGAGTCCCTTGAAATGCTACCGATTGACTCTAACGTGGGGTGCACCGATATAGAACGCATACGTAAGGAACGATACTGGATAGTTCAATTAAACACTCATGGGGGGTTTGGCCTAAATAAAAGGTCTAACCTTCCTAATGCAAAACTACAGCCAGGCATCAGTTTATCGGACGTACGCAATTTTTGCGATAATATTTACCCAAGTAAATATTCCATAACTGTTTACATGTATTATTATTAGTATAATTATTATTAATATTATTATTATTATTATTTGAACTCTTGTCCATTATCCCACTATACCATGCTCTTGACATACTTCCTTTGTAACTCCATGCATAACTTTAACAGGATATAATTTCTTTTGAATATTTTGATGATGGTGTGAATTTTTCGCCGCGATTGGGTGTCAGTCCTTTGTTGCCAGTCTAGAATTAGGTCACAACACTTTGTTCAGCTGCGTGATATGCACGATAAATACTTTAAAGTTTTTTACACAACTTTGTTGGGCTGATGGCAGCATAACATAGATATGTAGTTTACCCGTTTTGGACAGATTTTTAATGTTGTCTTCTGTCTTTCCTCTTTTGGTTAACCTCTGTTTGTTTATTTGCCCGTCATTGAAACTTGTAGGAGTCAAGAATTCTTCCATGCTTATGTCTTTAGTCTTTGTTTTGTGGATGTAAATTGTTTCTTCCCCTGAAGAAGAGCTTGGTGTAAGCTGGAAACGTTGGGAAACTTTTGTATTTGCGCCGTTATCAATTTTTGTGCCTCTATATATATATATATATATATATATATATATATATATATATATATATATATATATATATATATGCATGTGCGTGCTTGTGTGTGTGTTCAATATTGTGCAAAAAAAAAAAAGAACATTGCATATACCACTATATCTCTTTTGGATAAAATCGTACCTGAAAAAAAATGTCGGGGTTTGTTTTGAAATGACTGCATACAACTTTACATTTTGAGAATCATATAGGCAATAAGCAACTGAAGTAGAAAATGTGAATTTTGCCTTAGCTATTTGCCATCCTCCAAAGTGGTAAGAAAAAAAATAATATTAATTAGTGAAAAAAAATTAGTTACAAATGTAAGCCATTAGAAGAAAATATTGTTTTAGCAAAGTGTGTGACTGTATTATTTCAGAGATTAGATGGCAAACTGAACCGAGAACAATACAGGTTTGTAAAGGAAATACCACGGACTTGTGTTGGGACTTCGATGAAGACGGAAGCAGGATAGGTAAACTGGAGTGGTATTTCAACGATACACAATTGATTTGCATCAAGTCAGATATAAAGGAACTGAAAGTGGAACCTCCCTATCGGGGAAGAATAGAGACATTTGCAAAGTCTTCGATTCGCCTGAAAAATATATCCATAGAAGACGAAGGAAGATATACATTGTTTCCTGTGTTATCATGGCACACAAGCGAGAGTATGCAAACTATATCCCTCCAAGTCATAGGTATATATATATATATATATATATATATATATATATATATATATATATATATATATATATATATAGATATATATATATATATATATATATATATATATATATATATATATATATATATATATATATATAAGCTTTGTGTATTTTTAAAGATAGTTTTTCACAAAAAGATCTCTTTCTTCAAGTTATTTTTCTTTCTCGACTAATCATCATTGCTCTACAAAAGTGAGATGTTTAAGCTTACAGGGGATTATTAGTTACAGCCTCATTTGACAAATATACCTTTGCACTGCATGATTTTGAGAACGTGATATTGACGAATTATTAATAACAGACGAAGCATGCAGAGTGCATGATCACGAATATATATATATATATATATATATATATATATATATATATATATATATATATATTCTGGTGATCAATGCACAGGAGAACATTTCATTAAAGTCAAACAACCGGTTCGTTTTAGTCAATTAACATACTATATTTGATGAAAGGACTGTGATTGTCAAAGTAATTGACATATTTAATTTTAGCTGCGATAGAATGGGGTATTCAACATGTTGTTAGCCGAATCCCTATCACGCTATGCCCATAATGTAGTGTAATTTCTATCAGAAAATGCCTGGAGAGGAAGTTTATACGTAGTCTAATTTTGTAAATAAAAACGAAACGATAATATCTTTTTATAGCAATTTGATAATATTATATAGAACCACCATCAGAGAAGTGCAAGTGCAAGATCAGTTTTCTTGGGCACTCCTCGAAACTCATATGCGATCTACCATCATCAGACTGTGGAAGACCACAGATGTCAGCAGTTTGGAAAAGAAGCAAAACATTCGAAGTTTTGGTACGTTATAAACTTGTAACTTTTATAAAGTGAAATATAAACTATAGGTGAAATAAGAAACAATTGAGTCTTTGTTTATTCAATGCTAATAGTTCGCTTGTGGTTAAACGTGTACAATGTATTACTTCGTGTGTTTGTTTCATCATTTGTCTGTATATTACTATATTACATTTAGTGTGTTAGTAAGTTAGTTTTAGTTGTGAAAGTAGTGAAATAAAATTAAAATACTATTTGAAAGTCTCTACAAAATACATGCTTACCTCGACACGAGGTAAGTATATGAAAATCAAACATCGATGATTTATTCCTGTCTTGCTAATAACTGCTTCAGAAATATACTTTATTAATGCTTGAGCCGAGCAGCAGAAAACAGGTACAATACAAATAAATGTTATCCATTGATAATTCCAGTGAAGAAAATAAAGCTTATGAATATGAAAATATGCTTCCTCGTGGATACTAAAAATCTATTACTTTTAGATATCGCCCACATTGTTTTGATTTGTTAATTTAGTTTCCCTGCAATATCATTGAAAGGGCGAAAACGCAGCATCAGTACTAAAAGTTCTTTCAAGATTTTTACCTTTCTGTGACGCCATTGGCAGTCGCCCAGAAACTAGTAGCAAATATTGTACAATATATTGTTTTGCGCGTATAAACGTATTACCTTTTTTTCTAAGGTTTAAAATATATGTAGACCAGTTACAGTTTACATAATTTCTGCTTGCTTACAGACAGAAGGAAATAACTTCGTGATAAATTCTTCGTTCCACGATAAAGAAATACTTTGCTGTCCACAAGGAATAGCCATGGATTGTGTTGATAACTTTTCAGATACGTTTTGTACTTCTATTTCTCTCCAAGATGATGACATTCCATCTACAACCGGCAACAACTTGCTGCAAAGACATCCATCGACACAACAAGGTAGTGAACAACTTATCAAGAAAAATTACGATCTTGTATTCTTCCAATCCAGATATAAAGAAATAAAGAAATAACAACCCAGAGAAATAGGAAAGCATTTTACTAGCAAACCATAGGGTCATATATGCCACAGCATTTTCTTTTACACCTGTGTACTGATCCTACCAAATTTTAGGAGGTTATTGTTTTTTATGAAACTCCTGTGTGATTTTAAGTTTCAGGTTTCCAAGTAAGTAATATGCTAGGGCGATGTATTTTAGTCACAATCCCATTGACAACATGGAAATCACATTTCCCCTTTTACAAGGCTTCATGAGACTAGTAAGTTTACCTTGGATGGACTAACTGACTAACTGACCGGACATAGGGCGTCTCAAGCTCTCGTTTACCTCAGCAGAAAAGACGAAGTGAGACGTAATCTGTCCTGATGCAAACAAACCCTTGGGGATGCACATACAAATTGAATGAAAACATATTTAACTCTTGCGGTTACCAGGCTCATCCCCACTCTCGCCCCCATTCCCGTCCCATAACCACTCTTATAGACTCCTCGGGAATAAGTCAAAATTCTTAGACTGTAATACACATTCACAGGTTAACTGGTTGTATTCGAACGTTCACTGTCTTTTCTTGAACATAATGGGTTTTGTGCGACGGTATTCATTGAATCAACCAACGCACTAACCAAAGGGCAGGATATAATAATTCCCGTGTTTTTTAAACAGGCATGGTGACTGTAGATTTTTTATTTAACTCATTTGATATTCTAGCAAACGCTACTAGTAGAGAATAGTGCTTTTAAGTTTGAGGTAATAAAAGATTTGGAGAAAAGAATCTAGGAACTAAAATTATCTGACTCCAGCTCCTAATGTGTTACAATGCATGTACCGGAGATTCTATAGGAGATTTTAAGAATGCAAAAGAAATAGTTTTTATGCCGTCATATTCTGACTTACAATATTAATATTTTGGGAAAATATTTGCATTTTACAGGAAAATTGATACTAATCATGCATAACACTTGTTGTTTAGTTCCCAACAGCAGTGATACAGGCTGCAGCAAACTGAACGACCATGTTATTGTTATTCTTCTGGGTATCAGCATAACAATAAGTTCCGTGGGAACAGCACTTTCCTTCGTATCTTTCATATTTATTTGTAAGACAGTAAAGAGCAATAAGAACTTAGGTAAGTCTAATCCGTGTCTGTTGTTAATTTAAGAGTTGTTTATCAGAAGGTTTTTCCAAAGTGGCGTTAAAAATCTAAATAATTTCTCTTTGACTTTTTAATTGTTGTTTATGTCTATTATTGTAAGAAATATTACCAATACATTCTCCTGTTGTGTACTTCATACTTTAAATATGCCAGGTACTAAAGGCTTAGTATCTACAATTTATTTTTACACTAACCTGTAAATCATCCAAACACGACATATCGGGACTTTTAATCCACTCTGACTGATAAAGTGTCACTTAGATCTTACGTCCTAGGTTTTAATAACCCGAAAAAAATACTTATTTCGACAATGTTTTCCCATATATTCCTAATATGCTTTATAATTTATTATTTTTTGTATATTTCGAAGAAAAAATTTCTTGATCGAATAATTGTCAGTGTGAGTGAATACCGTGTCCCAAGCATATCACACAGAAAGTTGGATTTACAACTTGCTATTATTCAGTGTTACATTTACATTAGGGACACTTGTGCATATAAATATTATATTCGTATGTGATAAATAACGAACATGTATATCCTTAATAAAGCTTGTTTCTTTGCATAATTAAAAAAAACCCAACAAATATCTGAGGTAAATATCAATACTTTTCTGGAATTTCACCAACACTCGGACGTATCACATTATGATATGTGCCTTAGTCGTTAATTTATTAAGAGGAAAGAGACTTTCCCAAAAAGATTACACTAAGGCACAGTCATGTTCATACATGGCATAATAAGAAATGACATTTCTAAAACTATCATTCCTTAATTTTAAAAATGTGGTCCTACAACACAAATTTAAACAACCAGTCTTTCACATGTTTAACCAATGGAAACATGGAGACAACTACTATTAATTTGCTGTACATAACGATTTTTTTCTTCAAATAGAATACCTATACTCATAAATTGTTGCTCCCAAAAGTATGAAAGTTTGCATTGCAACATTATTTGAACAATTCACTAGAAATATTTTTTTTAAAAATTATAAACCTTTTGTGTAACCACATCATTATCGGAGTAAAATATATTGCACACCAACATAAAGTAATTTAAAATTAACACAGAAGTTCAACTATATTTGAGTTGTCCTATACTTATAACATATTTGCCATACAATTACAGTTGCGGAAATGCAAATGATGCGCAAGAAATCTTGGCACAAGGGTAAGAATAACCATCCTCTTAGAATGTTGGGTCCATCCTCTTAGAATGTTGGGTATCACTACACTAACTGAGTCAATCAGCTGTTATTGCATCCTACTTGAGTTCCTAAGTATTAATAGTTTTCTCTAATCTTTCCCTGGAGATCTGCCGACCATTAAAAAATGTTGCTTGCTTTCAATACAAATCATTATTAAATCCTAAACATAAAATAAAATGTTTATTAAGACCAACGTCTTGGCTTTCGCGTAGGATGACAAAGCAAACACGTGTTATTTGGCCGGTTCCTGAAAGGTATATTGCACTAAACATTCCGGCCATTTAATTCGAATACAACTAATTTCAGAAATGCAAAATAACCTATGCTGAGTTTTGTTTAATATGTTGTATCCATGTTAGTGCTCACCACAAATAACACTGTCGTGATGCATCTGAGCCTATAAGTAATGCACTGGATTCCATGACAAATGTAGAAAAATGAAGCAAATGAATGAATGATCTTTATTTGCATTTTGCCATTGACCATCAGCAAGTATATATATATATATATATATATATATATATATATATATATATATATACATATATATATATATATATATATATATTTCTTACAAACATTGATGGTGGCACCATTTGATACGTACAATAAAACAAATCTATCGCATGTTTAAACATTCAATCAATATTAAAGATATATACTTACATATACATACATACATTCCCATGCAAACTCGTACATGCATATATACACTTCGCATTATATATGTATATACATATAACCACACACATGCACACGATACATACATACATACATACATACATACATAAAATTACATACCTGCATGCATATATACACGGATGATGATACCAAATAATTATACAACACTTTAATGTGGGACCTGTAAAATACGCGAGAATATATTTGTTCAACCAGATGCGTGCACTTAAATACAAGCTCTTTTGGGAGAAGACATATAAAGTGTTATGCATATGTGACCTGTAATTAAAATTCTTTTCTTAGTAGTATCATAAGAATAGTATACATGAAATATGATAGATCGTAATGCATGTATTAAATAATGAAATGGAGATGAGGTGAATGTAGCAATGAACTTAAAAACAAAATAATAATTTAATGTAATTTGGTGTAGCATTCGCATTAATATTGCGCTCAATCGGTACTCTATGAATACAATTTCCCAGGTTTCTAACCTCGGTAGAATTCGTGGAATTTAGTAATTTAGTAACTCGGGCCTTTCCAAAAATAAGACTTTATATACTTCTTTCTTAGCGGCAAATAACATAAGCTTGGTTTTGTGGGATTTAACGCCATTTTTAAGCACATGATAGGCTATACATTGCAGCCAGTATATTTGGTGGGGGAAAAAGACGGGAAGAACCACCTATTCACGGAAAGCTACTGGGAAGGTTTCTCACATACCCAAGTTGATCGAGACGATCCTCGAACTCACGCGGACAGAGTGAGATGTGTGAGTGATCTGTAAAGGCGAGCACCTTAAACCACTCAGCCACCCGGGGCCCCCTCAAATAGCAAATAACGTAAGAAAACCTTTATGTTCCCAACAGCTTGATTTATCTACAAATCCCCAGACCAAAACTAGGTAATAAATTCTGGACTTTCCTTGACGGATCTCCATGTCAGTAAACATCAGGCTATATATGACATATGCTTATTTTCTATTATCTGAGTAGATAAGCTTAGTCCGATATTTCAGAATGCGGTAATATCTGTTGATCTGTAAATGTGTCCTCATTAATTCACCATATACAAAATCATTTTGGGTAGATTTTTTAACCCCAAGAAGATTTTTGCAAAAGTTTAAGCTTAACCATTCAACAGCATTTCCTTCAATAATTCGCCATACAGCTGATCCATAATTAAGAATGTCAAAATTAGTGTCAAAAATTCAACATTTTACCTTTGGAGGCACATTTCTGAACTTATATAAATATTTATCCCTTGCAAATAATGCTTTTGAATTTTTTGCGCCTAAGGTTCGTTAAGCAAGTGTGAAAGAACCCCATGTTGTAAAAAAATTCCAAGAAATACAAATTTATTAAAAGCCTCTAACTCTTAACGTTTATATAAGAATACATTATCATCTGCTATTCTTCCTTCCTTACGGAAAACCATAATTTTGTATTTGATTGTGTTAACTTCAAGGTACCACTTGTCACAATATGTACTCATTGCACTTAGGCCCTTTTGCAGACCCTGTTTTGACTCAGAAAATATAATTTGATCATCTGCATATAAAATCAGAAACAGATGTAGCGTACCTATGCCAGCATCTTGAACACCACTGTTAATAAATTCTTTTTTAATCTCATTAATAAACATGGAAATTAAGAAGGACGACAATCATTCCCCTAGACGCACGCCAGTTACACATACCAATTCTTCTGATAAGGTATTATTGAATCTCACTTTAATTTTGGCATTTTAATTTATTGAATATACAATATTAAATATTTTATCTCTTATTCCTAACTTAAGTAATTTATATAATAAAATATCCCTTATAATAGAATCAAACGCTTTAGTAAAATCAACAGAAGCAGAAAACAATTTTGACCTGAATTAATATAATGTGTTATCAATCCATGTGATGTAAAAATGTTATCAGTTGTGGACATATTTGTTCTTCAACCAACTTGAGCTTCGACAAATACCTGGTGATTCTCCAGTGCACCCAGTTAACAAGTCTATTACTTCAGATCCTAGTGAACAATGTACCAATGACACTCAAAGATACCTCTGTAATTTTCTGGCGTTATTTGCAGAATCTTTCTTATGAATATATATATAACGATACCCACAGGCCAAATGTCTGGGAAGTAATCAGTATTGAAAATAACATAAAAAATATAGAGTAGATATGGCTGAAGGACATATTTGCATATACCGCTACCAAGAATTCATTTAGATTAGCAGGGCCATTGCTTTTACCATTCTTTAACTCGTTATTTGCTCTTTTTAATTTTTCTATCGAAATATCAATATTTAATTTATCAAAAAAATTATAAGTAACCTTGTGCAGAATCATTATATACATCTATTTCTTCATCATCTTCTCTAAGTTATCAGGCATACCGGCACACTAAAAAAACGCTTCAAATTCATTTCTCGGTCTAAACGGTATATGTAACACGCCCCCTCAAAAGTTGTCAATATTCCTTAATATTCCACTTACAAGCTTCTAGTAGTGTTTTACTTTGGCCATCTATAAATCTTCCCCGACATTTTTTAATATGCGTCTTATAGGATAAGCGTATCTCGACCAAACGTGTTCTATTTTCATCTGACTCATTTGGTCTGTGTACATTTCGAAATTTATAAAATTCACTTCATTTACGTTTATATTCAACATCAAACCAAGATTGACTCGAAATCGAATGTCTACGCTTATGAACGAGTTCAGGCATTTGGGATTTTAGAAGTAGACAATTTGCTACCAAACTAATTACCTCAGACAATTCCGTAATCGATTCATTAATAGTTTTATGATTTACGTTATAATTATACATTTTATCTTCAGTATTTCATCGAAATTCTTTCTGACTGATTGGGAGCTTAATTTATCAATAAATTCATTAATTACATCAGGCTTCCAAGTATATTTGGAATCAAAAGAACTAGTGCATTTCTCAGAGGTATTACTATTACAAAAATAATTATTTACCCTCATACTGCAATTTATAGCACAATGATCAGAATAAGAATTCGGTTGGCTTACAAGAAAAGAATCAAACAAAGGTAACAGTGACTGATTGCATGATATATAATCGACTACACTTCTACCTCTTGTGTTTGCAAACGTAAACTCACCTATATTTGAATCCTGGCGTGCTCGTCCGTTATATATTCTAATTCATGTTCTCTTCTAAAAGTCCATGACCCCATGTGTTTACTTGACAATAATCTGGAAGCTCGATGTATGAAGTAATCGGGCATGTAGTCGTCTGGTAACAGTATACCTGTAAAATTGTTATCGTCTGCTACATAATCAAACATTATGTTAGTCCGAGCGTCAAAGTCCCCGCATAATAAATACCAACAATTGTTTTTCGTTGAACTATTAATATGTAATATGTGATCAATCAGAACTTAACACATAATAAATCATCAGAATCGGAATTAATTAATTCTATACCTTCTGCAGTCGAATGCCTGAAATAAAATAGTAAACCTCCAGAATCCCTCGTCGCTAACCTTGTTTCTTTGAACTCGATGCAATGCAAAAAAGCTAAAATGTGCAACAGACATGTCTGAAAGTTCATTTCTAAAAGTCTCCGTAAAAAGAATAATATCATTATTTGGAAACTATAGTTTAAATTATTTTAGTTCTAATTTATTCAGGGATTTACTTGCCAGTCCTTGTACGTTCAACAGAGTATTCTGGTTTTGATTAGAAACTCGTCCCTTGTCATTATTCGGTATATATATACTGCACGTTTTTGTCCATGGTCCATTGCTTTCGAAGTCGCAGAGGTATTAATGCTGCTCGTTCTCTGTATCTGAATCATTGATAGAATCAGTATCTGTTGTTCTCTCATCGTCCATCCTCTGGTCTGGTCCAATACTTTCGTTAAGATGGGAATAAAACGCAGAAAACGGTTTGTATGACTCCTGAGAACATTATCGGAGTCAGCGTATTTCTGTGTAGGTGCAACTGGATCATAGCCCTCTGCTGAACTATCTTGGTGAATGGCCCGTGGTGGTGAGTGCAAAACACTCTCTGTCTCTTCAGCATCATTAGTCTCTTTCTCGAGATCCAGACCACCAAAACTGCAGTGGCTTTCCTTCATCACTGCGTTCCAGTCTGGGAGTATGTCGTGCACTAGCCTTCCATGAACAATCAGCTTAGCCACCTTATGATTTGGACATAATATTTTCCTAGCTTCGGTGATCTCCTTGGGATAATCCCTATGAAACTGTATTGACTTGTCAAAAAGTTTATTAGCACTATTCAGGATCAGCATTTGGAACTCAATTAGTGTACTGATGCCTTGAACAGCATTATGGGGAAAACTCCTTGCGAACACATTTTTTGTGGTAACAATTACTTATCATGGATGCATTCTGAGCTAATTCTCTTTTGCATGTGAATTCAGAGGATATTTCAATCAGGCAATATTATTTGTTTCTGCAGGTGGGAAACATCATATTTAGACAAGATTTATTTCTCTCAAATGAAATTACAGTGCACACTAATTTTAAACATGATGCACATGTTTGAATATCTTGGAAACTTCATATGGAGGCAAACATAACTTGATTGCATATTTCTTTATAGTAATTTTTTGACCTTTGTAATACTGGTACTGTGTAATTAAGTCACTTGCGGGTGGTTAGATTCTTCCAATTTGATTAGACCATGCTAATAATTTCAGACTCTGGCAACATAATTAAATTAACACTAAGTCTCTCTTGACAAGAATTATCAACTCAGACATTGCTTGACAATTTTCGATACAACAGATCTTGATTTGTTCATTTAAGATGACACACAGAGCATACATCAGAGTATACATGACACGGCATAACATCGGAACTCCTGGCCTGGTCAATTGTGAGAATTATGCAAAATATTGTGTTCTGCATGCATGGAATTCTAATATTCACCATTTTCAACAATTTGAACATCTTCTTACAGTTGAAAATCAAGATTCAAAATAGTTCAGGACACTCATGTTGGTTTCAAAGTGTGTATACCATTGTTTAGGAAACTAATATATAATGTATATGCAGTTTTTAATTTCCAGAAATGGCCCATGGATCTCAAAACTTCACATATTTCAGCCTAACTGCACACAAGGTCCATTTATTGAGAGATTAGGGGTTACAGTTTACAGATTTGGAGGGCATCGTACAAAGCAACAACCTCTGTGCAGATTTTTGCCAAGTTTGTTTGCATTTGTTTAATTGTTTAAAAGTTACATATTAAATTAAAAATATATACGAAAATTGAACAAAAGTGGTCTTTGACAAACAAAATAATTATTTATCCGAAGAAATATATACTACATTTCTTAACAATATCAAAGAAGTTTCGTTTTCTTTACCCCAGACATGTACGGTGCCAAGGTTGGGAAGCCTTGGAATCACCGTTTAGAAAAACCGCATACCGAGAAGCACTTCTATTTATTGGAAGGTAAATTATAAAAATCAGTTCATGAAATTCACATCCACTAATATATGAGGTCTAAAAAATACTACAGCAAAAGAAGAAAAATGGATAGGAAGGTATTAAGCCATGATGAAAACATGTAAGACAATTTTTTTTTTTATATCGACAATGTATAGCCTGGGTGAGATTAATGGAGATGTTCTAATAATTAATTATATTGTGGTGAAAGATTCTACTCAGTATGCACCTTTTTTTGTAGAATATTGAAACTAAATTGCTTTTCTTTGTGATAGATATTCAGATAGATAATATGTTCTCAAAATTGTGATCAATCCATGTACATTCAACTTATTTATTGTTTTACTGGCAGTATATATGTAATATTTAGCAATAAAATGATACAGTTTAGTGCTTCTGAGTTTTTTTTATGTGTCACCATAAATGATTTGTGGAAGTGAGAATTTAATCTCTTATCCAGTATTTTGCATTAACTATTCACAAAGGATTAACGAAAACTCAAGAATATGACCGAATTCCCCAAAACAAATGTTGAATGATTTCATTTTCTTTCCAATACCTGCGTAGATTATTTTGGATTACATCTATCTTGTCTAAATAGCTTTTTACAGGTAATATTCTGTGAAGTATTCTATACTGGAACCATTGTATTTTAGAGTCTCTGGTGCTTTTGTATACAATTTTGTCAAACAGTTTCCATATTTCTGGGTTAAAATAAAAAAAACCCATCAATTATTCCCATTTTTGTCTTGATTTAGGTATTATAACATTATTATTATTAAGGGTTTTACACATATCTTTACACCCTTTTGTACTTTTTAATAATATCCTGGTGAATTATCTGAATTGGAACAAACTGGCTTTTTCTGGATCTGATATTTTTTAATACTATTACAAAGACCAAATAATTGATTTCCCTTTTAAATATTAAATTTTGTCTTAAAGTTATCAAGTGTACTAAAGTTAACATCATTAAAGATATCGCCTATAAATTTAACTCCTTTATTATACCAAGATTTATAATAAAAAAACAAAACGATTTAGCTGCAACCTTAATATTTTCATTTTCGCAAATAGGTAGAGTTAAATTTTTTTATAAAGAATAAACTGTTGTTTTTTTTTGTTGATTTTAATCCAAGCACTAAATAGTCTCTCCAATTCTCCCAAAAGGACTATTTGTATTATTTTTTAGTTTTTTTTACATACTCCATCCCAAGATCTGCAATATGTCAAATTCTCCACAAAACGTTTCGTAAAGATATGGTCCCAACAGTTATTTTTCTAATCCAGGAGCATTTCAGTGCTTGAATGAAGTTTTTAAATTCACCATATTTAGTCCAACATTCTCATAGTTTTTTACAATTATATCCCTTTTTATCGTGTCATTTTCGCCTTGTCAAATAAAGTCCCCCCCCCCAAAAAAAAAACAAAAAAAAAACACAGCAACATCCCACCCCCCATTAACTTAAATGTTGTAAAATATTATCAGGTGCGTCGGATAAAGTCAATAATAAATTCTTATGTTTGGAGAAAGCTAGGCTTTTCAGTATTGTTATTCTTCCTGTAGGAGTCAATATTCTTTTTGACTTTGAGTGAGTAGTGATTGTATCTTGGGCATGTATTTTTGATAACTAATATCTATAATTTCAAATAGGTTCACCGAAAAGTCTATACCTAAAAGGACTTAAAATACTTCATCTTGATATAAATTATCGAAACATATGATGAGCGACAACTTTTAATCAGTCAGAGACAAGGAATTTTCTTTTTTTTACCAAAAGGAGATAAACCAGATAACTCGCTGAATTCCTCATGCATAATATTACCTAACTAATATTGATCTTTAATCTGTTGAATGTATCAACATAAAGTTGTTCCATTGCTGTTTGGATTGAAAGCAGTGTTAGTCACTTTTTCTACATTAAATGGTACATCATGAAAAATGTCTATCATGCTAAGGTTGTTAATCCCCTTAAAATCGTAAATTACTACTTAGTAAAATACGATCAAGAATTTAATAGATAGATTGATAGAAATAGACAAAAATAGATTGTTGATATTATGCTTAGAATTTTGTGGAGAATTTTATTTTGTGAAATGTAAAATATGAATTAGGTTTATATCTCCTCAGACTTTTAAACAACATGTGAAGGAATCCATTTTTTTTTTGTCATGCAGATTCTTCGGACAAAGACACATTTTCTAAGCCGCTGACATGGAAATCTTTGGATTATGATTACTGGAAAGGTATATTCTAACCTTGGTTTGAATTTTGTTAATTGCAGCTACATGGTTTTCTTAATGCGATTACATTGTGATTAGTGTAACTATGCTTTATCTGTTAGATTAATGAACTGTATAACAAAGAAGCCTATAATGGGTCACTAGCCTAATGGTCCTTTTTTTTCGAAATTGCATCAATATTCGTTGGAAATAGATAAATAGACTCGAACATGAAAAGTAGAATCAATCGATCATAAATATGAACAAAAAGATCAAATCTGTATATGAAGCAATATAGGTAACGTTGTGTACCAATAATTACAATGATTGTAGTTATACAAATTGTTTGTCATTTTTTGTAGGTCTAGCCTCACCACAGGCGTGAATTTGTGAAACGTGTCTTTAGCACAGACTTGTATTTATACAATGAAGAAAGTGTACACATAAATCATTATATGACTATGATACGGTGTTTTAGTTCAAGATTCTTTTACGCTTTAACCGGAAATTATTTCGTGCTGGCACTGATTATATTATTTCGTAACTTTGTTAACAGCGTGCGTTGCTGCTGATATTTGTTTTCAATCGCAACATAGCTACTTCAGCCTTGCTTTTCCTTAAAATGATTTGATAAACGATGTGCAAATGAACGAAAAAATAATATATTTTCCGTACTCATCGTGGAGAACGTATCATATTCTAGGTCTTTTTTAAATAATTGTTTGGGAATGGTTGTCCAAATTGGTATTAAGTCTTAATTGGATTAATTCAATAATAAATTGCGCTTTCTTGTATACAGTATCTTTTGACACAACCCATATTGCTGAAACTTGTTAAGCAAGAAAATCAACCTCAGTCTCAAAATTCCAAAAAGCAGATAGATGTGATGCTTTCGGTATACCTACATAATGGAAATAGGATGCTAGTGTAGAAACCCAAGTTATGATGATGCTAAAAGATCTATGATTTTATTGAACGTACATATATCAAAGCTTCCAGACTTTGAGCTCGATCTTGATTTTTATGTTATAAATATAAAATAATGGGACCCTTTTGTTCTGTTCACGTCTCAGGTATTCACTTAGTCATCGTATGATTAATCAATACAGACTATCCCGGTATGAGTGGCGTGAGCATTACACCTTATATATATATATATATATATATATATATATATATATATATATATATATATATATATATATATCCCAAAGTTTAATACTTTTTACGTATGTTCTCCTTTAAGTGTATCAATGTGGAGTTTGTTTCCTTGTCCACATGTCGTTTAGTGTAAGTGAGTTTGGTCCGATTATCGTTATGCTGTACTTATTTCGAAGTTGAAATCGGGTCTGTGGTAGGTGGGGTGGAAAACTGGAATCTTTTTCTTAATTATTTCGTCTGCCTGCTCTTCACAGTATTATGTTGCCCGTTTCATATGTATCTCTCTCTCTCTCTCTCAAATAAAATAAGTTTTGTTTGTCATCTCCGATTACTTATTTTGACTCATCCAAGTCCGATGATGATCTTGCTAGGGGTCTTACGAGGAAATTTTCTGTCTTTTTCTTGTTTGACTCTCGCAAATCAAAGCTGCGAGGAGAATCTGACTGGATAATGACATGGCTCCAGTACTCACTGAGTTACAGAGATGACATTTGAAACACAAATATAAATTTAAATGTTAAATTTTTTTATATTTGTATATGGTCTAGTTCTTTTCATTCCTTATAATACATTTTCAGCTGGAAGTTGACTAATGAATTTTCACTCGGTCCTATTTACCGGAATAAAAAATATGGTGTAGACGTTCTATTTTGCACTATTTGTCTTCGTTAGCAGAGGGGACTGACTGTTGTGATTCACTGCGTCAGCGCACTAGAATGCTTAGTCGTGTCGTCATTTTCAAATCTTATTATGCTAGAGTTTGTCACTATTAAAGAAATATCGAGCTTATGACTTTGCTGGAGAGAGTATCCTTCCACAATCCCCTTGTCACCTTGTCAAAAACTTTGCCATAAATGTTTGTACCTCAGGTGTTCATGGTTTATTACTTATCACAATTACACGTAGCAGCGTGTGACGGCAAAGATCTGGTGTTCTGCAAAGTTTCTTGTTTGTCATACATGTGTACGTGGTGTATATATATATATATATATATATATATATATATATATATATATATATATATATATATATTCATTAATTTGTACACGAGTTTGATATTTCTCTCGATTTTCTCTTAAGAAAGAAATAATTAGATTTAACTTGTCGTAATATAAAGCACAATGTTAGTCTTCATACTGTTCAACGGATTACAAAACCGTTGATTTCATAGTTACATTACTTGTCTCAAACAATTATATTATTTTCTTTCAATTTTATTTTTTTGTTTCGTTTGTTTATAAAAAGAAATAATGCTGTAATAATGACACAAATTGCTTCGGAATAATTTAATTCAGCTTTGAGGGTCTATAATACGTAATTGTAATACGGTATTTCAAAATTTCTCTTTTTCAGAATAAAAAAAGAAAGAGATCATGAACAAAAGAAGATGGGGTTCGAAATCTGAAATAGATAAATGCACCTATCCTGGTACGATTGTATATATGGCATGACAAGCAAAATCAGAGTATATGTACATAATAAACATGTAGTTTGTCCCTAGTAAGTATTCGGTGATGGTGACTCTTCAAAGAAAATGTCAGGCTTACTTGGGACACTTAATGAAATATTTGTAGTCATAATTAAAAGGGTCTCCAATAAAATTCATGTCTCTTCAAAATCAAACATGGACTCAATCACAGTTATCTTGAAAAGGCGACATTTCGTTTTATGAATATTTATTTTTTTAAAGTGTTCGGGTTTAAGACACAATGAAAATTCCATAACCGATCACCCAAAGGTTTAGATGTCTCTAAATACCACTGGAGCATTATGGTCACCTACTCGTGATGGTTAAAAGTTTGTTTTTGCCACTGATTGAGAATGACAAATGGTATTTACAGTGACACTCATTGTGTATTGTTATTTTCTTTGATCTCTATGAAACTAGAGGCAGAAAATACTGAAAGATTGTTTGTGCATTATTTGACCTAAATGAGTATTTTATTTTTTGCACTATTGTCTTTTATTTCTTCATGAAAAGTCCTTCCCTACGAAATCATGAACCAAGAGTTTAAAACACATCAGCACCAAAGACTCAATATATTTTTTAACTGTGAAACTGTGATATAAGGTTTTGGAAAAATATACTATGTTAGTAAAAATTCATTTTTTCTATATATGTGAGAGAGTAGGAGAGAAAATCCTAATCCATTGTATATGTGTGCTAGTTGTGTGTTCATTCTTCTGTATGTATGTCCACCCAATGTATTTTGTTATATCACCATTAGTGCATTGTAGTTATATATTATAATTAATTGGACTGAATTGAAAACGTGTTTATTTTATTTTCCTAAGTTATACCCGTTCTCTTAATAATTAATTATTTATACATTAAAATTATAAGACATTATTGGTTATGTTTCCTAATTCAACATCTTTATTTATATATCTAAGTGTTCTCTGAGATAAGAAAATAAAATAATCTTGGTCAGGTTTTTTTTGTTGCACATCTCACAGTTCAATTTTGTCGAGCCTGCTTTGGCAAAAGCTTGACTTATTGATCACTTTGGTGTCCGTGTGCATGTTCCATGTCCATCCATTCATTCACACCCTTGATTACAGTTAATGCTAAAATTGTTTGGATTCAGCTCAATGCTGAAGTTGTTTACTTTCTAGTTAAATGAAAAGTGGGCTCAACAAAAAGTGGGCCTCTTGTTTTTTATCCCTATGCATTTTCTCCATACATGGATGCAGACTAGCTGAGCCTAGACTAATTAGCAATGTCTGTAAGATTCTCACTTGACCAAATATTGTTATGCAAGTCAATCTATTATACACGGATAATACATTTTGCGATAATTATTATCAGTACCACAATACCTTCATCATTATAAACTCTCTCTCTCTCTCTCTCTCTCTCTCTCTCTCTCTCTCTCTCTCTCTCTCCTGTACGAGTGTACGAGAATGCCTGCACTTAGACTGTCTGTCCTCATGTGTGGATGTATCTTGTTACAGAAACAGGTGGAGAAAATGTTTAGATAAGCAGTACTGTGTAATCTATTTGAAAAGGTGATGATAACATAGTCTGAATTAGTTTCCTCAGTTTGAGTCGACCAAATTACCTTTATCATAGGACGGGGTATATTAAGTATGATAAATTTAAGATAGCTGTCTGCAATGGATTGAATTGGATGAATATTGTATAGCAGACCTGTGGAGGAGAGTACATACGTACAAACTGATGAAAATGCCAACATATGGAATGAAGTGTTCCGGAAACATATGACAATCTCTCTCAAGTGTAGCGGAACATTACAATGAAAATTAGAAAAGAAAGAGGCGTGGACTGAGGTGAAGGGAAATGACTGCATGTTCAAAGTGTCAATATCACTCAAAAACTCTATAACTTGTATGAAGTACAAACAGATGGCCCAGGTAGAAGACATGTGAAAATTAAGAAGGGACTTCAAGAGGGCCTCTCTCAAATCCCTACAGGGACTAAGATCTTAAGAAAAGTTTTAATGAGTTCAAAAATCCCCGCGCCTTCGATGTATAGTATGCAAAGGACTGCCAATGCTGTTCCAAAGGCAATTGTGGAGGCTAACCAAACTGACACAGAGAGAGGATGAGATAGATTAAAAGTGCTGAATCAATTGCGGAAGCATGAAGATGTAAGACATACAGGCTGTGAATGTTGTTCAAAGTACTTTGCATTCCGATGTTGGAAATACACCTTTTCAGCATGTGAGTCATTGTGTATACACGTTGGTAGAAAATCTGATTCTCATGATATCATTCATCATGTGGTAACCAAGTATAAACATTCTTCAAAGGAAAATTACATATCTCAAACAAAGAAGCCACACAATGTGACTGAGCTGCTAATATTGCATTACAAACAAATATCAGAGATGAATATTCATGGGACAAAAAGGGACTTAACGGAATTGTAAACTAAGTCAAACCTTGATGTTAGAAGTATCACTGCTGACCCTGACACTACAAGTTACTGTGCAGTTTTGGAGTTGCACAGGGAATGGAAAACAAAAAGCCTTTTAGTCAAATTCATACAAGACATTTAGAGCAGAATCAATGGATAATTTTTTAAGCGTTCTGGTGACTTAAAAAAAATATTGCATATGAATATCAAGCTAAAGAAGGAAAAAATTAAAACTAAATTTTCCATAGACCAGAGAATAAGGCATTATGCAGAATTTGATGCTGCATTCAAAGTAATTGAAGATAATAACAACAATTAAAAAAATTGATTCGTGCAATTACTCTTGTTTACTCTGCTATGATAAAGTGCGACCAAGGTAATCATTCCCTATGTCGTCAATATTCATTTCGTTGCTCCGGGGAAAAATTTAATTGGGTTGCCTGTGGTACTTTTCTGTCCTCCGCATTCAAACTGTAATTAGGAACTCACGATGAATATTTTATTGACATGTGCATACAGTGCAGTTTTAGGCAAGCAACTATTAAGAAAACAAGGCTAATATGTACACTCAAACTGTTGATTCAGTATATAGAACTAGCAGGAGCAGCTTACCGAGAAATGTCATCTTCTCCAGGAACTTTCATTGCAGGGCGCATAGTGTAGTCCACTGTAGAAATAACAGGTGCAAATGTCATCTTTGTAAAAAGTAATAATAAGAAAAAATGTTTATATATATCTAAACTATCAAACTGGCTCATGACATTTACTACAGTGACCTAATCTTTTACAATGATGTCTCTCTCTCTCTCTCTCTCTCTCTCTCTCTTTCTCTCTACACAAAATTCTGCACTAGAGTTAGATGGGCAGGATTGGAGCAAAGTTTATTATGATAAGGTGTGAAATGTTATAAATTCCACCATCACGGAAATAATGGGTCGGGCGAGTCACTTGTCAAGTTTTGTAGGGCACCAGATTCTCCAATAGCTCCCGCCTGTACTGTTTCTGTCCAGCAGAAAAAAAAACAAACAAATTTTTTATGCTAACGATAAAATATACACACACACCCAAAACAAACAAAATCTCAACAACAAACAAACAAAGAAAAACAAAACAACAAACAAACATACAGTTTAAAAAATTGTATGAAAGGGGGAATAGCTGTTCAGGCTCTGTGAGAAATATCAGGAATGGAACAATTATCCCAAAGGTTAACTGTTATGTAATGTTGCCAATAAAGTCAGGTGCAAATGTCATCTTTGTAAAAAGTAATAATAAGAAAAAATGTTTATATATATCTAAACTCTCCAACTGGCTCATGACATTTACTACAGTGACCTAATCTTTTACAATGCTCTCTCTGTCTTCGTCTCTCTCTCTCTCTGTCTATGTCTCTGTCTCTCTCTCTCTCTAAACAAAATTCTGCACTAGAGTTAGATGGGCAGAATTGGAGCAAAGTTTATTATGATAAGGTGTGAAATGTTATAAATTCCACCATCACGGATACATTTGGGCATTTTATTATGAGTTAACCTGCAATTAACCATATAAAACAGCCTATGGGCCTATTCATAGGTGTATTTTCCATCATTCCGTTTCACTAACTTTGCCGTATCTATAATATCTATAATAATCAGGGGACACTGTCTATTGAAGACATCCAACATTATCATTTATTTCATTGACTTTGCCTCTAATATCACTTTATATTATTCCAAAATTCATTCAAGATGATAAATTGGCAATAAATTCAATATGGCGGGATATGCTAGGCTGGTTGCCATGGAAGCACGCTAAGACCTGTATTGCAGAGAGGGCAAACACAAATAATTCATTTTCCATAGACCACAATGGTAATGTTTCTAAAAATAACTATATATTATCGTGGTGAAATTGCCGCAAACAATACATATCTGGTAATACTTTGGGCCTAGCATTACCTTTGGAGATCATACGATATATATATGTTGTGCTTTTACACCGGTAATGCAGCTAGAAACTTCTTTAATTACTGGTTGCAGTACATGTCAGTGAATTGTAATGTAGTAACAATAAGGGAAATTAAATCAAGTAATTAACTTCGTATTAGCACTGTAGGTCAATATTACTATTCAGGGAAATATTTGGCATGAATGATATAACATTATCCACCAACAGCATTCATTATTTTTTTCAAAACATTTCTTTATGTGACATCCAATATATCATCAGAAGCTGACTGATTCCAAATCTTAAAAATATTTAGTTGACTGTGATCAGCAATTAATGCAACTGATTGATTTTAGAAACATTATACAATTTTGAACTAGCACAAATTCTGTGCAATATCCTAATTAAAGATTAGAATGTAGAATGTATTCCACAATAGTAGTAGGATGATTGATGATTCCTATCAAAATTCTAAACTACTGAAAAGCTATAAAAAAAAAAAATTATATAATAAAATGGGCAAATAATGGAAGAGGGCAAGCAAGAGAGATCACTTGTTGTAAATTAACTACAGCCAAATTTGTTGACCACTGGAACAGAAAGTAAATGTACACATACAAAAAGGCAGTAAGGAAGAGAGGTCATTTGCTTGAAACTGAACTACAGTGTCTTTATTTTTAAATTATTGAAAATTTAAACCGTCAATAAAAAGAGCCATGTAATAGCTGAAACACAGAGGAAAAGATAGAGAAAATGGAACAAAAATGTGCCACAAAATACAAACTCTGTTAGGATTTAGCAGGCAACCTAAGATCTAATTGCGGATTCTCTATACCAACCTATAACATAGCAGAATTCATTGTCAATGCTATGTTTATATGTAACGGCGGAACTACATTGGAATTTACAACAATTTATTCAAACAGGAAAACATTCGTACTTCAAAAATATAGAAAGGACAATATTAAGAACATATGCAAACGAACTGAGAATTACAAAAATATATATTTGTACCATAGAAATAAGCCAGCTAAAGAGGCACTACACATACGATTAGAAGAGGAACATAAACAAGTAAACGAAACACAAGATAGTAAGTTTGTTATAGTTTATGATTTATCTGGGTTATGAAAATGTGTGGCAGTCAAATAATATACTTCAAACTTAAACATTAATAAGTAGTGCAACTTATCCTTGTCCTCCAATTCATTTCAATACTGCATTTATACAAGATATTCCACAAATATTTAAAAGGATGGAAATTTACTACACTAAAAACAGTTATTTCGCATTCGAGTTATTTTTATAGCTGCACTTTAGGACAATGATGACTCCGTTAATAGATGCAAAGGACAGTGTGATATTACATTCTAGCAGAATCAACCTAAATGAGCAGCATTGGTGGCAATATCATAATGCAGAATATCTTAATGGCATTTAATATATCAAAGCGTACCAAGGTTAGCAAAATCGGTGTACATATTTCATGTTTACTTTAAAAAATACGAGAGCTGCCGCCTGAATGTCCAGTACCTTTACCTGATGGACAAGCCTTTAATGCAACCAACACTAGCATCTACATAAAACAATGTACCATAATTTGTAGTAACTTTAATATTATACCAAATCATGACCTGAAACACATTAATGGAAAAAAGACTGGAGTGATAATGGAGCTGAAAAAAAAACAACAACATAAAACGGTACATCGGGTTATGGAGACGATAACTTCAGTTGATGCGTGAACCAGGTACTGCTGTTGGCAGTTAACATATCACAGTGGTAACAAGAGAAAGAAAAATAGGATGAACGTATTTATTTCTGCAAGACATCAACGGTCTAATAAAAGATGGAGTAGCTACCACAGCATCATATCCTATGTCATATGTATTTTAACTTTTACAAGTATTACGAAAGTCTGTGACCACTGTCCAAGAGACTGTAAACAATATGTTTTAAAAATTAATGTTGGGCAAGCAAGGCTATGACTAAGATGAAACGATCACGATGCGATTTCAGCAGTTGTTTCAGATTCTAAAGTTAGACTAAAATAGGTGGTGATGGTATATATTTATTACTGAGTGATATGTAATGTAAACGGGTAGGATGTTTGGGTTTCAGCAGCAATTTGAAAAAGCCATACGATGGTTTTAAATTAGGACTGAACACTACGATAATACTGACCAGGTAAAATATATGGTTCCAGCAGCTTGTAAGCAGTTTAAAACAATTCGTGAAAATACAAACAATGGAATATAACAAGAGACCGTAGGTAAGAATTGTGTAAAACGAAGTACAGCAACTGCTGGCAGTCTTTTAGTTGCAACTGCACATGATTTAGAAGACAGACATATTGAAACAAACATACAATAATTTATCATAATGATGATGGCTGCAGTAGTTGTATTAATTTGCTGTTTGAAATAGATCAGTAATAATTTTTATCCAGTTTGATCACAAATGCACACAGCAGGCTCATTCATTGTAGAACAATCAAACTGACATTATCACCATAAAAAAATGAGGGAGGGTTTGGAAAGCTAGCATATTATACTGCCAATGACATTGTGAACAGAGTATATGTTAATAATAACAGGTGTGCCCGAGTGTTAAAGATTCTGATTTTCTGATATACTGTTCATGCATTAAGTTACACAGTTAATTCTTTGATAGTTTGTTGTTCGTTTTTACAGGTGTCTTATTTGGTCAAATATGTTAGAACACACATAAACCAGTTTATGTATTATAGTACGCACACAAAGAAGACATCAATAAATACTTTTTTTTAGTTGTCGTTCATTTTATTTATTTATTTAATAATTTTGTCCCTGTGTTTGGATTTGCATAAGAATAATAAGACATTGTTCTCTCAATATTTATGCAATATATAAACGTCGCAATTGCCCATTGTATGGATCACGTTTTCCAGATGTTATAAAAATTATTAAACTATAGAAAAATACCTTGTTTAAATATAATTACCCTTAACTTTGTAGAAACACATATATTATTTTTAAAAATTTCTATATTTTGTAACACGTGCACATACGACACCAATTGTCGCTAAATATATCTTTTATCAGAATGTACAATACAGTTATCGAAACACTTATATTCTTCGTCCTATCATATCCAAGCTATTTTATAGAAAGACACTATCAAACATACATCAGCAAAATAATAGCAATTCACACAATAACTGAACTTTTACTAATTCAATCTCTCTCATGTAGAAACCAAAGAGGAAGTTTATTTATCAGTCAATTGATACATGCCACTGTATTATTTTCCTTTGCCTAAAATATCTAATCTATTTTACGATACCGTATCTATATAAACTCGTGTGTAAAACTTGTTATTTCTTCGGATTTTTATACTTCAGCTAAATCATAAACTATGCAACATTTCCTCCTTTGCTATTCGTGTGTTTGCTCGTTAGTTTGGTTTTCTCTTCTAATCGACTGCGTAATTTCTTCTTATATATTTTATCTCTGTGCTGCATATATTCAGTCGAATGGTCATCAAGTTTTTTTTATATACTTTCTGAGTTTTCTTCTAAATGCCCTTTTGGTGTACTTTTGCTCGCAAATGTGAATAACTTGCTTTAAATATTAATGCCTTTCTGGATTTGCATTTTAAAATGCACCATTATCAGTGATTTCTGCATGTAATAGGATGCAGTGGAAATTCCATAATAAGATCTTAGTTTGTGAGAGTAATCTTTACATCACTTGCATTTTTACGAAGCTTTTTTCCATTTCCTCTATCCTTTCATCCTCCGTCGTATTTTGTATTATTTTTGTAATATGGATTTTTTTCTCCAATAGGAAAATATTTCCTGAAAGAAACTTATTTATGTTGATAAATTTATTTGCAGAAAAATATTTCTAAAATCTGAAATATTTAAAAGTACTTTTGATATGTTTTGTGAAACATAGTTTGAAAGTTGCTAGTGTTGTTATGGTAAAGTCTCTGAAATATCTGTCATTTATATGTCATGTATACATTATTACATTATTAGCAAAACATCTCCATTACAAGACAACGATGGTTTGATAAATCATGTTAAAAACAAAAAAGGAATGACAGTTAAAGCTCTGAAAAATATTAAAACTTTATATCCCAAAATTACCTTTGAATATATTTCAAATATCTCAAGCAAAAATGTTTTTGTACAAATGTGACCTTGCACAGTAAAAGTATATATATATATATATATATATATATCTATATATATATATATATATATATATATATATATATATATATATATATCAACGAAACAAAATCGTTTGTTCTTTTCCCTTGAAATTTGAATAAATTGATTTTGACAAAATCAATAACAGATCTTTGCAAAAAAATGTTTTCTTGACTATATTTGATATAAATTTAGATAACAATGTTGCATGTACGCTAGATCAAGGTCTGCTGTCACCAGTATTATGTATGCAACTGCTGTGTCGGAAATGACATAATTCGGAGAATTTTCGCAAGATTTGCCATAGCAGATACATTTCATGCATGGAGACACTGAACACATTGACCCTTCAATATCTGACGTGCCTTCCGAAGTGGAATATATCTCACAAGCTACTCTTGTTACTTGCCAACTGAACATTAGGATGATCACAAGCTAAAATGATATAAATCTGTTACAGAGGAAGGATCACCAGAAACAAAAACGATTCAAATCTCTAAAAGAGAAACGCTCTTAAGGAGACCCCAATCTCAGAGATTTGAAACTCTAAATCTACTAAAAGGAAAAAACAAATATGATCCCAAGTGATATGGAGCTTAAAGTTGGCACCTATAAGGGGTACAACAACAAGCTCCTTATAGCTGACGATAACATGGCGATAGGCACCATTGCTCAGGAGCAAAGCACGCTCCAACAAACGCAGCCAACAAAGCACGAAGAGTTCGGCTTTGACCCACCCGCGCAAGCTGCAACAACGGCACAAACCATTACCATGCAAAGAGTACATGAGTTGGAAAAGCTGAAGTTCACAAAGCCAATAAAACGGTAGTAGTCGTGGGCGGTGTCCCGGGTGAAGGGGGGGGGGGGGGCTTGCAGCCTTCTGGTTTCTCCTCTGAGCACCTTTCTCGCTTCACTTTATAGCGTGATCAAATAACAGCAAAAACTCGACCGCTATCGTGATGATATGCACAACGAAGTTTCTTACGAGCCAGCCACTGGCATTACCTGCGGTCCTCAGCAACAACGACACGGGCAGAGCCGTGGAATAAGGTCAATGTTTTTAGCATTCCAGCCAGCTGCTGCAGTTGCTTATTCTTTGCCCATTCTTTTACATTCGTGGGACGTGGGGGTCTGGTTTAGGTGCAGGAGATGGATCTGGAGATGGTTTTGGTTCGCCTGCACCGTCTGTGATCGTGGGTACAATTGTGCTTATTATGAACCCCAGCGCGGTCATAATTGAGTCTATAGTGGTTTCCTGTTGGCGAAAAAGAAGTCTGTTGATGGTCACTTTTTACTGGCTAAACGGGGCACGAAGGGCTTCTCGGTTAGTGCTATCAGTCTCAAGGCATGGCCCGCGTTCGTCTTCTAGATTTTTGGTGCGATCTCCTATATCCTGGCTCATCCTTTCTCTTTCCTCTTTGGATAGGCTAGTATCGTTTTCCATTAGGGTCAGCTTTTTATTTTCTACGGCGATGTGTTAATCGAACTCTGCAAACTTCGAGAGGTTATTTATAAGCTCGCCACACACCTTTTGAAGTGTCGCGTTGAGACCAAGAATCTCTCGCATTGGGAAGAAGCGTTAAAACAAATGTCAAGGAAATCAAGGATAGTGGTCAATTTTTTAAAAACAAGTTTGCCCTTGCCAATAATAATATCAACGGAAGATAACACTCTCTACGAGTCTGCGATAGAGGGCGTAATGCTGCAAATCGAAAAACAAACCAGCCCAGACGGGAGGCGTGTTGAACATGTACATCATGACAGACGCACAGGTGGACATTCAAAATGAGCGAGTTGTTTGACACTTACATACACACTGCGCCATGGTCGTTGGCCGCCACTGCTATGGAAACAGCGTGTTTGCGTGTGAACTTCTCGAAATGGCATTTAAGTCGGAACCGTCAGCACTATCTGCATAAGTGCAGCAAGAAGTGATGCAGGTCACTAAGGATAAAAGCCCAGGTAGAACTGCTTCTGGTAACAAATTGCAGCTATGATGAAACAACGCCATGCTGAGAAAAATGCCGACACTCAAGCTGCTCAGTCGCAACGGCTTGAACAGCACGGGACGACGGGAACAGCAGCACGCGAAGCGCGAGAGCAAGATAGCATGATGTCATCTTAGGTTACCGGGGTCGGTCTAGTTTTGGCGGCTGGCCTCGCGCAGGATTTATTCCGCAGCTCACAGCAGCCACTATGAGAAACAAACACGACACTTTTGATATAGAATAATATTATGCAAGATGTCTACACCACCACAATCCTAAGACATCGGAAACCTCATCCCTGCTAATATCATCACGGCTGTCAAAATAGCCTCTGCTGATCTCATGGATCGGTGGGGTAATTGCAAACACCATCGCATTCTCTTGCTCAAACTTTCTTTTCTTTCAAATAAATAAAGGGCCGACAAGGAACGCATTTACCAAGATAAGGCTATTAAATAACCCCGAGCTGCGCAGGCTGAGAGTGGAATATATCTCACAAGCTACTCTTGTTACTTGCCAGCTTAACATTAGGATGATCACAAGCTAAAATGATATAAATCTGTTAAAGAGGAAGGATCACCAGAAACCAAAACGATTCAAATCTCTAAAAAGAGAAAAAGCTCTTAAGGAGACCCCTATCTCAGAGATTTGAAACTCTAAATCTACTAAAAAAAACAAAAAAAAAAAAACAAAACAACGGGACTGAAACACTTTCACTTGGGTTCGTTACAAATAAAATTAAAACTATAGGTAAACGTATACTGTGTACAGCAGTTGGAAATGGGAGTGGGGTGGGTCATTACAAATGAAATTTAAATTATCGATAAGTGGATATTGGGATGGGAGGTGGGAGTCCAAACACGAACAATATAACACTTTGATTCCAGGTCCTGCAATGTACGACATTGACCCTGTTGGCTATGATGTGGCGATGTGCAGGTGATGGTAATAGACCCCGCCCTTCCCCCATTATGAATATCAGGGTCAGTGTCTCACTTTGTAAGACTATTGGACAACCATCCCTATACACATTTACTGATAGTCTTAATTTCATTTGTAGTGATCCCCTGTGGTTAGCCTAGCCTGTTTATGAACACGAACATTGATTTAAAGAAATACAAATTAGTTACTCACGGATCTGGCCAAACATGAATTGGCCAATTCACGTAGAACCCGCTTGTAAAAGTATCAAATCTCAGAGTCATTTTTAAGTAGGCGTTAAAGGCTAATGTGACTTAGCGATTTGGTCCCAGCCCCTACCCCACACCATTTGCAACCTATAAAGTGCTATCTTGCTCCAGCCAGCGCATCCCCATTAAGCAATGTCATTTTATCATACAAGTGTGTAAAGTACTTACCTTATACTGATAATCCCAATAGAATCATTTTGACTAGACAACATAACTGCTAATTTTATATGATGCGGCAACAAATAAAGATGCTGCTACTAACACTGATGACTACCTGCTGCTGCATATAAAACCATACCGAATGATGGAGATAATACGTGAGGCTGCCGTTGTTCTTTATAAGGCGCTTGAGAAAAAAAACATGTTGAATAAACTGTTAGCGGATAACAGATACCTTCTATAAAGCAGCTGATTGGCAAGGCAGAGAAAGACGGAAGTGGTGGCTGGATGGGTTTCTGTACGCGTCGACGAACTTACTGCGTGAATATGAGCCCATACCTATTCTGGTAACCACATAGTGTTCACTAAGCTGCATAAAAAAGGACACAATTTTAATTTGCCGTGCACTCCATCCTTCCATCATATGGTGGTGATGCGCTGGGAGAGGCCTCATGCTTCCCTTTTGAGCAAGAGAGCAAGAAAGTTGTCATCCCAGCTCTTCCGGCGGTCCTATTGTTTCAGTCGTTTCGACTGTTTCCGTACACCAAACACAGCTTATTGAGAATTTCCAGCTAGAGTTTTCATAATGTCTATGCGGGCTTCTGCTTTTCCGCGGTCATTCAGCTAGTCTTTTGCTACATCATCGATGACAATCGAAGTGCGCGACTTGGCGAGTTTGGAATGCGTCGTACATTGGAAGCGGTCACCGTCTGCCTGGAGGCCCTCGGGGCGGATATCGATACTAAATGGAAGCGATGGCAATGGGACGGTTGCAGCATCGCCAACAAAGAAGTCAATATCACGTAGATTCATAGTGTGTGAGAGCTAGTGCTTAGTTTTTAGGCTAATAGTGTACCCCAGCATATTGATTTTTTTTTGTTCTTCATCTAAGTTACGTAACGAGAGCTGCGCCAATGTGGTTTTCCACAGGAGACAGTACGCGTGTCCCCCTAAGACTCCAACACACATGAATCATTTATAGCAGGGTACCGGTTTTCAGATCAAGAATATTTTCGGTTGTGTTTATCTGATCCAGATGGACATAGAAACGCAAGACGTTCATGAATGCCATGGGATTAGGTACTACCAGTGTGCCCCCTGATACGATAATCACACAATTGTTTAACAGAAAGATGCGTGCTAACATAAATGGGCTCAGTATCTTATAAGTGGCTGTGTCAGACAGCGCGGTGTTAACCCACCAAGTTGCCACGTCATAGTCGCCAGTCATTCCGGGAACGGCAGCCAGCATTACTTTATGAGCGTATTTATCTTGTAATACCCGTCAGGAATGTTAATGGTTTTATATGGGCTGGACAGAATCACATCAAATTTGTTTCTACCAAGCTGACCATCCTGGTCTGTACGAAATTTCCCAGAGTGCCACACGCGAATTTGAGTCTGTGCATATGATCTAGAGCTACAGCCCCAACTAGAGAATTTGTCAATACGACTTACATTGTCAGCCCTTGTGCAAGCACTTGTGCGATGGTATTGCCACAAACACTTCACTTTAGTAGCGACACAAACTATAGAGTAGGCAACGACTGTAACTATAGCGACGCATAGAGAGAGAGCGCATATCCACTAACTGCTATCCAGGCTCAACGTAGTATGTGCGGGATGGTGTTTCATTCCCGACCAGACTTGTTGACATAGACGATAAATATGCACTGCCTTTTTAGAGTGGAAAAACATCGTGGATAATTGGTTCTCTGGAACCGCAGACGGCGAGATGATGTTTTGGCAAGTAAACGTTGTCGTTTGATGCGCGACCACCGCTTGTGGCATCAGCGTTCGTGATCACCTGTTGTCTGCTGTTCAAGCTATTCCAGAGGAAACGGCAAGACGACCTCAAATCGCATGAAGCTTTTATCGGTTCCATGTATACTACCATGTGAGAAGGATTACTCAGCTGCGGTGTGCTTTTCCGAGCCAAGCAAGGTGGAACGCGCTTGAAAACAGCATCGACATGGCTGCTCAAGAGGGCTTCTGCAACGAGTTTAATGTGGATTAAAACTCAGACTGGCGGCAGAAACACGGCGAAAACCAAGGCCCGGATACGAGGTACAACCGTTGTATCAACAGCGGCTACCAGCCAATCCGTGGTGGTGTATGGGACTCCTACGTGTATGCGTTTGATCGCTCAAGGAAACACAAAGATGACTACTTCACACAGGGCAGTAAAGCTAACCATGGTTTTGTGAATGTTATGCCAGACATGTAGCAAAGCTTTTCCCAAGCCGAGGTAGAGAGTCTCAACGAAAACATTCCAGTGTACGTTTGGATAATCCTGGGCTCATAAACCGAAATGTTTAACTCGATAGTATGGTCAGGAAAGGCCTTTAATGTGCAAAGCATTTCTTGCAAACGTAGAATATATGTCCAGCTAGGTTGAGAATGCGCCCAATCTGTTAAACAGATTACATCGTTGGGGGCGGCCTCTATATGATACCAGGTGATATGGAGCTTAAAGTTGGCACCTATAAGGGGTACAACAACAAGCTCCTTATAGCTGACGATAACATGGCGATAGGCACCATTGCTCAGGAGCAAAGCACGCTCCAACAAACGCAGCCAACAAAGCACGAAGAGTTCGGCTTTGACCCACCCGCGCAAGCTGCAACAACGGCACAAACCATTACCATGCAAAGAGTACATGAGTTGGAAAAGCTGAAGTTCACAAAGTCAATAAAACGGTAGTAGTCGTGGGCGGTGTCCCGGGTGAAGGGGGGGGGGGGCTTGCAGCCTTCTGGTTTCTCCTCTGAGCACCTTTCTCGCTTCACTTTATAGCGTGATCAAATAACAGCAAAAACTCGACCGCTATCGTGATGATATGCACAACGAAGTTTCTTACGAGCCAGCCACTGGCATTACCTGCGGTCCTCAGCAACAACGACACGGGCAGAGCCGTGGAATAAGGTCAATGTTTTCAGCATTCCAGCCAGCTGCTGCAGTTGCTTATTCTTTGCCCATTCTTTTACATTCGTGGGACGTGGGGGTCTGGTTTAGGTGCAGGAGATGGATCTGGAGATGGTTTTGGTTCGCCTGCACCGTCTGTGATCGTGGGTACAATTGTGCTTATTATGAACCCCAGCGCGGTCATAATTGAGTCTATAGTGGTTTCCTGTTGGCGAAAAAGAAGTCTGTTGATGGTCACTTTTTACTGGCTAAACGGGGCACGAAGGGCTTCTCGGTTAGTGCTATCAGTCTCAAGGCATGGCCCGCGTTCGTCTTCTAGATTTTTGGTGCGATCTCCTATATCCTGGCTCATCCTTTCTCTTTCCTCTTTGGATAGGCTAGTATCGTTTTCCATTAGGGTCAGCTTTTTATTTTCTACGGCGATGTGTTAATCGAACTCTGCAAACTTCGAGAGGTTATTTATAAGCTCGCCACACACCTTTTGAAGTGTCGCGTTGAGACCAAGAATCTCTCGCATTGGGAAGAGGCGTTAAAACAAATGTCAAGGAAATCAAGGATAGTGGTCAATTTTTTAAAAACAAGTTTGCCCTTGCCAATAATAATATCAACGGAAGATAACACTCTCTACGAGTCTGCGATAGAGGGCGTAATGCTGCAAATCGAAAAACAAACCAGCCCAGACGGGAGGCGTGTTGAACATGTACATCATGACAGACGCACAGGTGGACATTCAAAATGAGCGAGTTGTTTGACACTTACATACACACTGCGCCATGGTCGTTGGCCGCCACTGCTATGGAAACAGCGTGTTTGCGTGTGAACTTCTCGAAATGGCATTTAAGTCGGAACCGTCAGCACTATCTGCATAAGTGCAGCAAGAAGTGATGCAGGTCACTAAGGATAAAAGCCCAGGTAGAACTGCTTCTGGTAACAAATTGCAGCTATGATGAAACAACGCCATGCTGAGAAAAATGCCGACACTCAAGCTGCTCAGTCGCAACGGCTTGAACAGCACGGGACGACGGGAACAGCAGCACGCGAAGCGCGAGAGCAAGATAGCATGATGTCATCTTAGGTTACCGGGGTCGGTCTAGTTTTGGCGGCTGGCCTCGCGCAGGATTTATTCCGCAGCTCACAGCAGCCACTATGAGAAACAAACACGACACTTTTGATATAGAATAATATTATGCAATATGTCTACACCACCACAGTCCTAAGACATCGGAAACCTCATCCCTGCTAATATCATCACGGCTGTCAAAATAGCCTCTGCTGATCTCATGGATCGGTGGGGTAATTGCAAACACCATCGCATTCTCTTGCTCAAACTTTCTCTTCTTTCAAATAAATAAAGGGCCGACAAGGAACGCATTGACCAAGATAAGGCTATTAAATAACCCCGAGCTGCGCAGCCTAAGAGTCAACGTAAGCGTCTCGATTAATACAAAGAAGGACAGAAAGATGAACAGCTGTCTGAACGGGTTTACCAAGACGTCGAAGAATCTGCACGTGCATATGAACTGGTTACAAGCAGAAACACAGACTACGGCAGCGCAAGCAAACCCGTAACGAACCCAAACTTTCTAACTTCTGCATCACCTCGCCCGAACAGCATAAACACGAGTTGATGTTTGTCATCTGAGGGCTCGCCGTCGTGGGTTAAGTGGTCTATAAATATTTCTAAAATGGCCGGTACAGGCATTTTTTTAACGCTGACAAGTTGGAGCTGCTAGTTTGCAGGCCAAAATACGTCCGAACGACAAACTTCAGAAACAACAAAGCGCGGAAACGGCCGTGAAAACCCGATGGATACTAAGCTCGCGGCAATATACTACAGCCCGCATGGCAACTGGAAGGACGTGGCAGCTATCAAAATGCTGGCAGAAGCGCCAAAGTCTCACAATATGTTGCCAGGGAATGTCTCAAGAAGCAGGCCATATGGCAGATTTACCTACCAGGCCGAATTCTTGTTTCTGCAGCACGACAAGATTGGGTCGCTACAATCACCTTTCAAGTATACGTTGATAGTAGTTGATGTCACAAGTCGTTGCAAGGAGGTAGAGCCCTTGGGCACCAAGGATTCTTCCAAAGCCGCTGACGTGTTACCATGTATCTGCAAGCGAGGGTCACTAAAATGGCCCAAAGTGATGCAGTTGAACCCAGCCTGGAGTTTGTGGGTACTGTGTCGCAACTCTTGGCCAAGCACAGTGTGCAGGTGAGGCGGGGCGAGGCCGACGTTCACCGTTCACCGTGCTCAAGGCATGGGAGATGGTGTTGGCGGATAGCATACGTGCGACAACGTGTGCAAAGCGTAGCACTGAGTGGGTTTGGCGGCTGCCTGACGTTGTGGAAGCCCTAAATGGCGAGCTAACACCATTCACAGGCAAAGAATATGTTGATCCCGTTCCTGAAACTGCAGCCGATTGGTCTGGAAACGATACGCCTGTTCTCAAATACATGGACGCTGTACCTATATGAGCCGGAAGAGCTGGACAGATGGCAGCGCTGCGCCACCTACCCTGTGTGGTCGCTCAAGGTGTTTACTGATACATTTGACATCCCAGGCCAGCCATATATATACCATCTTTCTGGCAGTGGCGCTCCGCGCAGAAGCTTTGTTTGCGAGGCACAACAGATTGTGCCGGAAGATACTCAGCTAGCACTGTCCAGCTACCACACTCCTTATGAAGGGCATCTTTGGACGAAGCCGAAGAGCTCGTTGGGTACTCAGCTGCCATGCGGCCAAATTGAGTTGTTGCTGTTCAAGCAGCGCAGTGAGGTAGTGACCATATGCTCAAACTTGGCAATATCACTAACCTCGACAGGACTGTTAATGCCTGTAAGGTCAGGTGCTGGCAGTGCTTGCTTGGCCGGTCAACGTGTCTATCGTCTGCTGGGTATAGAACCGCCTTAATAGTCCACTCGAAACAACGAGTGTTTTTCACGTTTATAACAGACCGTGGTGTTATGCACTTTGGTGTTGGAAAGTAGCTGCGACTGCGAAACAGACAGTACTGCGACACTCTGATGTCAAGTGCTAGGCAGCGGGCAAGTGCCCATCCAGACCCCTCACGCATGTAAGTTTCGTTGAGTAAGACAGTATCGTAAGGTCCCTAATGGCCCTAGCCTTCTAGAGGGTGGGGGCTGTGGCCAAATCGCAAAGTCACATGGGGTAAGGCCAAATTTTACATCTACGTTTTCATGTTCAACAGGACAAAACGTCGTTTGCTTTGAATATTGAACGTCCACTCAGAATACATGCGCTCATTTAGATAAAATATTAGGACCATGCTGTGGAGTGTTCAAAACCTTACATCGGCTACTATTGGTGGAATTACTTGTTTGATGTTGAAGCAGCTATTACACTATTGATGTAGGATCCCGTAATCTATAAGTTGCTACGTACAAGAATCCCTCAACAGGTATTCATACGTTGGAATACGGCTCTAACACTGATACGAAATATTTTTATAAAAACAAATTAAGGAAATAATTTTAATTTAAAACATTGCAATTATAAGAGTTTAATGTTGTTTTTTCTGCGTGTATTTGCTGTGTGATTCGGCAAATGACAGTTTATATCGTGATAAACGCAGAAAAAAACAAAAAACAAAACAAAAAAACAACAACATTAAACTTTTAAGTAAATTAAGATTTCATTACATGAAACGTCTACTCATTTCTTATGGTTTTGGAGAAGCTGGGTAAAATCAAGATGTAAGAGATGAACTAATATTTCTGAAATTGTTCAAGCAAAGTTGTATTGATATTAACATAGAAACATGTAATGCTAAATTAATGAATTTCATTTATTAAGAGTTTATATATTTATTAACAAATCATATCTGGATATTATAGAAAATGTACTGCATCTTAAACTATTTTGCAAACTTAGAGACAGCTATCTAAATATGTGGGTCAGTACGGATAGATACGATCATACGCCGTAGTATAAAATGATATGTCCTTTTTGCATACGTGATCTTGAAATTGAATACCATTTTGTAGAGCTTTCGAATTGCATCGTAAACTATATTTTCCAAAATATTTTTAGGTACACCCTTTAGAGGAGAAATTTATATCTGCTTTGCAAATTAGAAGCAAATGCACTTTAAAAAAATATGAAAATGTTAGATTACACACACTTAAACATGGAAAGAAGTTCTACACTTTGACGTATAATAATAGTGATATAGCTCGTAACTTATTTATGTATATAATGTTTCATCTCATTCGAATGCTTATTATTTGTATATGTTGTATGCAATATGTAGTTTGGTCCACTGACTTGCATTAATTTGATATAGACTAATCATATGTGTCATAATTTGGGGCATATTTCATATATTCAGTGCCATTTCTTCCAAATAAGTTTACATTTATATATTTAGTTTAGCCTTACAAATACACCAGTAAGTGTTTCTCCTTAAGAGTACGGAAACCCTCGAAGAATCGCGCGAATTATAATTTCAATTCTTTTGAGAGCCATGAAATTTAATACTGCTATAAAAGTAACGTTTATGGGCTATGTATCCGTGCCTGAAGATATAATACATTTTAAATCGTAAATTATTCATAAAACATTAAGTCAAGAAAAAGTTTTTAATTGCTAGGATTAAAGGCGTGTTTATTATTTATTTTATTCTTGTCTAATGAGTGCAATTATGATTTCCAAATATTATGAAATTCATTTATTTTGGTTGCGTTTACTACGAAGAAAATACCAGGCTCATACAACTAATGGCCATACAATTAGTGATTCGTTTATGCAGATGCAAAACATATTCATCCTTGAAAGCTAGATCATCAAATATATCCTATCACATGATAAATCAAAAGGTCAAATGTGTACAATATACATTAAAAAAATTAGAGAATCGTTTTTCAATAAATTTATTAAATTAAATAAATCTCCACAATCATGCAGATAAGACACCTAAGGTTTAGTAATGTTTACACTAGATTCTATCTGTTTGTGTTGTATCTGAAAGAAAGATTGTCATTCAAAATTATATGGCATTGTATAATGACGATCCACAAAAATATGGGTTCATATGATAATCAAAAGTTCAAATTAGTGCAATATACAATCAAAACATTTGAGGGTCGGTTCTTAATAAACTCGGACTTTAGTGGCTTTGATCTTCACTAGTGTCAAATACAAAAAAATCTTTTAGTGCTAGCTTAAGTATGCATTATAATGAACGAGATGCATGCTACAATTCACGTACTGTTTGTATAATCTGTGTATGTTTATTCAATCATTTGTAAATTAAAATGTATTACACGATCTAAGGCATTCATATCATGAACTCTATTTAATTTCGATTTATTGTTAGGATGTTTATTACATGTTGCAACTCTGCATGCTATTACTTTTTTGAAATAGTTATTTTCCTCGGCTTTATGCTGTTCACGTGTATATGCATAGCCCGTTTAATTGCATATGTTCCTTCTTGGCATAAAGATTATGCCATTATACACGCACACACAGACACACATACACACACACACACACACACATATATATATATATAATTTATAGATCGGCGTACATATGCTACTTCGGTGAGATTCGTGGTGTATGGATACGACTGGTGACTAACCAGTACATAATGAAAATTTGCTCGACACAAAAGGCTATCGAACTTGACTTTTGTTTCATTCTCTACGCAATCAGGATGACACGCTTTGTTCTTTTTACAATTCACATTTACTTTTGTTGCTTGACCTGCTTCTTTGCCTGCAGTAGTAAGTATACATACATACATACATACATACATACATACATACATACATACATACATACATACATACATACATACATACATACATACATACATACATACATACAAAGATACATACATACATACATACATACATACATACATACATACATACATACTCCTCAGTATGAGTACAATGCAATACATATGACAAAAGTCACACAATTATCTCTGTAGATGTTCACCATGCAATCTAGCCATTCAGTTGATGATTTAATAATATACATTATTAATTTACGTTCATGCAATCTAGCCATTCAGTTGATGATTTGATAATATACATTATTAATTTACGTTCATGGAATCTAGCCATTCAGTTGATGATTTGATAATATACATTATTAATTTAAGTTCATAATACTAACATTTGCCATGCTATACTTCTAATTTCATGTTATTGTTTGTTTAAATTACGTTAATTACCTTCTTATCTAGCGTGTATTTTTTCACAGATAGTGCACACTTTGCATTTACTGGATGCAATTTGACTTTGGAGTGGAATTTAGGCAATAAAAGTTCTAAACTTGACGGATTCGACGTTCGCATCAAAAATGCAACTGGAGATGTAATTATTACAACGCAAAAGGATCAGTGTGCAAGTCAAAACAACTTATCAGTGAGTTGTGTGATTTCGCAAAGGAATGAGGATTTGATCATTTTGTTAGGTTTAATCAACATCACAGCCAAAGACCATGGAAATTATACGGCGTGGATCAAAAACAAACTACACATTGAAAATGTGACCAAGGAGTTGATAGTGATAGGTGAGTATATAGAGAAAATACCGAATGATATCAAACTTGCATAGAATGCGAAACGTAGAAAGTTTCCTATCAAGATTAAGTCACTGTAACGGGTCTTGTTCTACATGTAATAACGAAACAATCATGAGGTCAATATATGACTCCTTTAACTTATAAAATATTATAAGTTTGATTCTTAACTGTCAGTTTTTCACCGGACACTAAACTTCCAAATGAAATCGTAGGTACCATGCATGTATAATGGCATGTTAATAGCATAAAAGGGTTTAAGCATTCTTTTTCGAGAAAAAAAAGTATTCGGAAAAATAAACAAGATACACACATAAATTAATTATTAAAAACACAAAAATAATATTCATAATAATAAAAGCAAGTATTGAATAAAATTAACTCAGAATCCACAGTGCACATATATTGAAAAATGTGATAATGATCACAAAATATAACAAATGATGGTTACCGAAATACGTTTATACATGGTTAATGTTATGATCACCTTCATGTGAATTCCATACATATGAACTTCCAAATTCTCCTTATGATATAAGTTTAATAGAAGCGAGCAAATTCATTGGCGTATAGGAAATTATGATCACCTACGGATGAATTCCATAGATATGAACTTCCATATTTTCCTAAGGATATACGTTTAATTAAATGAACATTTTTGTAGACGTATAGGAAATAGTACAATCTTTGTGGTCTCTAAGAAGGAAGATCAAGCGAGATGCAATTGTTCTATCAACAGATTTTTCTGCATATTGAAAACAAAATGTAGACATCTGCATAATGATTAAGATATAATTGCTGCAAGATTAATTACTGAAGATTCAGTATTTTAATTGCAATGAATAGGCTTTATAGACCACTACTGATATGTATATATGTATTAGCTTTTCATAGCACCTCCGCACAATCATGGCTATAAGGTGCCAAATAAAAGTACAAATTCTAAGACTGTAAGAATAAAGCATTGCACATAAACGTCAGGAAGATAAACGCTTCCAGACAATTGTAAATATAACGTACTACAAGATAAAAGCAAAGGTAAAGATCTTAAAATTCAGTCAAATGTATATAAAATAAAATACAAAGGTAAAAATAGAAAATCATTAAACTACATGATCAAAATGTGTTATATAAACCTTATTCCCTTCAAATATCTAAACTTGTCTTGGGTGGTACATCATCATAAAATTCCTTAATCGAATTCATATATATCTGTTTCACAGGGTAAAAGTCAATACACTCGATATAACCAAAGTGGTAATTTTGGAACATAGAATTTGCAGTAGTTCCAAGATTGAAGTTTGCTGTTTTTAGATGAGGACGAATTCTTATGCGAAACGGTGTAATGAAATTTGGTTTCTGAGTATACCTAAGAGCAAGTTTTGATCGTCTCAGATAAAGCGGTGGTTCGTTTGCCTCAGTATAGAGGTATTGTAAAAGGGTAGTTCTAAATGCATATGTAGTTTGCTGGATTCGATATATCAGATGAATCTATCATTTATCGTCCGTTCCAAGGCTTTGAAAATACAGGTTGGAAGGGTCGGTATGGTCCTTTCAATGTTAAGGTACTGATGTGACTGCTGCTTCTCTCCAAGACGGCGGAAAATCCCAGTTTTCAAAATTATATTGACAATGTTCAGCAGTGTATTGAGAGCTGTATCAGGTAAGTGCTTCAGAAGTTGAAATTGATATCATCTGGTCCTGCCAAAGTGTCACGAGCTTGATCCAGAAAGTTTGTAACTCACTGAGGGTAAAAAGATTTATTGTAATCTTTAGCGTTAGCGAAATGGAAATTTAGAGTCACAGTTTCTTTCATGTGTTTGCTACGACGGACGTTTTTAGACATTCTAATAATACTGAAACACGATGAAACAAGTACAAAATTTCTAAATCAGGGTGCATCATACTGCAACATATTCTTTTACACTTTCCAGATACGCCACAAATAAGGGAAATCGGGAAGCCAATTCATCACGAATCCTTTGCAGTAATGTGTAATGCATCATATGTATCTGACTGTCTAACTTATTATTGGAAAATAAACGGTACATATCTGAACAATACAAGACATGTAAATTCTTCGACATTGACATTCACAAATTTAACAATGATGGACAACTTTAGCAAGTTAGCATGTCAAGTAGGTATAGATAACTGTGGTAATGTGGGGTGTAAAAGGTGTTCCGAAGACAGCGAGCCTTATACAGTTCTACCATTCTGTAAGTACTATGTAACAATTTTAGTTATCTTTCTTTATCAACAGTATGTGATGACCTAATTCATACGATAGAGCAATACAGAAATACAGAAGGTATGCTGTACTAACAGACAGCTAGCTACAGTCCAATCAGAGAGAGAGAGAGAGAGAGAGAGAGAGACGGGGGGGATGGGGGGAGAAAACATATCGATCCATTCAAAGATAGATAATATGGATATAATGGATTCATTACAAAACTGTTAACAAAAGGCATCCTTTCTCTAATGCAAAAACCTACTGATGTACGCAGAGTCAAATGCTAATTTTACATAATGAATGATGTACTGTATGACATGTCTTTGTCTTAATTTTATTGTCTTTAAAGCAATTGTAAGACTTTATAATAACATAAATGTCTGCATTGAAAATTCAATCTTTGAATTAATAATTGCTGTTTTATCTGATGATAATCTCTAAACGCGTACAATTATAAATAATGTTCACGTCATGTTAAGTATATTTAAGTGGCAGAACAGTTGCGTGTGATAAATGTAAGATGATTTAATCTGTCTTTGCAATCTATATTCTTAATACTGTACATAATTGACTTTCACTTCAAGATAAATATGCTACCGACGCCAATAACTATTTTGCGCATCTTTTGTTATCCAGAATCTACTGTGTTATACGGGTTAATACTCCCATATTACACACGTGTAATAACACCACATGACGTAAAAAATGGAACTGTCACGTTATAAAATGGTAAAGGTATCATAACCCATTCATCTCAATGTACTTAAAACTATTTTATTACACATTTAGTAGTTTTATTGAAAACAATCTTTGATTTTCATTATGTGATAAATAACATGCTACATTTTGCTTATTTGAAGCGTTGTAAATGGTAGTTACTATGCGAATTATGTCATAAATTTAATTTCAAATTAGAACTAATGTAAATCATCTATTTTGTAAATAATTTTACTTCTTACTCTTTATATTTAGATGGACCCAACAACGTATCCTTGACTCCAAGCAAAAGTGATATTCACCTTTACGAGAACGAAACTTTCAAACTAAAGTGTTCGGCCAATTGTTACCCGGCTTGCACTTTTCGATGGGAGAGTTTTTTCATCAATGTCGACAATGAGGAACTTGTAATCAGCAGCTTCAATAACAGAATGTCTGGAGCATACATCTGTATTGCAAGAAATCGAGAAACGGCCGTGACATCGAAATCCTATCCCATTTTCCTGCATCTTGCAAAATGTAATTACATCGGGTCCGTATTTTTACAGTGATTGACAACATACAGTTCACATGGATGCATGTGCAGCTGGCGATCCGATTACCCAAGGGGCCAAATTTGCAACAACATTATTTATAATGTCAAACCACAGAAGACCAAAGGTTTTAGCCAGTTTTAAATAGTAAAACTTTACGTAGCACACAAGAGCCTTTTGTCACAATCGATTATTCAGAACGCACCAAATCTGTCACATAAAAATCAAACCCATCAAGATGTATATACTTTCATGCATTTCACAGAATGGTAAAAATATATCAGTAAATGTATTTGAATGGCAAGCTTGTTCTCAGGATATTTCACCCCTTCAGAGCTACAACAAAACCCCTCTACACATTGTATAAAATAAAACCAATTTTAAAATTTTGAACACTATAGCGAACCTATAATGAAAATATGGAAACATTTCTATAGGAACGCACTTACAAACGTGTCGCAAAGAATATGTTTTTATGGATAGAAAGCAATCCATTTTCCCAGAAGATTACTCACTTTGAACATTTCCGAAAACGAACAAAGGTAGAGCTAAGAGTATTATAGCTGACAACATAATCTCGAGAATTATTGGCGCATACATGTTTTTTTCTTTCTTAATTTACCACAACTGTCATTTTGCGCCTTGGGCCCTGAATTATTCATGCATTACATCACAATAAAAATAAGGGAAATACGTGGGGGTAAGGAATGGATATTTATATAATCAAAACTTTAAACCATGGCCACTCTTACGAAAATGATGAGTGCTTCCTTAAGGGCAGAGTCGAAAATTAATTTTGTTAAATTTCATTACGTGCACTTGCATTAAGCTCTGAAGCGATTGGTAGGCGATTTTGTGTTACACGACCTAACTCCACGAAAGACAGGGTAATCTTATTTGGTTTTATAGATGTCAACGATATTATGTTGATTTAACTTTATTCATATTTTGATATTTAACTAACTTATGATCATGTACAGACGTAATAAAGATCAGTGGTCATATTAGGTCACAAGTGGCCAAAATGTAGTAATAGTAGCTTGTAATGAAATTTAGAGGTTAAAACAAGACAAGTTTAAAAGATCTATAAAAATTATTGAGTCTCGTGTATTTCTTTGCGTGATGAATTTGATCTTAAATTTGTGCTCGTTCCGTATGAAATTTATCAAACATTCCTTTATAGTAATATCAATCTTTTCATTCACAAATATCTCAAAGGGTAGATACAATTGAAAATGTTTCCTAAATTTCACATAACGTGACCACACATACACGCGCACACACATACATATAATTGTGGCAAAAGTTCAGTTAAACTTGGATTCCTAAAAGGCTTTAACATTTTTGGGTAGTAAATGTCATATATCTGCAGACAAGTGTCAATTGAAACATGAAATGTCCGCAAAAACAAGTTGATACTAAAAAAACTAGAAAATAATAATTTCAAAGATGGTAAAAGGTGGAGGAAATACGCTGACAATAAATTAACTAATATTTAATACAGTGAGAGCGAAACCATAACGAGCCATCATATTTACAAAAACATATATACTAGAGAATGACAAATATTTTAGATGGACATGAATTGTTAACTTAGATATTTAGAACTTTATATAGTGCTGTACACATTATTGCAAACAGTAAGGGAATGAGCAGATGGGAGGCCTAACCGTCGACAATATTTGCAATCAATCAAGCAGAGGATTACAATGGAGGTAACTGGATGCGGAGAAAATAAAAACAAATCCCTCGAAGACCATACCAATTTGCAATCCCAGCTACATCAGTTACTGAAATTAAATTTAATTATTGAAATCCATGAAAACGATCAATGAATTAAGAAGGCGATAAATGGTTTCCGCTAAAAAAAAATTACTGAGTTGAACAACGTAGTCATTTTTTAAACTTAATTCTCTTTCAGATTTGCAGAAGAAGAATGATTTAAGGGAGATTTGCATAAAGATTGAGGACGTCACAAACAAAATAAATATTAATGAACGCACGATTAGTTATAGGAAGACAACGTAAGATTTATACGTTACAGATTGAGTGATAAGATCAAAACGACAAAAAACATTTCCTGAATATTACAACAAGTTACAGTTATCGTACGTCTGGCACACATTGCTTTTGACACTATTATTTTATCACAGATGTTACATATATATGTTGCAATAAGATGTTCTTCATCCTTCTCTGTAAACACCGTACGCTTTTTATTTTTCGGTCTAGTTCTATGTACGCTAGTTTTGCAATTTTATTCATAACATCTAAAATACTTCAACACAATATGTTCCCTGTAAATTATATGTTTATATCTCGTGTGGATTGATTTGGCATGCAAACAGAACCCTGATGAAATGTGTTTGGTTGATTATATTGTCCAGGAGTGTGCCTACAGCACACATTTCCTCTGGCACGATAATATATTGAGTTATCCGTCGACTTGGGCACATCATACCCTTGGTATTGTACCAAACGTACACTTCGCCTCTCCGTGTGTTCCTTATATACAGATATGCTTTTGTGTATCAGGTTCGCCTTTACACGCTTATTCAGCCACAATCATACTTTCCAAATTACCATAAATACAATATAGAACTTATAAAGGATGTCGTTAGTTATAATGCTTTGCATCAGAACCCCCTTCGGGCATTATACTGTCGAGTTATGTACATTATAACACAGTTTTAGTGTTCTGATAATTTTGTTTCTGGTGCATGCAAAGTTTTAAAGCATTCTCTTTAACATATCTATGTTTCTGGTGTGTCATGTCTGTTTATCTGTGATAACGGCACTTTGGAAAAATAAATGTTTTATTCCAACGTAATGATACCTTCCGTCTTTATAATCTTTAGGAGCAGCACATTGAAATATAATTAACATGTCAATATGTCTTTTTCTTTATATTACAGTTATAGTAGTTTGTCTGATCCGTAACTGTCTCTCCACCCCGATATTCCATGCACATTTATAGATATATCAGATTCATTGTTTTTTTCTTCTTTTAAACATCTTTGATTTTTACTGGACTTCGCTTAAAACAATGACTGTATCTATCTAAATTGTAGTTTGATTGTTTATCTACATGATCAATTTGGTGTGTTTAACACAGATTAAATAATATAAAATCAACACCTACCGTATGTTTAAAAGAAGTTTTGTTGTTCTTAATCCATTCTTGTAAATCTTTTCCTTGCACAATTCATATCTATCTATGGCCAACATTAAATAATCTCAGGCATCCATTTTGTACTTATGCTTAATTTCTGTCTCAGTTTGGTATGTAATATGTCCAATAACTGTTCACATTATCATGTTCATCTGTCTGGAATATATTTCAAAACCTTGCCTTGTAATTAGTAGCCTATCCTCTGCTCGCTCTAACTCGAATAGCTCTGGTCTTATGATTTTCAAATATGATTGTCTACTTGGATGAATATAAAGAGTTTGCAGACGCAGACTATGATTGGTCTGGGTCTCCCACATCCATACTATTCCAACACTCGACCTGTATGGCATATATGTATCCCTGTTTACACGAATTAAGAATCATCTGCAAGTATGTGATGAGGATGCACACATATTGTTCGTCGACTGTGCCGTTTGCAATCCTATCTACTTGATGTTGTTCAGATAACGAAAACAAGATATCAAAATAACGAAGATGATTTATTTTTCTAAGGACAAGCCAAGGTCTGTTGTGCCAGATTCAAAAACACATATAACTCAGACGGGATTCGAACTCATCACCTCTATCATATTGTCGACTCACTCTATACACAGAGGGGAGCCGTGGTAGCTCAGTTGGAATAGCGTCGGACCCGTAATGCAATCGTCTCGAGTTCGATGCTCGCCCAGACCATCCCGGATCGGTTGGCTTGGTGTGTCCATGGGAAAGGCACATAGCTTATATTTCCTCTGGATGATATAATCAATAATATGTTAAAAGTGATTTTAAAACCAACAAGCCAAACCAAACTATATACAGGAATAATATGAACACGCTTTACAGTGTGAACAATTTGATACATCATCATAAAACATTAAACGTTTACCACCACACTTTTGATATGTGTAAAAATAAAAACATTATCGTCTGGAGCACAGTCGAATACCTCAGTGATATGACCTTAAAATAAAAGTGTTTTATTGTGAGAACATTAAGAGTACAAAGTGTGGAAGTACTAAAGTAAATACTATTTTAAAGTCCACAAACCTCGATTTCCTATTCCTAGAAAAACGAAATTTGAACAGTGACTTCTCATTTATTTCAGTTCAAATTAAAGATGTAATCTCACCGTTTTTGCACATTTTTAAAATTGATAACAATTTATGCAAAATATCCCAAACCGTTTGTCTTTCTGACATAAAATGTTTGGCTTAAATATCCGGTCTCATTAGGGACAAATGTTCATTAACTTAGGTCATGTCCTTTGCTGATTATTTGTTAGCGGTTGCTAAATAAAGTGTTCATCAGCGATATGCTTAAGAATATTCATGCACCTACAAGCGAACCATGCAGACATGCATTCATACAGACAGACAGAGAAATAGATAGATAGATAGATAGATAGATAGATAGATAGATAGATAGAGTCTCAAACGTAATTAACTCATTGACGATGATGTGAAACGAAATTGTAGAAATAAAGATTATTAATTTATTTTGATCTTGTAAATGAAAGTTTAATATATCGATTCATTTAATTTCAGCTCCTTCCATCCAAGGTGGCAACGAAGGTGAATGTTTCTACCCGTTTTACACATTTATTCTACCTTACAACTCTCTTGTACGGAAAAATAAATATCTGCAGCATAATTAAAATCATGAGTACAATATGGTACTGCAGAATTTAAACATCAAATAGTATGCAATATGATTCTGAAGCAGAGACACAAGAGTCACAACAACTGAAGATATAAATGAGTTTGACAATAAAACATGACTCATTCATAGTTTGGGCACATAAGTATCAATATTGCTATTTATAAATCTATATCTACTCTATGGTGTCCCAGCTGAAGATGATAAATTTTGCCCATGAATAGAAACATCCTTGTTTCATCAGATTGTGTAACTGATATCATGGAGAACAATGCATCTGATGAGAAATGTTATATTTCACAATACTTTCTATTGTTTTTACCATTTTATATATTATAAAGCTCCGAAACAATGCGTATTTTTATTTCCTTTCAGGTCACCAATTAGAACTTCTTGGCGTGGGACTAGTCATTGTTGCCTTTTCCCTGGTCATCGTTGGAGTTTTAATTTTTTGTCACGCATAGGCGTAAATACTCCTCTAGAAGATTAGGTATGAATATTCTCTACGCTTGAATCACACATAAGTGCCCATGTTTGCTTTGTTTTCAATATGTACTGTTTTAAAGTAAATTATTAAGTGATGTGTTGCAAAGAAGAACAGTGTAAAATTATATATATATATATATATATATATATATATATATATATATTAATATATATATATATATATATATATATATATATATATATATATATATATATATATATATATATATAACGACACAAACATTGATAACGGCGCAAATACAAAACAGATTCCCAATAATAATAATAATAATAATAAGAAGAAGAAGAAGAAGAAGATTACCAATAATACATGTAAAGAGTTATGGAATATTTACTTGGGTAAATATTATCGCAAAAAAATGCGTAGGTCTGATAAACTGATGCCTGGCTGTTGTTTTGATAAGATTGCAATAGGAAGGTTAAACTTTGTCATTTAGGCCGAACTCCCCATGAGTTTTCAGTTGAAGTATCCAGTATCGTTCCTTACGTGTGCATTCTATATCGGTCCACCCCAGGTTACAATCAATTGGTAGCATCTCGAGGGACTATACTGAATGCCCAGTCGAGTTGTAGTGGTTGGCGAGTTTCGCGTTGATTTTGTTGCGAGTGTGGCTCTTGTGGTTATTCATTCGTTTCCTGAAATTAACGGTTTCGCAAACATATTGAGTGCCATATGTTGCATGTTAGAAGATAGATTATATTTTTGGTTTGGCATCCTAACTTGTGATTGATAGTGTAGAAAACTCCTGTCGTCGAACTTCTGAACGATTTCTTCTCTGGGATATGTTTGCAAATTAGGTAAATTAGGCTAAGCTTGTCTTTTCAGTATTATGTGCCTGAATCTGTGGTCTTATTTGAAGTTACCTTTGAACGTACCAGATGGTCCTTCATATTTTTAGGTCTACGGTACGCAACCATAGGAACTTCTTGAAATATGCACTTCAAATATTCAGAGAATTCAGTCTGGTTCCAATGCTTCCGAACTATCTGTTGTAACTTTGGGGCGTCGGGGCGGAAAGTAACCACTAAGGGGACACGTTTGTTGGTTTTATTAGTTTTATATTTCAGGAGGGTTCCTTTATCGAGGAGTCTAGGTTTGTTAATAGCCTCCTCGATTTAGTTATTTCTGTACCCTCTCCTTCTAAGGAGCCCCTTGAGCTCTCCGAGTCTTGTTTGAAAGGTAGCCGCGGAATAGAGCATATGCGTTTGGTCCGAACGCACACACCGTAAGGAAGATTTTTATTACGTGCTGGGAGTGGCAGCTGGTTGGGAGTATATATATATATATATATATATATATATATATATATATATATATATATATATATATATATATATATATATATATACATATCTTAGTGTGTTCTGCTTTTATGAAAATGAAATTTGATTGTTGTCTAAAATTTACACACCTGGAAATATCTCCAAAATGTCAATGCTATCTGCTAAACACCAATGCAAAATAGTTAATTTGGTTCAATCTCGCTTAGCGAACTAGTAGAAATCAGCTACAGTGCATGCTGTCAGTTGTTCAGCCATCACCACAAACGATAAACCTCATACGTAGGTTATCTAATACCACGTGTCTTGAGATTGGTAACTGGATATTGCTGACGATGCATTTCTTTAAGATGTCTTTCGATGGGAGAAACAGTATACGAATAGATTTGTATTGTTTTGTTTGGACACGTGTATTCAATGTCGACAGATTATACTCTACCTGGGTGAAGTACAAATTAACCAATATGATTAACACCATATCCACGTGTTGGTTCGTGTATGTATATTTAATAGACCTTATTCATATGGCAAGAAAGACGATGAAGTAGAAAACATGTTACTGCCGAATGTGGGACGAACTGATTAAGAAGTTCATGAAAGATTACAGGTCTCCCACGGTATGCCTTAAACAGGATGTGTAGCATTTTCAATAATGTATTTTATCTTCAGTGAACAATCGTTTGAAATTCAACAAGCAGTGAGGTTAATATCTTCGGTTGATCTAATCGGTGAAAAGAAGTCTGTATTGCTTTTTTTGATTATATTCGACTTTGAATACAAAAAGGATAAAAATAGCAATCTTCTATCCTTATGCTGCACCGGCCTCTATGTAGCAAAGTTACGGGCGGAAAATAATATCGACAAACTGTACCAGTCTGAAACAAATTTACATAAAAATGGAAAAAGATTCCACATTATAAGTTTATTGAAAACGTTTTAAATACTCTTTTTAAGCGAAATTATACTGTCGCATAATGAATACAGTAAACAATCCAAGCAACATGTAATTGTTTATATCAGTATGACCCATGTTTGCTTCAGGTTTTACTTATTGAGTTGCATGTCTCAGACTAAGTAAATACGACAATAATTAAATTACATTGAAGGCAGCTGGCATTATGGGATACTTGACAACCTTAAAATGATTGTATGCATAAAACCGATAAGTTTAAGACAGGGAATATACTAGAGATGTATCATTTGATATGTAAAAATTACGAAAATGTAATGTACAAACGTTATGATTTTTTATGGAGTTTTCTTGCACGTTTCAATTGCCATAATATGGTGATTTATACAATCTGAATACTGAATCTGCTAAAGATTCTCACTCCCGAAAGGTTTGTATGAATTATAGACCCAGATATTATTAGATAATAAGTAATATATTCAGGTAATAAAAAAGTTGATTCATGTCGTCATTTTTCGCTCTTTAAATTATTACAGCTTCTCAGACAGTGCACCAACCATGCGCTGGCCCGTCAACCAGAGAAGTCTCTCGAGATTTCATAAGCTTCAAGAAACATGACAGACCCCTTCCCATTCCAGCAGTACAAGAAAGCGCATGCATGATGAAAAGAAGATCATGGTATCCTAATGTAAACAGAAAATCAAGGAGTTTGCAAACATGTTTTGACGATAACCAAAACTTTCGGAACCCAGTTCGACAAAGCTTGTCTTTGCAAATTCTAATACAATTATCACAGACGATTGGAAGACGCGCTAAGAGTGATGAATCGTTAAGCCAGATTTGTTGCTCAAAGAAAGATTGTTGGTCTAGTATGGAAGGACTTACAAATGGCATCAGACTGGAGGAAATGTATTCAAAGGTTCGAAAAAACAAGAAAATAAGTAATGATAAGCAGAATACTGGCGCAAGATCTTTAAGCCTGGACAACTTACGACCTCAGAGTTTCGACCAACAGCCCCAAGAGGATCTATACAGTACTATATATGAGGTGACGAGTGACGGCTCTCCCTCTCTCTCCCTCTCAACTTGAAAAAAATATATTTGTAAAAGGAAATCTCAAGTTGAAATATGTTTTAATGTGAATTTCTATTTTAAGTAAGTAGCTTTCACTAATAGCAAACAATTTAATTTATTGATCGGTGTCTATCTCAAAGCTGTACGTTCTTTTTGTGATGGGTTTCTTAATATCATTTTCTTTACAATTTTATTGTAAAGCTCTAAACATAGAGTCAAGCTATTTCAAAAGGCTCGTGGTGAGTTTGAATGGTTAAACAAGCGGACGAACCCCTTATGCTTGCAGCAGCTCACCATTCACAGATAAGCAACACTTTACATACAATGATATCGAGGATCAAACCTGGTGAATCATGAGTACAATCTATGTGTGTGTGTGGTTCAAGTTACAGGGCTAGCAGCCATTATGTTGATCACTTCTGTTATTTGTCTTGTAATACAGGTAAATTACCATATACCGCATACAGATTAATGCCTTGATTTATACCTCATTAGACACAATATGTCAGATATTACATTTACCGAAACTGGACGAAATAGAAGTTTTTATGATATATATATATATATATATATATATATATATATATATATATATATATATATATTATGTATTTACTACTTATATATTTATCTTTCTTTTCATCCATTTATCTAATTTATTATGTTAAAGATAACTATAAATGTTCATCTTGTTCTGATAGACTTGCAGTCCAGTCTACGACTACGCAAGAGCAAATGAACTTGAAGAAAATCTACAATATGACCACAGCAACAATGACGCTGGAAGCTACCAATATGACTATGTGACTTTGCCTCCTCTGTCAAAAGTAAATGATTTGTGATGCCGAAGACATCCACCTGCTTGTAGCAGATGAAACCTAACAAGCATGAACGGTTGGCTTGGTCCCTGTACAGACATTGAACCGCCTGATGTCCAGGGGTGAATAATGATTGTGTTATCTCTGAAGTATGAATGTTCTCAGCTACTCAGAAATTAGCGATCAATATATATATATATATATATATATATATATATTGATGTATAAAAAGGGGGGATAGGACACGTTTTTAATGAGGAATTATATATATATATATATATATATATATATATATATATATATATATATATATATATATATATATATATCTTTCTGCATAGTTTTGTCAATCATATGTCAACTTTACATTTTGAATTAAACACCACTTGCATTTGAATTCATTACAGTTAAAAGGAAATATTTGACTGCAAAGTTGCAGATCAGCAAGATGGAGAAAAAGACGAGTAAAGCATATACGAGTACTGATATTTCTTCATTGTTTTCAACATAACAATGTCCGGATGTATGTTACTTTTCATTTCATTCATTGTTAATTTTCCTTAAGGAAGTTGTATTGTTGCCTATTGTATTGCGTCGTGTTTCAGTTCAGTTGCTACCAGATTCTTATTTTTATTCGTGCTTCACATTCACATCCGTTGATATGAATGCATTTCAGACTCTTTAGGAAAGTAAAATCTAAAGTAAATACATTAATAAACTAAACTTTGAAAAAAAAATCCAAATAGCATTCATTTGAACATAAATTTGAAATCTCGAGAGCACGCATTCGTTTTGGAAGATGTCTCTCTCAAATATACATAGAGTAAAACGTTCATAAACTGAATCCTATGTAAACAAGCATCTTCTACGGACTAGCCACATTTGGGCCTCAATTGAGATATGTTAGTACTATTTCAACCTCCTTATGTTGGCCACCCTTATAAAGTTACTACCATTTTCGGTCCCAAGAGGATCTTTCTGGTTTCATTGCAATACCGTTTAGGGAACATATATCTGCTGTCTCTGTCTATCTAACTAACCTTCTATCTATCCATTTTTTAAACTACCTACCCATCGCTTCCACTCTCTCTCTCCACACACACACACACACACACACACACACACACACATATATATATATATATATATATATATATATATATATATCTTGGAACCTATTGATACAGATGACTAACTTCCTTCCTCCCTTTTTTTCCTCTCACTAGTTCCGCCACTCATACATCATACCAATCAAACTACAATCCTACCCACATTATTTACACTTCACTCACTCACTGTCTCCCCTGGGGTTGCAATCAATTCAATCATACAGTAATTATGTTACACATAAAAAACGTAGGTTCATGAATACAAATTTACGTGGAAGAAGATATTATAGCTAGCGAATCAGATGAAACAAATCGGAACCTGCATCATTCGTTGAGGAATCCTCTTTAGAATAAAAGTAGGAGACAGTGGGCTTCTTTCTAATCTCATGTTTACATTATCGATCACTACGCTGGAGGTGCGATCGGCAACATACTCGAGAAAAAAGAATTCATTGCAAATAGTAGCCAGAAGAACCGTGAAGCAGATATAAGGGGCTAGATCGCATACAAAACCAAAAGAAACTGATAAAACACAATGACATCAATCAGCACCATTATCATTATCATCATCATCGTCGTCGTCGTCAGCTCTTGGTTTATCCCCCCCCCTCCAAGATCAAAAAAAAAAAACAACAAAAAAAAAACAAAAAAACAAACAAACAAAAAACATGAAAGAAGAAGACGGTGTCACGTTTATTGTTTGCCACAAATCCGGTTATAAAAATCAAAATATATGGTGCTTGGTTTAGGTGCAATAAATAAGCTGACACCAATTGTATACAAGTCCGATTTTGTTTACTAGATTTACATATTGTTGTAAATGAATAATGTGCAAAAACGTCCATGGAGAATAGTTGAATCCACAAATTTCAACAAAATATTTAGGTGTATCTTCGGAATTTTAAAACATCTAACAGCTGTTTCCTTGTTTGATATTCATAACGAGTTTTATAATTTTATAACTAGACACCTCTATTTCTTTGCATGAATTTAATCCGACATTTATTATACTCCTATATGAATATTCCTGACTAGGTACGATGCAGAATTCGTAAATCAAATACATTCAGGCATAGCTTGGATTTGTCACCAAACTCTTTTTTGTATTTATTGATTTCTTATTTCAATGTTCTAATACCATTAAACAACATAGTATTTTTTTACTCCCATTTGCAGTTTAAAATAATGTATTGCTTATATGTTGATGTTTCTGTCGGTTTTAATTGTATACAATCCTGATTCTGTCAAGGTGGTTACGCCGTCTACAACTTCAGTAATCTAAAGCTGTATAAAAACATCCAGAGAATGCTTTACAAAGTATCTTTAGGCGTTTTCAGTGAGCCAACTGGGCATCCATCTTCAACGGGAACTTTTATTTCCAGTAATTTGCAGCATTTATTCAGTCCTTTAAAACGTATGAATTATTTCAGATTTATGCCAAACTTTGCATTACTACGGATGATTTTAAACAGCTACTCCATATACTGAGACAGCATGTGCTATTTTACATCTTTGTGTTTTTTCTCATAAATTTTATCCCTGGCTCTGTCGTATCGTTGTAGACTGATTGTTTAAAATTTAATAGACCTTCGAGTTATGCTGTAAATTTAGCCATATACACATTTGTAAATGTACCCACACCTAGTACGTAATTTGTTCCTTTTTCATCCCGTTCTGTTTCAATCATGTTACTATCGGGATTATTGATGCTTGTTATTGAGTGTAATCTGTAAATCTGCATATTTTCTAAAACATCGCAGGATATCATTTGTGATGTTTGAAACCCAAAAATCAGTATTTGCTTTTCCCCTATATCTTACTTTGTAACATATCTAGTTTGACTACGCTTTTATCTCATCCAAACTTGCAAAGAAATACACATTATCTCTTGATATTGTTTTTTTGTTTTGTTTTGTTAAGCTCATGAAATATTGATATCACCTCTCTGATACCCGTTGCATCTATCACAATATAGCTTTTTCCATTATTTATGTTGTGAAATTTGTTTTGAAATGATGTAAGGACCCATTTAATTTATGAAATTATGGTGTGGTCCATGGGCTTGAAGGAATTTTAGTTTTTATAAAAACAGAAATGTTTTAGCATTAAGATATCGCTATCGTCCCGGTCTGAAATATAATTATATTTCAGAGACATTTGTCTTTAAAAAATGCGAGTGATCTAGAAATATTATTGTACAGGAATAAAAGATTTGAAATTGCTTTAAAATGACTGTCTCGCCTAAACCGGATTAAACCAGTTTAAATTGGCTATGTGGGTCTAGAAGAGGTCATTAGTATCTTTGTCATTAACCTAACGTTATATAATTTGTTGTATCTAACTTGTATTATTTAAATTTACTGTTTATTCAAAATTGTATGCATGTCATCACCATTATTCACCGTCATAACCGACTACTTTGCTGTGGTCCAGATCAGCAGAGTGTCTACTATGTTATTGCGAAGTGTTATATTTATATATAAGTACTCTCTGTGGGGTGCAATGCGTTTAAACTAAATCGAAAATATAAATAATGGACTGGCCGCCAAAGCTTTATTAATCATTCAAGCATGCTTAACATATACATTTACTCACCTTTTACTAACCTTGATTAAGATCTTAGGTTTAGGGAACAACGCTGAAGTTTATCCAGTGTTAATGAATTGGTAACATGTAACGGAACGAGCAACGAACTTTTTTATTTCTTTAACGCTTACATGAATAGAAGAAGAAAAAAAAAGTAGTTTTTTGTCTCATGGTAGGAAGAAAATAACACTAGTCTAGTTTTTCTCCTTTGACATGCCTATGTTGTATACAACACAGGCCACCAAATATGTAGTATGCTTGGCATATAATCCATTGTCGACTGGTATGTCAGCATCAAGCATTATATCATATAAAGTCGAAGCTTCTATATATGAGACATTTGTCTTCTCCCAAAATTATGTTCATTTATTTGCATTATAGTTAATATCGGGACAATACATAAATTGGTACGACCAAACTATTTCTCCACATAACGCCGACAGCACTATTGAAGCCATATACAATGAGAGTTTGCATCGGCACGTGCTTGACTAGACCGATACATCTGTCTCGATAATGAAATTTGTATTCTTCCATAATCAAAATTGAGATCAAAATAAAAATTCGTTATCGAAGCATATTTATCGATCCACAGCTTGACGCGCAGAGCGAGCTGTGACTTCGGTCGTAAAGAATGTCTTAATCCTTAGTGCTAAAATGAATATTCAGTTATTAAAATAAGAATATTTTTGACAAATATCTTTAGCTAAAATCTGTATTTGAATATTCTTTGTATCATATTTTCACTGAAGATTTATACTTGCGAGTACTTGAGCCTTACGACTTTACAACGTTGAGATGTCCCTTATGATGTACAGCGTATAACGGAGTCGCCTGCTTATGCTATAAATGCAACTATTAGAACGTAAAAGATCCAATGATGGTGATGTTAGGGTAACTGTTAACTCTGTCATTTACAGGCGCAGCAGAGTATAGAAAAGTCCTTTTACAAAATTTACATTTATATAGTATATGATTATTGTAATGCCATTTTGTCTTTTCGTTTCAACCAATTAACATGACGCAAAAGTGTGGCCGCCCTCTCAAGAACAAATAAAAGATCTATTGAAATAGTATGTATGTATATCTGTATGTATGTATGTATGTATGTATGTATGTATGTATGTATGTATGTATGTATGTATGTATGTATGTATGTATGTATGTATGTATGTATGTATGTATGTATGTATGTATATGTGTGTGTAGGAAAAGGACTGAATGTCAGATCACCACAATTCTGGCTATATAGATCAGAATAATTTTAGGCATCCAAAGGAAGGCATACAAAAAAACCTAAAAGCAAAAACCGTAAGATCATTAAAATGCAAAGTAACATCATTTTTATAAACCTTAATCTTTTTTGAAAAAACAAAAACAAACAATAACCCCTCCTCCAATAAAACAATTAAGTCGCAGGGTGAACATCATCATGGGAAGCATCCCGTAACAACAGATCTGTCTGCAATAGTCGCTCACACAAGCTTGAAAACGCATTTGACCATTTCTTCATCCTCGTACCCGCACGGGGTTTATTGAAATGAGACAGGAAAAGTTCGATTTCGATTATGTATAATGAAAACCCATTGTTTCTAAGTTAAATCTTGAATTATTTTTTTTAATTGAATAATCTCCCCCCCCCCCCTCTCTCTCTGTGTTTGTGTGTGTGTGTGTAATACATACAATAACAGTTACGGTGCAAAACCTTTAAAATTCCTCGGGTTCAATTTTGCTCACCATGGCAAAGTTTTGACAAAGGGGTTGAGTGTAGAAGGAGGACATTGGCTGCAGCAATGTCCTGTGTCTAACATTGTTTACATTACTTTATCAGTGTTATGAAAACAAAACGTTTACCCTCTAACGTTCTCATTCACATGCATGCACAAAGATTCGAAAATCTAAAATTCAAACATACAAAATCTAAACAATATATTGAGAAAATTACGGACAAGTTTTAAAATCCAAGGCAGAAGATGAAGCAGATGTACATTTTCAAGGAAAGCTGCATTTTTTAAATTTAAAGACAAGTTTTTATTACTTTGGAGATAAAAAAGCTTTTCGTTGGAAGCCTCAGCAAATTTACTAAACTTCTAAGAATGGTACAATTATCTGAACAAAGACGATCACTGAATTCAAGAGGGAGAAGCGAGGAAACAACCGATAGTAATTTTAACATTCTCATTTGCTGATTAAGGGGTTATGCAGATATCAGTTCAAATACATACCTCGTAATATGCCTTAATCAAGAACTGTTAAGTGCATATCTGTGCTGTTAAAGGCACAATCACGAGTAGTTAGAATACAGTGAGTCCTGGCTCACTTACCTAAATTATTTCTAACCAGGTTTGTCCGCCCCAAACAATTATGAAAACCGTAGGCCCTGGTTCACTTACCTGAACTATTTCTAACCGGTTTTTAAACTTTATTTAAAATAGCAAGCCCCGGTATTTCTAAGCGGATTTGTCCCTCCCCCCCCCCAAAAAAAAAATAATAATAATTAAAAAAATATGAAAATTCGTAGACCACCACCACTCGCACTTTCATTAAAAACCATAAGCCTATTAACACTCAAAATCTTATGAAAAACCGTAGCTTACTAACCCCAAAATTTACAAAAACCCATCGGCCACTGTCATTCAAATGTTATGGAAACAGTAGGTTCCTAACAACCAGAGAGTTAAGAAAAATCGTACCTCATTGACCTTACTGAAAAACCATTAGCCGCTAGCACTTTATAAGCAATTGTAGGCCACTAACTCTCCAAATTTTATGAAAAACCATCCGCTACTAAGGATGACTGACGAGAATTATTAAAACAAGTACCCCATATGTTATAAAATGTAAAGGACTAAGGAGAACACTACCGTAGGCCACTAACATCAATAAGAATTGAGGGAGCCTTCTTTGTCATTAACTTAACTACCTAGAAGCCAAAAACCTAGGATAAAAGGTTCAAGAGCGTCCCAAAGGGAGGCGCATACCCTCTCTTTAAGCGTAGCGTGGAGGGGTACACCATCTTTGCAACCCCTTTTTATTTTATTTTTTTTAATTCCGTAAATATAAATTATTAGTCAGTAAATATATTAGTTACGAAATATAAATGAATCATGGAGTTTAGATTTAAAAAAGAAGAAAAAATTACAAGCAGCGCACCTTATTCCTGTCTAGAAACCCAGTTTAACATATTAAATTATGCAACTCGGGTCATACAAGTTAATATAAAAAATGAATTTGATGAGATATAGATATATTGTACATCAAATGGCTATTTTACTTACTAACCACTAAATAGTTTAAATAATTACGCTTCAAACTTTTATAATGATGCTTCAATGAGTAGGTACGGAACACAGTGTGAATTAAAAATTTTCCCAAAATGAATTAAATTGAGCATTATGGACGGCAACATCAAGCTGTGAAATATCTTACTGGCATTTATCAGATAAACATATACCGGAGTTAGTAAAATCAGCATATAGATTTCATATATACTTGCAGATACGAAAATTGCTGCCTGAATACAGGATACTACTACCAGATGATCCAGCATTTGATTTAACAAACAACAAGACAGATCTAAAACAATTTAACATAATAGGTAATAACGTTAATACTCTTCCAAATCATGATTGGATACATATTATTGGAAACAAATAAATATCTTATTGATAATGGTCTTGTATAGCATAAAACTGTGTATATATTTGGAGATATTGTCTTAAGAGCTAACAAAGGAAACTATAATTACTGATTGGAACAGCTGAATACTGAAGAAAATTGCTAGCTGAAAAAATATAACAACATGGTAACACCCGATGAAATAATAGGATGGTCTTATTTCTTTCTACAAGACAGCAACGGACTAACAGACCAAGGAATAGAGATCCTAAATCAAAGTATTAGGTCGTATGAAGTGTGTATTTTAGGTACTCAAGTAAAAAATAGAACAACTAAACACGGTTTGTTTACACTATTCAAGGCACCATAAAAGTTATTTGAAACATTTTTGTAGGTGAGCAAGGTTATACATCATGTGAAACATCACAACAATATTTCGGCACAATATTTCAGACCCAAAAGTTAGACAAAACTATGTAGTTAGTGGTGATGGTACCTTTCTTTTACCTAGTGATATGGTTATCAAAATGGGCAATATAATAGGTTACAACGACAATTTACAAAAGTCATCAGATTGATTTAGATTAGGAATACATGCTACCATAAATACTGACGTGACAAAAAACGAACTAGAGAAGGCGATAAAAAGTGTTATGCAATTCGTCAAATGCCAGACAACTAAGATAATAACCTTAACAAGAACTGTATAGACAAGAAGGGTATAGACAAGTAGGATAAAATGGCAGTAGTCTCACAAACGATAACCCAGATGCAACCAATGCCGTCAATAAAGATCATATAGCAAATAAGCAAACGTTTATGATTATATCTATGGTTGCAGGAGCTGGTGTAATTTACTTTTTCAAATAGATCAAATAGCTAGTTAATAGTTCCTTATTTTTCTCTAGAAATAAAAGTTTTAGGACAATTGTAGAGAACCAGCTAATTAATGCAAGAATTAACAAAATGGCATTATCAGCTATAAAAGAAATAACTTTTCTGGCTAATGCTAAAATACAGCTTATTACACTACCAATGATACCATGCAATGCTGCATCTGAATTTATTGGCTAACTTAAACAAATAGATGCCAATTTATTTCACAACTTTTTAAAATGTATCAATGAATGAATCTGACGAATCACTGCTACCTCCATCACCACTAATGCTACCACCTCTTTATATTGTTAATCATTTTACAAATGTTGCTATTCTTATACCACGAGTTGTTGCCATAATACTAATAGCTGTAAAAATAGTAGCAATTATTGCATCTGTAATTTTTCTTTGAGATTTTTTTGTTGACAGTTTCACTAAAGTTATTTTCTTGATCTCTTAAATGACCAATTATTTTAGCTCTTTTGTTTTAAGTACGTTGCAAAAGTTCTTGCAATATATCTATTTTAGCTGCATAATTACTTTATGAATATCTTTTAATGTCCTTTATCTCTTGATCGTGCATTTCAGCATCTGATTTCTTCAATTCAAGTTTAGAATTAACTGCTTCCATTGCATTATATAAACCACTGAGTCTCTTTCATCATGCTGCGTAAATAATATTTAAGGTGTACCTCTGTTCATTCATGTGTGGTATTCATCTATTATAATTTCTGCTTCTCCTACTAGATGTGTGTTAATTACGTGTATTTCTATTTCATCAGGAACTCTTATAGTTTGTCTGATTGTAACTATTGGTTCTAGAGGATGCTTTTTTGCATAATTGTTGGCTTTAATGGTCCTTTTGTTCTAAATGGAGTCATTTCTTCTTTTTCAGTAGGCTTAATTAGTTTTATTGCCCAGGAGGTTGCTGTAGTACTGTATTATTATATTCTGGTGGATACCACATATTTCTTTCTTTTCATATTGCCATTTCTTTGTAAAACAATGTTCCTTCCATAATAATTAAATTAGGTTTGATTTCATTATAATGTTTTATCTATTTCTAATTTATGTTTGATAAATTCTTTGTATGCATCAGCTACTTGTGTAATCAATTGTTGAGCCGTTTGTTGAGGTGTTTCAAATCCCTCATTTGATACTTTTTTTATTTATTATTTCATGATTTTGATAATATTCATCAAACTCATCATCAAAAACATTGGATTATCAACATTTTGTCCAAACCGTCTTCTGCCATTTTGTAGCTATTTAAATGGATCAAAATCTACTTGAAAAAGAACTAGGTTTCAATGAAAAGATAAGTGAGTTGGATAAAGACCATAGTATTGAAGAAGAATACAAACCGGAATTAAACATTAGTATATAAGATGGTGCATACAAGGGAATAACTAGCAAACATTTAACTGAAAAGGAATCGGATAAAATGGATTCAAAACAAATCAAAAAAGCATACAAAACGTTTGTAAATGATGGAACAGCTAAACTATCAAAGTCATTGTCAGATGTAGTAATACTAGGAAAAACAATTTTGATGCGTACATTTGTTCCAATTGATAATCTAAATGAATTACAGAGGGGTTGGAAAAAGATGACTTAACATCACAAAGGATTGGATACATTACTGGGTTTTTATCTCTTAAAATGGGATTATCAATTTCAGCATTTAGTGATAGCTTGAAAACGTTTAAATACATTAATTTTAAAAAAGTAAACAGATGAAATTCAGAACATAATTTATAATACTGATGTTACGCTAGTACTATCAACTACTTAAGAATGTTAGCACTATTTATTTACAATAAATATTTAAACATAAATTAAATATATTTGTAAGTCGAAAAAACATTACTTGAAAAACGAGTTGAATAACCCGATAAAAATAATATAAAATATATAAAAACTTGAATAACTGCTGAGGAAAATTGTAATTTCATTATAGAGTAAATGGAAGGTGGTGAAAGTAAAACTGCAGAAATTTATCAGGTTCCTAAATCACCATAGAAGGTAATTTGAAAATAAATTGAATAACTGCTTAGGAAAATTATAATTATAATTATAAAATGATAATTTCATTGCAAATTAAACAGAATATAGTGAAGTCAATTGGAACAAAACTCTAAGATTCTTAAATCAGCAAAGAAAGTAATTTTACAAAAGATAAAAGATCCTCATAGAGTTGAACTTGGACAACAATTTATAAACGTTCACAAGACTTTTAAAAAAGTCAAAGCAGACAAGTTAAAAGAAGAGCAAAAATGTATGACTGAGAGAACTGGCGTCTTATTCGCATGACAGGAAAAGTTCAAACAACATTTATTATTACTTGACAGGTGAAAGATATTCAAATATATTTTAAAAAAAGAAAAAAAAAAAAAAAGAAGCTAAAACATCAAATGCTATGCAATAAACGCCAGTACTATAAATAAAGTAAATCCATTTACAGAAATGTCGTAGCAGAGCAAGGCAATTGGAGCATAGGTTAAAGACTAAATAAAAACCTTCTTACAATTTACATTAATGAATAACAAGCAAAAAAACAACACAATCAACACTATTTACCACGTAAGAGTAAATTCAACTCTTACATTAAATTACAGTATGTTTTTCAAGAGGATATTCAATTTATGGATAGATTCGACAACTAACAAGGGTAAGAACAAGTAATAAAATTGGCTATTCCTAATCCTTTAACTCGGTTGATTATTCATTGGGCTTGTACAGCGTTTGATCTGTCTTTATTGAGGTTAGTTGCAAACGCTTTAAAAGACAAGCTAGTATGCAATCTAAGTTTCAAAACACGATGAGACTGTAACATATACTATAAGTTGTATAGACGATATTGCGAGTAAAGCAATAAGCGATAATGCAAAATGTTACTATGAATTTAATATGATAGTTACTGAAATAAAACAAATCTCTGCAATGATATAACAGCATGCACACTGGAAAGAGTCCTTCAAAGTAGGAATCTTGCAAGGATACTTAGTTGGAAACTTACGTAAGAGTAAAGTTTAGTTACATTATTGTGGAAGTACAGTCTGAGAACGAAATATATTTTTCAAATTCATTTGATAGTAAAAATAGAAAACTACACATTTCATTACAGAGAATAGCTTTTGCTTATTACAATATCTAAAATTATCAGAGATGCTATATTATATTATATAAACAATAAGAATTAAACCAGTACCATGTCAATACCTGATGGTTTCTATATTTTTGAAATGAAAATGTCAAAGAAGGAATGACTGCTAATAAGGACAACGAAGAAAGCGGATATATTGATAAGTCTAAAGTTTTAATAACTCCGAGCAATAATTACATAGTGTATATCAACCAACTTCAACTCAACATTAGTAGGATTTTACTAGTCAGTAATCTATGCAAACATCTATCAAATCAGATACAGTTTGTGGATTTTTGAATTATACACATTTATATATTTCTTTGATCAAGTACCGGTAAACAATACAAAAAAATTATTGTAACGGCTGTTACTCTACTTTATTAGAGTCCCTGACTGTTAAACATGTATTTCACGGTGATTGCATCTCAATTACAAAGAGGTAATATAAACAGACTTGAAATCTGCATTAAAAATGACGACGAAGGATGGAAAACGTAATAGATTTTAATAGTGTGCCAATTACATATATCTTTAGAATAGTTCATGTTTGTTTTGTATAGCTCTCAAAGCTCGCATACAGTGTGCAAGCTGGTGCAAATTAATTACAGTTTCATGTTATATCTTTAAGAGGTCCTTGTGATTTTAGTTTTAAATTCACAAAGAAAGACGAAAAGGTAAGTCAATCACTAAACAATGACTTAAACTTGAACAACAGCGTTATTACAAATTTAGCAGAACCTATTGAAAAATCTGATGCAGCTACTTGACTATTGGTATAAACACGTGCTGAAATACGTAAGACTTTGGAGGATAATAATTTGAAAGATATAAAATATGGCGAGAACGGGTTAATAATAAATTAAAAACTGTGGAACTCTCAGAACTGCAAACACAATAGATGCTAACAAGAAGACGATTTGAGATGCTTAAGATATTTTGACAAACATATTAATTACTCTATCAAATGCTTTAGAAGCTTTACAAACTGTTAGAGCGGAGCCAAGCATAAGACCTGCAGAAAATATACAGCAGTAGGTACAACCAATTTTTAAAAGGGTTTCATGCTGAAATATCGGTCTTAGAGAGTGACGTAGAGGAAATAAAGAAATCTATACAAAATTGAAATGCTTTACAATCATGACTTCTATAGTTGCAGAAAGAATTTAATGATCAGAAGAACATAATGATGAGGAGTTAGTTCTTGATTTTAAAGCTGGTGTGATAAAGTTGAAAGATAGACTGACAGCTGTCACTAACAGTCTTTCACAATTATAGAAGAAGAATGACTTCAAAAAAGTCAGTAGAAAGATAGTGGACTTACCTAAAAAGATTAATGTGAGTATGATTAGATCTATGAAAACTACCTACGGTGAATAAGTCTATGATTTAAGTCCTAAAATAAAACTTTTTACAGATCAGAATATATTAACCCTCAAAAAAAAAAAAATATCTGCTGGAAATAGACAAATGTATTTAAAGATCAAGACCTTGTTATCAATATTGGTGTGGTACAAGTAAGTATTGACAAATTATATAAAATAGTGAAACAATTAAGAAAGGATTTTAATGATATAGAAAAAAGTTCACAGCATAAACAGGTGACATTAAAGACGAAATTTTAAAAAAAAGTAGATAAAAAGACTTTATCATTAAATTAAAGAATTGATACAGATTCATTAGGGATAAAAGGAGATACAGAGACATTAAAAACTGCATTTAACGCAGATATGGGACTAAAGAGTATTGCAACAAAAACTACATTTTATTAGATTTAAAACAATTTAAATTATAATAATAAAAGGTTAGATAAATTCCACGATGAACCCACTGGAAATTTAACACTTTTTGATTTAGTTATGTAAGAGGTTTTAATTTTGCTCACTAACATTTTGATTCATATAGTTATGAAAGTTTCGAAAATGATATTAAAACATAATTAGTCAGTGTTTTGAGTACATTTAATGCACAGATTAAACAACAAACAGTAGCTACTACTTATGGATTTGACCGTTTTCCATCAAATTTTCCTGAATTAATGTTGCACAGAATAGGTGACTCAAACAATTATATTATTAAAATAGATAAATCGGGCTTATGATTAATTTTTAGAAACTTTAACATGCAGTCTCAACATATTTTTGAATTTTATATTGGATTATAGGGAAAGGCTTGTTTACACATTAAATATAAATAAAGAAATTGTATTTAAATATCCAGGTAGACAAAATCATCTCATAGAAAATTGTACAATAAAAGAATCAAAAACATATTATTTTAAAGAACTAAATAGTTTTATCAGTTAAAACAGTTGTAGAAATTATTTTTGATTATTTATTGATACATTTTACAACTGGAGACAGCACATAAACTTACAAATATTAAATGGCAACAGCACCAGTAATAATCGGAGGAGCAATTGCTTATAGTTTCGTATTCACAGGTATTAATTATCTGTTCAACTTATTTGACCCTAATAGAGCTGATGAAGAAGGAATAAGACATGGCATGGAACTGACAGAAAGAAAAAAAATAATGAGTTCAGTGACAGCAGAGCAAAGTCACTTGATTATTTAAATGAGAGATTAAGACAGCAAGATTTGTTTATTTAGTATTTACAAAATTTGGATAAAGATTTTCTTCTATATTCTTCTACTCATTCTAATGCTATCTTAGAAAACCTGGGCAACCTTGATTTAATGATTGTTTACCAACATATAATTTATGAGTATTTATGTATTGCAGTTGCAATGGACTCTGGTGTTTTTGTGGACTATACCTTGTTTTTTAGAACAAGAACAATCATAACGAAATTTAACTAAATAAATAGAGATAGAAAGATGACAATGTATGGAAAATACATAACTTGTATCAAACGGGAACGAAAACGGCATACACTCCAAGTAGTATAAAATATGAGCAACATTTGCAAGTGGAAATAGGTCCTAAGTTTTAATTGTACCAATTATTTTTTCTTTTCTTTTTCATATTGTTTCATGTAAAAGTGAATGCAAATAATTCAGTTGTAAACAATCTTGGACGAATACTGATTAAAAACAAGAATTTCTTACGGTAGTGATGATATTTTTCAGCTGAAAGATCGCAACATTTTCATGACATTCAGAGATTTATGGTTATCAACACATGTGAGAACAAATAAAATAGAGCCAGGTATGATGGATGCATAACTGTAAAAGTTAGGACCAGGAGCTGGTAATGCACAAAACACCAGCACAGAAGTTATTCAGTTCATTGTATTCGGTTTGGAAATTTAGACTGCCACTCGATTTTCAGATACGGACAAATCATTGTCTGTTTTATTCCTTTTTTCTTCCTCGGGATCTTAGATTCATAATTATGCTGGAAAAAGCATCTGAAGTGATAGAAGAAACAAACCAAGATTATGAATTGAAGAATATGTGTCTAGTACGATACATTTATTTCTGATCAAGAGGCTAATTCTGTAAATGATAACTACATAAACAGAATTTAATTCTTTTATGATTATATCAGAAGAGAGTGAATTATTGATGTTGCAGCTAATATAACCTTAACAAATGTTATATTTCATTCACCAGAAATGAGTTTAAAAGAAATTTTAATACAGTGCAATAAAGACCAAGACACTAATCCCAAAAAGTAATTCAATTCAGGAATAGAAAATAATTAATAATGTGGAAGAACTACATATTTACATCGGTTTAAATTAAATCAACAATTTACAGAAGCTACAACAAATTTCTTTGATGAGCAAGAAAAACAAGAAAAAAATTAGTAACATCAATGTAAACAATTTGTATACTTGTCACCATTGTGTACAGCTTGATTTAAGCAGCACACATGATTATAGATTGCATGGAACAGGACATAATTAGCTAATGTTCAGCAAGGAGTACACACAAATATAAATAGAAAAGAAAATATAGATGCACACAAAATGTATATTTATTTTGCTTCTGATGCACAGGTAAATACTCAGAAAAACCAATCAAAATCTATTCTTTTCTAGAGACAGTGAAGCCTTTTCTAACCAAACGCAAAGATTAAACACTAAATAACTTAACTTGATAATTTAATAAATGTACCTAATATAACCTCATAATATGATTATATGTGGTGTTTTTAATTGCCAAACGACAGAGATTTCACTAGATTTCATTAAAACAGAGTGTAAAAACTTTTTTTTTTGTATTGTCATTATTTGCCCAACACTTATGTTCAATAAGACTTACAACGGAAAATGGATTTTTAGAGACGAGAATATAATTCTAATAGATCTGTGATAGGTATTATGGGTAATAGCATACAGTGTAATTCCATCATAAAATGTAAGCTTTATAGTAGTCTTTTACTCAAAAGATAAATAAAAAAGTAATGAATATGATGTAGCACCAGGAGTTATTACAGATGAAATAGTTGAAAGGTTAAAAGAAAAGTAAATAAAGAAACTTTTAATGAGACTAGAATATCTGTTTGGTTGCAAGGTAGAAGAAGAAAGTGTATATGGTCTAGTTTAACTAGCTAGTTAATATAATATCCAGCAAAGCATGCATGTTATCCACCAAATAACCTTTATCATCATAAGGTGAAAGAGGAACCTTATTTATCGTGATATATTATATCTCGTGATGGTACGATTTAATTAAATCCATCTCCTGGTTATTTATATTTTGGTTGAATAATACATTTGTATACATATCCAGTTTAGATTCATTTTAACAACATATTTCTTAATACCTTTGCATACGCTTTTTTCTCCTATGTCAGATCTAAAACTACATAGCTTATTTCTAAGACCACAACATCATTGTTTTTGGTACACCGTTCATTTCATCTTTGAATAATCTAACAACTTTCTTGTTAGCTAATGATATTCTATATATATAGTATCCTTTTTTAATCGCTTGTGTCGTAAGACTGTATGTTTTCTTTCATATAATTGTAAAAGTTGTCTGTTTCAACAGTAATGCACAGATAATCAGTATAGATCATTAAAAGTTGCCTTTTGTCAGCATATTGGTTCTTTAGTTTGTTGTAGTAGAAGTCATACACAAGTAACTTACTTTCTTTTAGCTCTGTAAAGCCGCCATAAAATGGTTTGGCTTCTTTTTTTCCTTGCTTTGTAAACTAACTAATACTATATATTTTTCTATTTCGGTTCTCCATGCAAATAAAGTATCCTTTTGAAATTAAAAATATTTTTTTTCATTACATGTATCTACATTAGTCCTGTGAATTAAATTCTCTGTCCTTTTTTCGAAAGAGAGATTAACTTAAAAAAGAAAGTCCTTTTCAAAGTCATATGTTGCTTTTTGCCTCAGAGATGTATTCGGTTTTGTCTATGATTTAGCCACAGCTCTTGATTAATTTTATTTTCTAAATAATCATACAACTTCAAATTACAATGGTGAATAACATATCTTTCATTATCTTTTAACGTATTTAAGAATTTAGCTACTAAAGGTCTTGTGCCAATTTTATCTTCTATCAATTTCTTCTTTAGTCAAGATAAATCATCCTCACAAGGAATTAGTTTTTCAGAGGCTAAAGTATAATATTTAAAATAGTTGTGCAAATGCATAGGTACTTCTAAATGTACCTAAAAAATTTCGCCAAATTGCTTATTATCACTCCAAGATATTATATTTTCTTCCATTCATTTAATTTATTATTTGTCTGCCTATTTAAAGTTTATAACAGGCATGGATCAACCATACAGATTGTTATATAAATACATAATACTTGACCTTGACCTTGACGGATCATGTTATCCATCATTTTAATTACATACTGACGTCACTCCGTTATAGTACTCATGATTTGGTTTGGTATGTCTATTCTTTATCATACTTATTCCTCCTCTGAATCCAGATTCAATCATTAGGTACATATCGTAATCTGTTAGCACTTCTAATGCTACCTTATTTATTTGCAAACTGGCATCATGAACATAAAATAAATGTGCTGGATCAAGTTCATATTTTTTTAAAAACACATCACATAACATTAAATTATGTTTATTTACGTAGCAAATGATCACCAACAGAATTAATTTAAAATGTTTCATCACATCTCTTACATATTGGTAATCGGCGTATTCAAGATCTGGTGAGGTTTGAATAAAATGTCTGAATTAGTGGTAATTCAGTTTCATGAAATTATTCAAATGAATCCATGTATTAGTACAGATACATATTTTTTCTAAAACAAATGGGTTGTATTTTCTCAAAGTTTTTAATAGTTTCTGTAAATTTATCATGGCTTAGAAAGTTTGCACGTTGCTCCATGTATTAGTTGATAAACAAATAACCATGTAGAAATCTTATTGTTCTCTTCACAGAAACTTCTTTTGCCTTCTTTACAAATTTATCGACTATAAATCTTAATGAAACGAATAATGTAGTTTTCATTATTAGTTGTCAATATTGATATTTCTGTATCTGCATTGTGCTTTTACTAAGCTCTTGCTGATAAGCTGATAATCATATCCAGACAAATTATGAATAAACAGTGGAGTACTTTTTGGATATTTATAATTTAAATTACATTGTAGATGTGCAAGACCCCTGTCTTTTCTAGTTAATTGATCCTGAGCTCTTACTTTGTAGTTTCTAGTGGTCTCTTCATCAACTTTGTGAACTTTGTCTATGTGTAAGTAGGCTTTTCCGTTACTTAATTAGGCTTGGCTGTAATTGTTAGTAATCTTCTTTTCAAAGACATGACATATATTGTTGGCATTATACCGCTTTTTACCTTTATTAGCGAATATCATTCAGAAACGATTTGTGGTCATGGTTCTTCATAAACGGTTTGTGCAAATGATTTAAAATATTCATACAATTATATTCTGCAGTTTGATACATACATAATTCAAATTCTGAATTATCTGTGATTGATTCCAATTAAAGTCCATCTCAAATGGTCAAATAAGTGCAGCATTCAAGCTTTTTTATTTTACAAAACAAACACTTCACCAAATTAAAATTATAACTACAAGTTTTAACAGAAGGAAAGCCTAGTTATTCTGAGCAAGTAAATACATTTTAATTGGATAGTAGTATGATTTGTAGCAGATGATGGCAAATGCAGATGTTTCTGGACAAATTGGCCATTATATTTTGAATTGTGGGTCATCTTATGCAAGGCATTGTGGGTAAAATTGGTAACATTTAACTATCTCACCACTTATATTAATGAAAATTTGTCAAAATGATAAATTTATACCTGTCATATCCATGATGCATTTCTGACAATTACCCACAATGACTTGTAAAGATGGTGCCAATTCATACAGGAAATTTCATTGTGTTTGCTGTCATCTGATACAAATCATACTTCTAACAAAAATTGAAATTCATTTACTCAATATAACTGGGCTCTTGTGTAGTCAAGGCTTGTAGTCATGACTTTTAATTTGGTGAAGATATTTTGAGCAGCAAATTTGTAGGATGTGCATACTCAAGCCTTTTGAGACTGACTTGACAGAAGTCATCTTCCTGTTTGGTTGAGAAGTGTTTTCAAGATTGTCACCACTTTCTCCTAAATATATTATCATGAACAGCACATTATACTCCCACCCATGTTTAATAGTATTTCATGTAGATAACATACTTTCTGCACAAACCATTTTCAATCAGAGTGACCTTGACCATTGTTCTTTTGACTCCAAAATGTATAATCTTCTCCATTACCTTAAGTGCAAGTCATACACAAAGTTTGGGCCAGGTCTGTGATGTAGTACTGTTATTGTGTGGAAACTATTTTTCTTCTTTCAGACAGAATGACCTTGACCTTTGAACCAAACAAAGGCAACAGTATCCATATATTACTAAGCACATTTGCTGATAATTAGGTCTTAGACTTGTTCCCGTTTTCATAACACATTTGCCAAATGTAACTTCAGGGCATCTCTAGATTACATGAATGGCTTAATAATTATGACTGCTAATTTGCATCATATATTATTTGCATATAAAAGTTGGCTATGACAGGAGAATAGTTTCAGAGACGCATCTTGCAAATGTGTGAAACAAATATCAGAGACCAGAAACAACTTGATTTGCTCATACACAGGCAGTTGGTTACTTCTGTAGTTTCTGAAAATTCCAAAATTCTATGCTCTGAATTTGAGAAAGTGCCCAAAGAAAAATGATTTAGCAAGAATTTATGAGTATTTTACAAAGTGTTATTATGGCTTGTTTGAGTTCAGAAAATCCTGTCCTCTCAAATAAAATGATTGGCACAAAGGTGTGCCCTAGCAAGAACACTCAATTTAAAAGTATATATCCATCTTACGATGTAAAATTTCTAAAACATATTGTTCCCTTAAAGTGAGTGGTGTGCATCATTGCTAAGACTGACAATCCATTTTTGGACAAATGAATATGACTTTCATAGTAGATGAGAACATTTTCAAGTTTTTACATGACATCCAATACTTCCATTCATGGATTGTCATAAGCAGTGTTCCTTATCAAGTTAGGTCTTGTAAGTTCCTTTAGTAATCTCTTTTCCTTAAACAATGGACTCTCTAGTCTTTAGTTTTACAAATGCTGCTCATTCAAACCAAGAATTATATAAAAATTGCACGTGTTTGGAGTAATTAGATCAGTGTGAGCCAATTTCTAGCAATTCTGTGCTTGTGCTTAATCAGAAGTAGCGATGAAAAAGAGGTTACTTCTAGCTGAAAATATAATAGATGAAGCAGAAATTCCTCTGTGAAAGCTAACCTTTCCCAGAGCTACACATTTCTGTACCTCATTCCCACAGTCTCATGGTCCACGGATAACCTACAATATAAACCAAGCAAATACAGACCAGATGCCTGGAAGTACATCTTCTGTTATAAATTGTTCTTTTGATTGTGGAGGTGGATAGCTCAGATGGTAGAGTGCCCGCTTGTAGCTGTTGGGTCATCAGTTCAAGCCTCAGATTTGAAAAGCTGTTTCTAGTACCCTGGAACAAAGTACAAATGCATCAGCTTAGCTTTTCATGTCTGCCATTTGTGGCACACAGTCACCAAATTAGATACATCTGACTAGCTTGTTAAACATACAAAATAAAAAACATACAAACTGACTAAGGAAAATACACCTAGAGTGCAAGCCATATACAATTGGTTAAGGAGCTGCGACAGTGCAACTAACTATGGAGTTGCATATACCAATAAATTGTAATATTGGGAACCCGGATACAAAGTCAACAAAATAATTGCATAGGTAGAGTATGGTGCAAATGGCTAAGGAGCTGCACCACTGAATTAACAATAGATCAGCATTATTGTTACCAATCAAGATTCAAGTAACTATGGAGTTGTAACAGGGGCATTACTTTTAGCTTGCGACTGGACAAGGTGCTGCACTGAAGGAAGGGAAATAATACAGCTGACTACGTATCTGTAGGAGAGCCACTAACTATGGAGTACCATGAATATAATGTGTCTGCTGGATGCAACTAACTATGGAGCTGCATATTAGTGCAGGTGGAAGAGAAAGAAGTAGCACAAAAGGAACATCCATGGCAGGCATTGGGGATGGTGGTGGATTACTGGAGCAGAAAATGTAAACAATCTCATGCATCTCACAATAAATAATGGTATATGACCCCCATACAAAACAACAATGAGACCCACATGTACTTGATAAATGCAAGATACCATGAATGGCATATTATACTCCCACCAAAATGTTTAATAGAACTGCATGTAGATAATTGATTTTTTCTGCAGAAACCATTTTACTTCTTTCAGTCGGAGTAACCTCCATAGCTATTTTGACCCCAAAATGTATAATCTTCTCCAGTACCCTAAGTGCAAGCCATGCACAAAGTTTGGGCCAGATCTGTGATGTAGAACTACTATTATTGTGTGGAAACTATTTTGCTTCTTTCAGTCAGAATGACCTTGACCTTCGACCTCCAAATCAATAGCCTTCTTCCTCACCCCAAGGGTAAGCTATCCACAAAGTTTGGTTGGGGTATGTCATGTAGAACTAATGTTATTGTGCAGAAATCATTCTTTTATTATTTCAGTCACAGTGAACTTGACCCTTGACCTTTTGACTTTAAAATCAACAGGGTTCTTCTTTATACAAATTTCAAGCCATCCACAAAAATTACTAACTGTAGATGATTGGAGAACTCTAGTTATTATGTTGAAATCATGTTTCTTCTGTCAGTCACAGTGATGTTAACCTTTGACCTTTTGACTCTCAAATCAATAGGATTCTTTCTTACCCTAAGTGCAAGCTACCCACAAAGTTTGGTAACTGTAGATGGTTAAGAGCTCGAGTTATTGTCAGGAAACTATTTCCCTTCGTTCAGTCACAGTGATTTTGACCTTTGAGAATTTCAGCCCCAGACCGACAGGGATTTTTCCTACCCCAAATGCAAACCATCCACAAAGTTTGGTAACTGTAAATGGTGGACAACAAAATTTGTGTAATTTTTGGACGGACCTAGAGATATCACCATAACATAATATTCTCCACCTTATGATGGCGTATACAAATGCTTTGATTTGTTGCACTAGTGAAATTAACTATGGATCTGCATTATTGTTACCAATCAAGTTGCAAGTAACTATGGAGTTGAAACAGGGGCATTACTTTTAGCATGCAACTGGCAAAGGTGCTGCACTGAAGGAAGAGAAATATTACAGCTGATTTAGTAAGTAGCTGCACCTTGAAGATAATGTGTCTGCTGATTGCAACTCACTATGGAGCTTCATATTGGTGCAAGAGAAAGAAGAACACAAAAGGAACACCCCTGGTAGGCAGTGGGGATGGTGGTGGATTACCGGAGCAGAAAACATAAAGAAATGCATGTGTCTCACAATAAATAATGGAATATGACCCCCATGCAAGCCAACAATGAGCTGCACATGTACTTGATAAATGTAAGATACTGCAAATCATAATTATTTACTATCACTAAATTATTGTGACATTTAATTTAGAATATTTATTAGATAACATTTTGATGCTTTGTTCACTAGCAATTTGTATTTTGTATGGTAATGTTGCTATCCACATGCATACATTTTGGATTTAGTTGTTTGCTAACTTAAAATAAAATGTATATTCCTGCTGTAGATTTACACTAATTTTCTACTGGAAATTTTTACGTGCTGCTAAATTTACAGTACTGTTATACATCAAGTTTGACTGTGAAGATAAATACATAAATATTTACATATTCCACTGACACAAGAAATCCAAGGACATATCATTTCAAATCCTCGATTGCAAGTTCCTTTTCCATATACTTAGAGCATTAAGAATAGTTGCCTATGCTAAAAAAGATTATTCTGTAAATGTACAAAAATAGTTTGGCTAAATAAATCTTTAAACTGCAGACTTATCAGAAAAATTTAATTTATTAAAACAAAATAAAGGCAGAATCTTGACATACTATTTGAAAGAAACACAGACCGTACTTATATAAACAGCTTTCATTTTCTATTTAAAATAAAAGACACTTAAGTTGACTTTTTCAACTACCACCCAGAGCAATTTTGATGGCTTGCCATCACAAATCTCACAATGTTTACATATATATTGTCTACCCTTCACATGACCCCCACCCCCAACCACAGACAATAACCAACAGGTCATAATCCAAACCTATCACATAGATTATGTAAGTTCATGACCATATGTATAAAGATATGCCCTAAAACTTTAAACTAGAGGAATGGTATGCAATATGTACACATAAATATCCACCCACCTCTCCCCATCTCATCCCTACCCACATGATGCAGAATTCATTTTTAAAAAAAAAAACACACAAAAAAACACACAAGCCGAACACCTTTTCTAAAACTAGTGTGAGTACAATGACTGGTCAAGATGCATACCTTCTTCTGATGACCAAATACTGACTAAGTTTCACAGCAGTCCACTGAAAACTGCAAGAGTGGTAACATTCACATAATTTGTAAGTAAAAAAGGAACATAACTCTTGCAAAAACCGTGGAGCATGAAAGTTTGTTAATATATGCATCTTTAGACGACTGCAAAATGTAACAAATTTCAAAGGGATCCATAATTCCATCATGCAATACATCTAGCTCCAAGCCAAAAAGTGTAAAAGCTCTAACAAAAATGATGACCACAATATGTACCAAGTTGCAGAGCAATCCATTAAACACTGCGGGACTAGTTACGTTCACAAAAATTGTCATACACTGTATTCAACTATAAGACAAAATAACCAATAACTCTAAAAAAAAAAAAACTTGTGAGAGGACAGAAAAGTTGTCAATGTGCTTATATTCAAATGATGATTACAACATCTACAAAGTTTCATGGCGATAGTTGCGTTCACAAGATTCTGTCATACACTACATCAGGCTCGAAGTCAAAAAGGGCAATAACTCTAACAAAAACTGCAGGAGCAAAGTGATTTGTCAATATGCCCATATTCAGATGATGCATAACACTTACCAAGTTTCATGTCGATCCACTAAATATGTGAGACTACTTGTGCTCGCAAGATCTGACATACACTGCAGTCAGCTGGAAGGCTAATAGCTCTAACTAGATTATGGAAGCATAGTGATTTGTTGATATACACCTCTTCAGGTGCTGACCATAATATTTACCAATATTTATGATGTTCCACTGAAAACAGTTGGACTAGTTGCGATAACTAGATTGCATGCTGGATGGCAAGGTGGACAGGCATACAGATTCCTACCTCTATATATACAGACCCCTGCCTCTATAGCAGTTAGGGTATAAAAATATCATTGCAATTGAAATGTCAGTGCATTTGACCATTTAAGCCTTCCTGTAAACCCCAGGGGAGGCAGTTACTATGTTGGACCCTTCCTCAGAACCCCAGGGAAGGAAGCTAATACATTTGACCCTAACTTGAGCTCTCCTGGGAATTCCAGGGGAATAAGTTAATGCATGTAGAAGTACAATAGCAAGTTTGTAAAAAAAAATCGATGAAATTGTGATCATTGAAAATGCCAGTAATGCCTAATGGTGGCAACACTTCAAGAAATAAATACCAATTAAATAAGGTCTGTCAAGTGAAATTTGCATTTTAGTTCTATCTTTTAATTTGGTTTCAGTTTAATCATCATAAATGCGATATACCCTTTTGTTTTCAAATGTGAAAACTGTCAATCTGAAATCACAGCTATGTCCGCAAGCATTTCTGTGAGAACCTAATTAAGTGCAGACTGTGTTTTGATCTGCAACTTACATAAGTGTTTGTTGTATTGTTACAGTCAATTAAAACAAACCTACTCTGTATTATCACAATAATTATATCTTTTGTATCAAATCAAATAAATGGGGTGAAATAAAAAAAAGGCATGCAAATCATACCTGCATAAGAGCTAGTGGCCAAGGACGTGTCAGGTAATTTATACAGAAAAGCAAACAACTTCATTGGAGAAAGCTATTTATTGACAATTATTTCAAAATGATTATAAAACGAGTATTCAACCATTAAACAGCCCCCTACCCCTATCTTCTCAATGTCAATGTCCAGCTGGGATGGCATCCACTTCCTAATTTTTCAGAGGTCCCTTGGTAACTCACGCCCTCACTTATACTGCAGTCTATGTTTTTGGACACCATTGTGCATGACTTATCGAGGGAGATGTGTACAGTAAAGGACCAACAGACAGAGGGTATCACGATATTTCTGACACTCTTTTAGCAAGGGTGGGGATCTTAAGCTTCCCTGATTATCAATATGTGAGATTATGATCTTACTTGACATCATTAAATTGTTCTGTCATGCATTCATATATGACAAATAAGAATCCATGTTCTTTTAACAAACACATATGATGCTGCGATCTGTGCTCCTCTGATAAGTATTAACTCATCAATCTTTCTTCAAGTCAAAAGGTTTCATTTTTACATAATATTTCTACTAAATTAAATTTTGTACACATAAATACTTAATGATTTCCTCTGATATTCCTATAATGATAGATCTTTAACTATCTGACTCTGTGTTTAAGGCCTGACCTATGGGGATGCAAATGAGCATTCATACTAAAAATATTCCAACATTTATTTTTAATGAGCAATCATACCTGTGGTAAACAGAAAAAAATCCTTATATACCTGGATTCGCAATGAGTGTTGCATTGCTGATTTTTCCTGTGTCTCTCTGCATTGTAACAACACAGACTTTAAATCTGTATTGATATCCTGGCTGTAAGCTTGTAACATTCATACTTGTGTTGGGGGTAGATTTGTATGTCTTATAGTCATTATTATATTGCTCAAATTTTGTCCTAACTTCTGACTTCTGCAGCATATGTACTTCATAACACTGAGAGAAAGAAAATACATGTGTAATTTGTATGTATGTACTTTGTATAGCATAAATCATGAGTTTGATAACCTGTGCCAGAATGCTAGTTTGGTCCTCCAAGAAAGGACGAAGCTGAATATACTTTTGACTCTTTATACAATTGCTCACGCCTATTTCAACTAGAGTACTGTGAATGGTAAGTTATATGCTTGCTCTATATTTAATAATTCTCTTTGTAGGTACTAACAGGGTATATTTCACTCCGGAGATCAGTAACCAACAGCTCACAATGACCTCGACCTTTGATCAAGGCAAGCAGTCTTGAACTAAACTTATTGTGCAGAAACCATTATTTTCTTATTAGATTCACCATGTCTATAACTTCTGACCTTTGACCTTAGACCACAAAACTAGAGTTTCTTTTTATTATCCTAGGTACAAGCCATCCACAAAGTTTGGTAAAGGAACTAACTCAAGAACAAAAGTTATTCTGCAAAACCCTTTTTTTTCTAAGTCACAATGACCCTGGACATGGCCTTTTTGACCTCAGAATCAATAGATCTTTTTCATACCTTAAGTGCAAGCTCTCTAAGGACCTTGGTCAAGGTATATGATCTAGAACAGAAGTTATTATGCAAAAAACATTTTTCTTCTTTCAGTAACAGTAATCTTGACCTTTTGAACACAAAATCAACAGGCTTCTATCTTAACCAAAGTGCATGTCATCCACAAACTTTAGTGAAGTTGTAAGGTTGAAAATTTTGTGCAGGAACCTTCTTCATTTTTGAGACAATGACCTTTTGATAGCTGACCTTTTGATCCCAAAATTAATAGACGCCTACCTTACTCCAAGTGCAAGTCATCCACAAAGCTTAGCCCAGGTCTGTGATCAAGAACTAAAGTTATTGTGCAGAAACCATATTGCTTCTTTCAGTCACAGTCACATTGGAACTTTTGACCCTGAAATCAACATGCTTCTTCCTTACCCCAAGTACAAGCCATGTGCAAAGTTTGATAATGGTACATGGTGGAAAACTTGAACTACTGTAAAGAAACAAAATTCAGAACAAAAATGGATGGATGGACAGGTGGAAGAGCTATCCAGTGTATTTTCCCAAGTATTTATTGTGGGTCCAAGAATTAATGATTCAGTGTTGATGCACAAATTACCACTTCTAGAGTTAAGGATGAAAGATATAATTTAACATGCATACTTCTGCACATTCATCTGTTTTTGATATTGTACGAAGTGTATTATTTTAATGACTTAAGGAACTCTCCTGAATAGATAAGTAAATATTTCAAATTCTCTTTAAAAACAGTTGTTTTATTTGATCCTTTTTCTACCAATGGGTCACAATTTCTATCATTAAACAACTATATATTTTATTTAGTGCATCATCTCTTTCTGATCTTCCCTGAAGAAAGCTATCTCAGTGACACCCATTTTGTATTAATTACTTCCACAAGATACTCTTCTTGTAGCAAAAAAAAACAAAAAAAAACTTCCAAAATCCTTTTGGTACATCCAACTATACCCCTCCAAAACACAAAAGTGCCTGCTCACTTGGGCAATTATATTTCATGCAACGATGTTCATGTGGCTGCCTGAATTTTCCTAGTGGATCATTCAATGTATTTAGTAAGAGTAAAGCTGAGAAAATATCTACTTTTCAGCATGCATTTTTACATGCAGAAGGTTGCAGTGGTGACTTGTATGGATTATGGGAAGGTGGGGATGGTGTGACTCTAAAGATGCAAATTATTATTTGACCAGCATTGGAGATTAATAAAACTCTGAACATGAGTTTGAGATTGAGTTTTCATTTCAGCCAATTACAAGTGGCATTACAAAAGAAAAATCCTTTGTGACTGGCTGAAACATCTCAAGCTCAAACTCGATGTCTAATTGTAATGATAATTTTGTTTTTCATTGAAAAGTATGCAACTGTGTAGGTATTGATGATTTTGACCCCACTGTCACAAAATGTTACACAACATTTCGTGTAATAAATGTTAAAGTGTTGAAATCTAACTTCAAGTGTACAAATGCAGCTTTCTGATTGATCAAAATATTTTTAAGTAAAATTGTAAAATTAAGAAACGTGTTACAACTGAGGGGCCTGGTCCTGTGACATGGTATACTCAAGCCCTCAACTATAGCAAGAAACCTTAATGTCACTTAAAATGAAACTCAGTTCCCTTTGAAAAGGAAAGATGATTTACACTGATTTTACTCTAGTGCTGCACATGTATGTAATATGACTTACTTTAATCATTTACAGGTCCTTCAAACTTCCTTGTGGAAGAAAACTGAAAATGTAAAGATTCAACTAAATTGCTTCAATACCACATTTATACTGAATAAAACTACTTAATTTATTCTTTTTATAATCATACAAAGAAAAATATGTAATTATTAGACTCTATGTGCAAGTCTTATTGAAAATATTCCAACATTTATTTTTTATGAGCAAACATACTTGTGCCATACAGAACAAAATCCTAATTTACCTCGATTTATAATGAACATTGCATAACTAAATTTTCCTGTGTCTCTCTCTGCATTATAGTAACGCACATTTTAAATCTGTATTCATATCCTGACTGTACAAGCCCACCACTAACTTTGGTCAAAGGTATGTGACCTAGTACAAACCTTATCATGCAAAGACCACTTTTCTTTCAATCAAAGAAACCTTAACCTTTTGATCACAAAATCAAAAGGTTCTTCTTACCCAAACTGTAATTCATCCTCAATCTTTGGTGAAGTTAGATCGTTGAGAAAGTGAAACATTAGTGCAGCAATCATTTTTCATTTTTCAGCCATAGTGGCCCTGAAATGAATAGACTTCTACCTTACTCTAACTGCAAGACATCCACAAAGTTTTGACCAGGTCTGGAATGCAGAACTAAAGATATTGTGCAAAAATCATTTTTCCTCCTTCAGTCATGACTTTTGACATTTTGACCCTAACATTGATAGTTTTTTTCCTTAACCTATTTGCAGACATGCACAAAGTTTTGTCCAGGTTTATGAAGAAGGACTAATGTTGTTCTGTGAAAACCAATTATCTTCTTTCAGTCACTGTAGCCCTGACCTTTAACCTTTTGATTCCAAAATAGACAATCTTCTTCCTTACCCCAAATGCGAGCCATTCACAAGGTTTGATCCAGGTCTGTGATGTAGAACTAATGTTATTTGTACAGAAACTATTTATCTTCCTTAAGTCAAAGTGACATTTGACCCTTTGACCCTAAAATCAACAGGCATCTTCTTTAATGTACGTGCAAGCCATGCACAAATGGTAGTAATACTACAGAGAGGAAAACTCGAGTTATTGTACAGAAACTAAATAGGGAACAGACGGATGGATGGAAAGATGGACAGATGCACATCATAACTTATACACTCTGCCTTGTGGCGGGTCTATAAAATGTGATAGGAGGGTGTACTATTTGCTTCTGTAGCAGTGATCTGTTTTCCAAGCAAAAGACACATATCATAATTAATCCAAATAATCACACCCTCCAATTGTGCAGACTCCATATTTCCAAAATTTTTAATAATTTTATATTGTATAAATAATTTCTGGATTTTTGTTAAAGCCTACGAAAAATGTAAAATTCAAGTGGAACATAAAGGAAGGAATGTTTTACATGTACACAAAAATCTGGTGATTGAGTAGCCAACCGTCTAGCAATGAAAGTGCTTTGAATACCCTAATTATCATATAACGGTAGATTAACTGATGGTGTTGTCAATAGGCAGCAATAAAACCAGCTGACATGCTCCACACCTCATGATCAAGCAGTTCCCTATGCACTAGCTTGTCAAACGTAATGATAAAGGAAAAACAACCTTTCATGTTAAGACAGTTTGCAGAAGTAATTAATCAATCAATTTGATGATTAAAATCAATGGTCATCAGCATTACATCAAGCTGACATGTGATTACAGGTTTCTTTTATATTTATGATGGGAGAGCGAACAAAGGTAGACAAAGCATTCATCCACATCAATTCCTATTCTTACCAAGGTTGATTAACTTGTGTTATATAGAGTGTTTAAATATGTATATGGGTTATTATCTTTGATTTCCCTTTTCCTGTAAACTAAATAGGGTGTACATTTATTTCTGATGAAGCAGCTGATGTCTCTGACATGCATGTTTTACAAGTTCTTGTAGTTTTAGTTTTATTAAATGGAATATTTACCTTTGTAACCCCATTTTGGATGTAGTTGGTTCAGTCTTTATGTCTATAATGTGAGTACCAACAGTGATATTCTGATTTGTTTCCATTATATATTTAGGTTTGGTTCTGTTGGTTTAACAACATTTTTCAGCACATGGTAGGCTATATATGGCAGGCAGTATATTTGGTGGAAGAAGGACCCAGGAAAACCATGGGAAGAACCAGCGACCCACGGGAAGCTACTGGCAAGCTTTCCCACATACCCATGTTGGATGAGCTGAGACTTGAACCCACACAGACAGAGGTGAGATATCAGTGATCTGTAAAGGCGAGCACCTTTGACCACTCGGCCACCTGGGGCCTCCATTATATATTCAGGTCATTGGTCACCACATATGGAGTTTTTGTGTCAAGATTACTCTAGCATTTTTGAAGGAAAATATGGCTTATCTTTCAGAGTAAGATAATATGAATAGATATATATTCATTCCTTGATACAATATGTTGTCAAAGACAATCTTTGCCTTATGAAACAATATTGATTTAAGAACTGGGCCTTGTCTAATTTCTTATTTGTAAAGGAACATTGAAACATTATCATGCAAGTGATTTTTATTGGCAAGAAAGGATATAATGCAACCTGGTTGCCCTACCTGGAGACTGTACTTGCTGGGCACATCAATAAACAATCATGACAATACAGATATTAATTTGGGTTAATGACAGTACTAACAGAAGAATACAAAGTGAGGTAGATCTGACACAGGCTGAATCTCTTGGCTAATATAGCTGAAGGTCTGTCCAATGTACTTTCCCCGGTATGTATTGTGGGTCCAAGAATTATTTAGTGTTGGCACAAAGGGATAACTTCTAGAGTTAAGGATAGAAGGTATAGTTAAGTAAATATTTCAGCATTTTCTTTAAAAACAGGACTGTTGTTTAATTTTATTCTTTTTCAACCAATGGGTCACAATTTCTATTTTTAAACAATTATATATCCCATTTAAGGCATCATATTTTTCTGAGTTTCCCTGAAGAAAGTTGTCTCATTAACACCCACTTTTTAGTCATTATTTCCAAAAGCTAGTCTTCTCATGAAAAAATGTTTTTTTTCAAACAAATCTATTTGGAAGATCTAACTATACCCCTCTATCCTTAAAAATACAAAAGTGCATGCTAATTTTGGCATATATCTTTTATATAACAGGATGGATCCTTCAACACATTTAGTAAGGGTAAAGCTCAGGAAATATCTACAACTTTTTTGCTGTGAGCTTTTACATAGAGCAGGGTCAAAATGGTAAAATGTATGGGTTATGGGAAAGCGGGTTGGTGTGACTATAAAGAGGCAAATTTTATTTGGACCAGGCTTGGAGATCATAAAACTCTGAGTTTGAGTTTGAGATTGAGTTTTCACTTCATCCAAATAAATGTGTTGTTGCAAAAGTAAAATCCTTTCGAACTGGCTGAAACATCTAAAGATCAAACTCAAGTTCAGAAGTTTTATGATTCACCCAACAGGTCTGCTGTTTCAGTCATTATATTGATACAGTGTTTTACTCACTAACAAGTATGCAAACATATAAGTGGTGATGGTTCTGGCCCCTCAGCCACAAAACTTCACACAACATTTTGTATAATATTATTCAAGACTTGAAATCTACAAATTCAGCCTTTTGATTAGTCAGAATATTTTCAATTAAAATTCTAAAGCTGAGAAGAAGTGTTAGAACTGAGGGGCCTGGTGTTTTGACACAGTGTGCTCTAGCCCTCAACTATAGCTAGAAACTGTAGTATTCCTTACCATTAGCACTGAAGATTACAAGTAACTGACTGTTGATAGTTACACATCATATCAAAGTTTTCAGGTGCGTCAAACTTCCCTGTGAAAGAAAAGAAAATTGAAAAATTAATTTTAAAAGGCTTCAAATATGACACTTATAATAAAATAAATATTGTACACTTGAAATACTTTATGATTTCCCTTGATAATCCCATAATGAATTATCTGTAACTATCAGACTCTGTGTTTAAGTCTTGACCTATGGGGATGTAAATAAGCATTCTTTACTGAAAATATTCCAACATTTATTTTTTATGAGCAATGATAGTTGTGGAAAACAGAACAAAATCCTGATTTACCTAGATTTAAAATGTCCACAGCATAACTGAACTTTTCTGTATATCCCTGCACTGTAACCACATACACTTTAAATCTGTATTGATATCATGGTTGTAAGTTTGTCACCTTCAGATTTATGATGGGGTAAGTCTTATAATTCTTATAATCATTATATTCCTCACATTTTGTCCTCTCTTCTGCATCCTGTAACATATGTACTTCATAACCATGAGAGAAAGAAAATGTATGTGTATTTTATATACATGTGTATTCTGCATAGAGTAAATTGTACAAATTTGATAACCTGTGCCAGAATGCTCGTTTGGTCTTCCAAGAATGGACAAATCTGAATGTACATTGGGCTCTTAATTGTATACGAGTATGTATGTTTTCCAAGCAAAAGGTGCATATTGACAAAAAAATATAAAGTGAGGTAGATATGATACATCCTAAATCTCTTGGCTAACTTGAGGAACATTTATCTGAAGAGCTATCAAGTGTATTTTCCCCAGTATTTATTTTAGGTCCAAGCATTAATAATTCAGTGTTGATGCACAAATGACCACTTCTAGAGTTAAGGATGGAAAGTATAGTTCTGCACATTTATCTGCTTTTGATGCTGCACAAAGAGTTTATAGAAAAATATTAAAACATCATTAAGTTCAAGAAGAAATGCATACATTTGGGTTAAATGGATCATTTCATGTGCAAATCTTTAGTATACTTGACTTTTAATCATGATATACAAAATCTGGTTGATTCTAATACATCTATGGGTGCATTTTGTAGTGGATTAACATATATCAAACACAATTGGACATTCCAAGTAATGTCAGTTTTTCATTCTTCAGGTCACAGCCAACAAATTATTTATGAGACTAAGAACCAGGCAGTTTGTGGACTGCAGTACAAGGCTGATATGTGCAAAAATGTGCCTCACAAGACTGAATTCTCATGATCTCAAAAGATGATGCTAGGACCAAAGTATTACCAGCTATGTCTTGTTTATGGCAAATTCACCATGATAATATATTTATTTTAAGAAACATTACTATTATGGTCTATGGGAAATGAATTAGTTGTCTGTGCCCTATTAGCAGTACAGGCCTTCATTTACTTCCATCGCTTCTAGCCCAGCATCTCCCACCATCTTAAATTTATCACAAATTTACCATCAAGGATGAATTTGTGAATAATCTTAGACCGATATCAGTGATAAAAATCAATGAAATTAAATAATAATATTGGATGCATTCAATGTACAGGGTCCCCTGATCATTAATAATATGACAAAGGGTAAAATGGAATGATGGAAAATACACCAATGAAGGAGCTCATAGTCTATCCTGCATGTTTCATTTCAAGCTAACTCCTAATAAAATGCTCAAATTTGTCCCTGATGGTGGAATCTATAACATTTCACAACTTTGTCATAATAAACTGTGCACCATTCCTGCCCATCTAACTCTAGAACAAAGTTCTGGGAATAGAGAAAGAGAGAGACCACTGTAAAATGCAAGGTCATTGTAGTAAATATTATGAGCCAGTCTGCATATTTTGGGTATATAGACATATTTTCTTCTCATTACTTTTTATGAAGATCATATTTGCACCAGATTTTACCTTAAACTACATGTATATGTTTTGGGTTGTTTTTTTGTATATTTTATCATTATCATAATAAATTTGTTCCTTTTTCAGATGGACAGCAACTGAACTGGCAGAAGCTAATGGAGAACCTACCGCACTACACAACTTGCCCTGCCAAGAAAGTTTGTGGAGAACACTGTATTTCTCGATAAGCTCCTCCTGACAGTTTGTTTAGTGATTCATTTTATTGAGTGTTTATATTTAACCTTGTGTCATGGAATTGTACATCTTAATGTCAGTGCATTATATATGAATGAAAATGTTCTTGGGTTTCGTTGCAGCATACAGCATTACCCGAGGGAGGTTTATTTTTCAGCTTTAGTTATTTCAAAATACTGTGTTCAGATCACTCACTGTAGTATGCAGAAAGTGTGAAAAACCCGATTACCTCAAGTTCTCTGGCCATGGATTTCACCATAACCAGGGTACTTAGAGCCCTAAATTCTCACCGTATAGTAACAATACAGATGTGTATAGTAAGGAAGTTGTGCACTTTACAGAGCAATCTTCAGCTGTAGAGGTATGTGATATATAAATTGTATTCTTTCTTGCTATCCATTTTATGTGACAGAATTGTTTTATATATTTAATGTTTGGGAATTTATTCTAAATTTCTAGAAAGTCAGACCGATGTCACATAACGTTATGTTATCAGATAGTCTATAGTCTGTTTTAAGTTAGCCATTTTTATAACTCAACAGACACACTGAATTCAATTATAAATTGTGTGCATTAAAGGATGAGTAATGTTCAAGTACTTATAATCCAGTAAGATTATTCTTGTCGGACACAGATTCATGTATGAACATAGTTATTATAATAATAATGTCGTACAGTAGTTCTAATGAAATAATTGAATGTATAACGATGCCAAGTCATGTGCGTGCATGCATAATGTATATCAATGTATTCATACTTAACCATGTATCATGTAGTACACGGCTCACTCATTGTATTTTTTAGCTGTTTCATGGGGAGCCATAGAACTTGGTGGAGTTTCATATAACCCATATGCTGTGGAACTGGAAATACATTGTGATTGTAGACCGGACATCACGAGATATATATTGTATGTTCCATTATTGAATCAATATAATTCAGTATCACTATATGGGTGAAAGTCTAATTCAATATCGTTATGTGGGTGAAAATCAATTATTCATGCATCATACTTGTCAATGCGTCATATATTATTCATATTTGTGTATAAATAATATACACTGATCATCCCTGGTGATAGATCCATATATCTATCATATTTATTTATACGTTCTATACATTGATCATCCCTGGTGATAGATCAATATATCCATCATACTTGCTTACGAGTTCCATACATTGATTCTCATTTGATTATTCATTGTAGCTCCATGTTCTGATTAGTTCCATTTAGGAACGATATCATTTTTCTTATATATTTTGTTAAGCTCTGTGCGCATCATTCTGTTAAATCCATTGTTGGACTGTATACCCAAGAGTATGGTGCGAGATTCATTCAACCTAGTGGTTGTTTGCCCAAGATGGTACTACATACACATGTCAATAAGAGACTCATTACCACATCCAACTTTTCAGTTTTAACATGGAATGCAGAAAAGTTCTGCATGCAACCCAATTGGATTTTCCCATGGAGAAAACAAATGAATGTTTATGGCATTAGGAAAGATTATCTTAATAGCTCTTTATTGTACCACTGAGAGTAAAAGACACAGCACCACTCAAGTTTTTTTTTTTTTCATTATCTTCAATTTGTTTGAATGCCATATTAAACTCTGCATGACACCTTCCACTTAGGTCTATTTACTTTACATTATTTTTCCCCTCAAACTTGGTATCCCATGCATGATTTTTGTAAGTTCACCAGAACATTTAATAAATTTCCTATGATTCTTTTGTAAGTGTCTTGTATCAATTTGACTAGTAAGCTTTGTGTTTGTTTTCCCATCCCTATGCAAATCCAAAACTGCATGGTAGCCAGAAGTGACATGGTCAGTAGTGATAGTTCTAACTTCCGTGTTTGGTTGAGTTTCTAATTCCTTAAGTCCCTCTTTAGCCCATTAATATTCATCTCCAATATTTGTTTGTAATGCATTATTAGCAGTGACAGTCATATTATATGGCCGGTATGTCTGTGGTATGTAATTTTCCCTATGAACAAAGTTTATTTTTGGCCACTGCTTGGATGTCATGTAACTCAGGTAGATTCTCAACCTACATGTACAGAGACTTGCAGGCTCAAAAGGTGTTTTTCCAACACCTGAATATAAAGTACTTGAATAACATTCGTAACCTGTATGTCTATAACATTTGAACATGCTTCTGGATCTGGTTCAGCACTTTTCATATATTGTGTCTTCTCTTCGTGTCAGTTCAGTTTGCCTCCAAAATTTCCTTTGAAACAGCCTTGGCAGTCTTTTGCACACCATACCCTGAGCAATAGGAGTGCTGAAACTCATTCAAATTTTTCTTAAGCTTGTAGTCCCTATAGGGGTTTGATAGAAGCCCCGTTGCAGTCCTTTATTAATTGTAGTTGCTCTCCTACCTGGCTTTTGTTTGTACTTCATCATACAAGTTATACAGTTTTGACTGATTGAAACTTTGAACATGCAGTCATTTCCCTCCACCCCAGTCCACACCTCTCTTCCTTTTATAATTTCCATCATAATGTTCCACCACACTTGGGGGACACTGCCATATGTTCCCTGAGCATATCATTCCACTTTTTGTCATTTTTAACAACTTGTACTACGTGGTATGTACTGTACTCTCCTCTCTCAATGAAAACATCCATCTTATTTGTTCCACTGCAGACAGCTATCTTACAATCATATTTAATATATTGTTACTATCTGTATGCATAAGAGAATGTTATGTTAGTCATGAATGGGTTATCTCGGATTTGTGGTTTCAATAGAGCTAGCTGAGTATATTTCTGAATTATCTCCCTTGGACCACTGAATGAATTTTTGTCATTACATATAGTATTGTGTACTTTCATGTATCAGCAGTGTAATTTAAAATTGGTTGAATGTTACTTCTAGATAATTACAAAGCTCTATGCATTTATTTACACAATGTTTTCTTTCATGTTAACAAATATAAACCTAATATTAAGTGTATTACACATTATTGCAACTAGCATCCTTCATATTTACCTTGATTGTGGAACATAGTTCATTATAGGTGTATTTTGCATTGTGTTATATATCATGGTTTACTCTTCTTACCTATTCTGCCCATGCAGTATCAATTTGATGTTCACCTTCAATCACTTTCTATGGATTGGTCTGCTTAACATGAGGATGGCTGATGAGTTTGCATCTGAGGACTTCTCACAACAATGGATTAATTGTCAATTTGTCACACAGATCTTTGTCTGGTCTTGCAAAAAAGACTTAACTTGAACAGTTACAGTGTCATGTTGAATTGATTTGCCTTTATTCTGTTGTATATTTCTTTTTCTGAAGTAATTTCTTCTCCAGGTTTGTATACCTTTGGACCAGTTAAATTTTGTCCAACATTGTTGCATTATAAGACACTAGCATGCTTCTGCATTGACTTTACTCTATAGACTGGCATATATTAGAGACACCCTTTGTTTAAATGCTGTGATAAATTAGCTGGCATAAAACTGATGTTTGGACTGCATTTGAGGAATTCATATCCCATTAATGAATAATTGTCCTCAATTGGACAAAGCCTGAGTGTAGACAAATTCTTCACTTGACGCTTGACAGGGTGTGAGAGATATGATAACCCAGGTTTCAGATAAGGGTACAAAGATTATTAGAGCTGATAAAAAATACCTTTAATGAAGAAATGAAATCTGCTATCTTTAGTAAAAGTTTTATTTAATAAGAAATTGTGAAATTATGACTGTGGTGTAATTTGATATCTTTATTATGTAACTGTGGTGGTGGTTAATGTTTAAGTGTACTGCATGTAGAGATGAAAGAGCATGGAATAAGCAAACCACCATACGTGTGTATTACTGTTTACTGATATTCACATTTTTAAGACTTGACATATAATACAAGCATCAACTATACACAAGGGATACTTATGATTAAACAGTCATGTCAATCTCTTTAGATCACACAAGCTAATTATTTATGAGACCTAGAACCAGTCGGCTTGTTGTAGTATATTTGATGTCACATAAAAAATTAAGAAAATGAATCTACTGGTGGATAATCTTATGTCATGAGTGCCAATTTGCTCTCTAAAAGATAATATGGACCTACAGTGAGTTAGGTTCCTTTGTCTTTTTACAAGCCAATTCATAAATATGTACTCCAAATTGTAAATAAAGTGGAATTTCCTACCTGCAGACTGCCAGTGTATCAGTGCAACATTTAATTCTTATAATTTCAAGCACAATGCTATACTCAAAGTGTTACCAGGTATGTCTTGTTTGTGGCAAATTCAACACGATAATATATTTATTTTCTGAAACATTACCATTATTGTCTTTTGGAAATGAATTAGTTGCCTGCACCCATTACCCTATACATAATGGTAGAAAAAAAATTGCTTTTTCTACTTCATGGGAAGTACATTATAGGTGCCAAATTCATTGATAAGACAATTTTTGCTCCATCTTCTGTTTGTTAATAAATTTTCTGACAGCAAAAAATATTTATTATATTTTGCCAACCAAATTCATAGAGAAAATATGGTAGCCAACTCAAATTCAAGAGTACATGGTTCAAGAAAAGCAATAATTTAAAAAAAAATGTTACAGTGTTATAAAAGTAAATGGCTACTGCATAACAATCTGTAAAAGTAAATGTATCTAAGAACATTGCTGGCAGTTAATGAGAACACTGCAACTGTACACAGCACAAACTAAGAAGCTATCTAATGAGAACACTGCAAATGTGAACATCACAGAGTAGCTAACTATTGAGAAACTGCAACTGTAAACAGCACTGACTGAGTAGCTAGCTAATGATAACACTGCAAATATGAACAGCACTGAGTAGCTAGCTAATGAGAACACTGCAAGTATGAACATCACCGACTGAGTAGCTAGCTAATGAGAACACTGCAAATGTGAACAGCACTGAGTAGCTAGTTCATGAGAACATTGCAACTGTGAAAAGCACTGACTAAGTAGCTAGCTAATGAGAACACTGCAAATGTGAACAGCACTGAGTAGCTAGTTCATGAGAACACTGCAACTGTGAACAGCACAGACTGCGAATGACATAATGCACTGGCAAGTCAGTGTCTATGCTGTTCATTATACTTTTTTATTTTAAGAATGATCACTTGTGAAATCGTGGAGTATTTAACTTTTTGAAAACAAATTATTTTTACATAGCTAAGAGTCCAAGTGTTCCAAAATCACTTAAAAATCTATAGGTTCTTGTACCACTCATAGTTGATTGGTTTTGATTTTGTGGGGTTTAATGGCATTTTTCAGCACATGATAGGTTATACATGGCAGCAAGTATATTTGGTGAACCTAGGAAGACCCCAGGAAGAACCACTAACCCACAGGAAGCTACTAGCCAGCTTACTCACATACCCACATTGGTCGAGCTGAGACTTGAACCCATGTGGACAGACCACTCTTAGTTGAATATAAATTCCAAATTAAGGGTCCTTGCACAGAAATGTATAGGAAAAAGTACCCTGTCATTAATTGCCTGTAAAATATTAGCTGAACGAGTATTTCAAATTTCACCAAATTTGCACAGGATGAAGATCATAAGACTTTTACATCAAATACACACAGACAAGGGTATGTTGGTGGTTGCATTTTTCACCATCACACAAATTACTGAAATCACATTGGTTTTATGCAACATAAAGCCCACTTGGGCAATTTATGTCAGGTAGTAAATTACTGAAGATTTCCAAAGGTATCATACACTTTTCATTGATTTTAATATTTTCTTTCACAGGAATATTTTTGTGATTATTGAAACTACATAGGAATTTTTCCTTTGCATTATTTATAAGAGACAGAAATCACTACTACATCATTTATGTCAAATCTCTCCCAGAGTTTAAAGTGATACAATAACCCTAGGCAAAAAGTGACATCATATGGATGATTTAATAATGTAATGATCATAACACTTTGAGCTGCACAGAAAGATTGAATTTACAAAGCAAGCTACCTTAACCAAACTGTATAGGCCCTGATCTGCCAGAACATTATGAAACCTGATCTGTGTCTATACTGTTTGCAGCTGACTGCATGCTTCCCATGGGGTTCAAGGTATGTAAGAATGAAATGTTCAGTACAGCAATGTGTCCTACACCTATAACAGAGAGGTAATGTTCAGTACAGTAAGGCGTTCTACACCTATGATAGAAAGGTAATTGTTCAATACAATAAGGTGTCTGCCCCTATCAGAGAGAGGTAATGTTCAGCACAGTAAGGTGTCCTACCCCTACCACTGAGAAGTGTTCATCCACATGCATGTGGTGTCTTATGAGGTCCTAAATGGTTATTTAAGATAACCAGGATTTTGTAAGTTTGGTTATCGCAAGAACCTTTTTCTACAGAATTAGAAATCAAACAACTTTTGCTCATCTTACCTCACCAGCAGGAAGTATCCAGGATACATTGACTGTAATGGTATCTATAGAGACCACATTGATGCTTTTTGGTTTTCCAGTGCTCTGACCTGTGAACATAAGAAGTATAAGATGAATGATTGAGAAAAGCATGGGATTATGTCACTTTACTAAAGACTTCAAATATCCTATTACTGCCTTCTCCTGATGGAACAGTTCACCTACAGTAATGTCTTGTGAGGTATAGTGCCCGAGTCTAAGGCACCAGACAACACTGATGAGAATAGATCTCAAGGCAATAATACATTTAGTATTTCATATCACATCAAATGTCATCATATGATATCAGCACATGGCACTAATGCCCACTGGAACTGATGTAATTTCCATAGCCAGGTATAGTATCCAGAAGTCAAGGGGAAATGCTAACTGTCCTAAAATAAATCACTGTAGTTTGCCAACCAGAACTGTTCATTCAAAGATGAGGCATTTCTTCACTGTGTTTTACACTGGAAATGATTTTTTTATCATAAGTTATTATAGTTTTATAGTTCTTGTTATTAACCAATTAAATCTCACAATATGAATACTAATCTAATATTGTGACTTTTCTATTTTATTGCACAAAATAAATATACTACATTAGATTTATGAAATTTACTTTCATGAGAATAAACTTGGTATTGGAATTAGTATGCAAAAATTGGACAGTATATGACAAGTATTTGTAATGAAGAGGATTTCATGAGGAAAGATATACGTAAACATGTGAACCTCCCAAGAGGAAGGACAATTCGCAAAGTACCAGCAATTCCTACAGTTCTCTGATCAATGTTTGACAACTCCCATTTTTAAAAAAATTATACAAAAGTTCAAGGTCCGATAGTATACACTATGTCTATACTGGTAATTCAAATCATTATGTTGTTTGGTTATTAGTACAATCTGATCAACCTGCTGCTTGCATGTTACATACATAGGAAGAAATTCATTCAAAGCACTTATATGATCGGGCAATTCTGATACAATTGCAGGTGCAACACACTTTGTTGATGAGACACCTCAGCAAATACTTCAGAACTTACCAAATCTACAAGACATAGAAAGTATGGCATGAGTGATAAAAAACTACATATTGGGTAAGATGTCCAAACAATTTAGCAAGTGGCATTTTGATGTGAAGGGATAGAAACTCTATCAATGGTACTGGCCCAAAATAATGAGCAAAACAAAATCTTCTAAGATCCGACTTACTTCACTTATATTGATACAGAATTGTCAAAAGTTTCTTATGATACATTACATTGTTTTAGATGTTTACATGTGCGATGACATCAAAAGCCAGTGTCATGGCAACCATATAATGCAAAAACAGCTTCAATTTCTGTGAAATCATGCTTTCCTTTCACGATGTAACTATTTCCGTCTTTAGGTAACGAAACAAAAATTTGATAAAAAAAAATCTTTGAATAAAGCCTAGAATCTATCAATCTTTCTGCTACTCACATGCAGGGTATAAAATTTTAAACTTAAATCATCTTCCAACTGTTATGGTCTCATGCAACCAGTGAACAAGATATTTTCTTATTGGCAAATATAATGTGAATATGAATTCACAGTTGTCAATTTTTAAAGGAAGCGTTATATTCTACTTGAACAATTTTGATACAAATTAGTTTTAAATGTTAATTCTTATCAGAAAGTTTATAATACTTAGTCAAATTTGTTTAATTGCATTTTATGTACTGCAAGGTATTTAATTAGATGCATTTGTTTATACAGGGCTGTGAACCACTTCCTTGGAAACTACATCAGTAATGCCATGGAAAAGCAATATTTTTAAATGTTTGCTAAAGAATTTAATTTGAGGGAATGGTAGCTTTGTTAGGAATGGACTTATTCCTATATCAGTGGCTATGGCACAGATATAAATCAGTATATAAAGAAATACATTAATAAATAAATTTAATCCTTCACAGTGCTTGAGTGGGAGGAGTTTCCTTATTAGTATTGTATGTGTTTTCGTGCACCAGTGATTCATAGCATTACAATCATGTAGGAGTACATTTTTGGATGTGTTGATCTTGTTTATTCATTTATCAGTACAGTCAGGGCCATCGTAAGGAGCGGGCGGTACTTTTTCCCATGGGGGGAGGGGGACAGTCGACCAGGACGCCGTTTTGTCCAGCGCAAACTAGCGATGACCCCGAGTTCAGTAAAGACTGGATTGAAAGGGAGACAATAAGCCTTGAGAGATCCGATCCCTAATGCATGGATTGATTTGTAACATAGCATGATGACCTCTTTTGTGAGACCACCTTATACTTGAAACTCTGCTATAACACAATTATCAGGGTCCACAAAGTGCCATTGTGTTATGTAATGTATCATGCAATACTGAGACAAGTTAGTTAACTGAAGAAAATTGTGCATGCATATCCTTTTGGCTATGTAATAATGGGGATGGGGGGGGGGGGCACAAAACCACAGGCTTTATTGATGCAGTAAGGAACTTCAATTTATACATATTACACAAGAAATGCTCAAAACAGTGATTAGAGAAATTTCTTCTTATGATTGTTGGAGTTTACAAAATCATACAGTAAAAAGTAAGAGAAGCTAAAGGACAAATATTACCAGAATTCCTTTATAATGCTACCTCAATGCCAAGAAGGGGTCTTGAAGTTACATATTCTGAGGGAATGCCAGATACTATGTTAGTTGTCAATGATAAAACTGTTTCATTCTGGAACCAATTATGTGTATGAAAAGGTTGTCTGAAGTGTACTTAACACAAAGCCACCACACAGTTAAGTAAATGATTTACTTTAGAAGTAATTTATCCTGACATAAAAAAAACTATCCTTTCATTATTATTCTGGTAGTCTGGTAGTGTCAATAACAGCAGCAAAAAATAAAGGGGGGGGGGGGGTAATCACAACAGTCTAGCTAATTGGGAGAGATCAAAGTTTAATCAGTAAACATTAGGTCATGTTGAAACATTCATATACTGCCGTGTGGGACCCCACTAAGCTTACAGTGCAACAAAAAATAAATCCAATGATAAATGGCCACCAAAATTTACCATATATATATATATATATATATATACACATAGATATTACATACAATTTAACAGAGAAATTTCTTCTCAGATTCCCATTCACTTACAATTGACTTTACTGATTGTTGGAGTTTACACAATGATAGTTAATGGTAAGATAACGTACAGGAAAAATATTAACAGTGGAAAATTCAGTTCAAGATAGGAAGCATTTCAACTGCTTGGCTTCTAATAAGTACATACCACAAAACAAAACTGAAGCTAAGTCTGTCTTTGAAAGTCAATCTCTTGTGCATTTGGATCAAAATGAGTATCTGGATGAGGGTTAAGCTGGTGCTTCTAATGGTATTACTGATCAATTAATCCTAATATTCTACCATGCAAATTGAGAGCTGCAAGAAATAAAACAACAAAAAAGTGATACTGTTGTACTTTCAATACTCAGTGAAAATGACAATTTCAGAGGAAAAACTGTTCTGTTCACTCCAGCAAAGTTTCTGAACTAATTAATAGTGTTTCAACCTCATGAATGTAAAAATGTTTTTCCTGTTGTTAAAATATATGCCTTTACCTTCAATTGCTAAAGGCAGAGCAACTCTGACTTTGGCTAGGGCCATCGGTATACCAACAAAAGAAGTGATCCACAACTTACACTTACACTCTTTTAAAAGAAGTGATGTTACAGTGCCTTGAGGAAATCAATTTTTTGGTACAACTAAAAACTGGTATTATTGTACCAGTCAAAAGATTCTGAAGTGATGTAACAGGAAAGTATATGCAAGTTTATTTTACAGGGCTGCTGAACCATGAACAAGCAATAAACGTACATACTGCATAAATCCAACAGTTTAATATTTACCTCAAGGCTCATAGGATACATTTGGCTCAACCATTATGTCCAACACATTCTCCATTTATTTTACAGTTTTTTCTTTGATAACCAACAACTTTATAATTTTTAAGATAGATGCATAGCACTGATACATTTCTTTTTATCGCTCAAGTATGAGATATGAATGTCTGATATCAACTTTACAGTGGAGTCATGAAGGAAGAAAGTAAGTCAGTGAACCAAAACTTTCATTCTTATCCCTTAATAATATGGCCCACAAAATACCATATCCATCACTATTTACAAGACTGTTTCATTGGCGGTATTCACCATTCATAACAGCATGTTTATTTATGATTTATCTGAAGTGTATCTGCCCATGGAGCAGTTAAATTACTTTGAAGAATGTGTAACAGCATTATGCAATGTTTTTGAGCATCTGTACTAAAATGTAAATAATATTAATTAAAATTGAAGTGCTGAGCTTTACAGATACAGAAAAAGCAAGAAATAATCCCCATTATTTTCCATCTCGTGTAAGTTGTACGCAAAAATTTGCTACTTTGTCCCAATGCAACTTAGAGGTGCAAAAACCTGTTACCTCCTCTGCATCGAGTCTTCCATACAGCAGACAGGGGTATGGGGAAAAGACAAAGGAATGTAGTATAATGAGGCTAATGCATAATACATGTAATTACTTATATACATACAAAGAAACAGAAATTAATAACAGATGTGGTTGACAGCACCAATATAAAATATAAGTTGTCCTTAACTCATTAACCCCTGGCGCCAAGTTTACGCGTCATGAGGTTGTACCTTACTTCCGAGCTCTGTAACGTGAACATCATTTAGGATACACTAAAGTGGATGGTATTTCTGGAAAGTAGACAGATGTAGCTCTACAATGATACCAAATAATGTCGACTTTCTACTCGCATTAAAAAATACAGCAAAAAAAATGCAGTTTTTGAGACCCGATTTTTTTTAGGTCAAAAATTGCCAGTTCCGGAACCGGAGTTTGTGTCCGGATTTTAGACTTTTTGGCCTTAGATCTAAAGCAGACCGGTCCGAACTGCACACAGACAGATGAACCTTTGCAAAAAGTAGGATAAGTTTGAGATTTGGAGTAAAAAGGGGCCAGGACGCAAAAATCGGGTATCCAATACGAAAAAAAAAAAGAAAAAAAAAGAAGTTTAACTTTTAGCCTTCTGCACATGCGCGAGCGTAATAGTCAATCAAAAACAATGTTTCTGATACACCTAAGCATCCGGCTAAATGAAAAACTTTCTTAAGCAGATGTGTTTTGCTGCATTCAGAAGTTACCTCAAAAATGCGTTTCCTACCCCCATTTCAGGCGAAAATGAAAAGAATCTCCAGGGGTTAATGAGTTAAGGATGCAAGGGACAGTTTTATGCACACATTTTATGCCACATCAACCTGCCCAATATAAAAATTCACAAAAAGTGAGTACACCAGTGAGGTCAACAAGGTACATATTTTTGGATAGCTTTAATAAATCAAAACAAAAGAATATATTTCATTTGCCCTGATAAGTTAATGGAAGCTCATAACAAGTTTATGCACCCCAGCCACAAATTCACACATGCATTTTTCATGTCCGAGGGCATTTTTTCTTTTTACACACAGTGCAAATGCAAGCCCTGTCCCATACCTGTGACAGAACCAGGATTTAAAACCAGTAGATTTACAAATTTTGATCAGTAGATTGGCTTCTAAAAAGGTAGATTTTTTATCGGCATAAATTTTATGTGTTTTAAGGGGATTGAAAACAAAACAAGTTCATTTTATCACATAATATGTATTCTCTTCATATTATAATAAAACACAAATTTTGAACATGATTCAGATTCAGAATCTGATGGAAAATGTTACAATAATAGTTAGTTAATATGAGCCAGTATATTGTTAATTAAATGAAAAAGGAAGAGTTGTACATCTCACTGTTCACTGCAAAGATTTTGTATAAAATCCACAGGCATTTTTAGTTTCCTTCACAAGATCACTGTCTGGTGACCACTGGTGACATTCACTGTGATTGTCAACCTTCACACTTAGCATGCTCTCAATAGTTTTCTGGTCCAGACTTCCCCTTGAATCACTCTGGATTTTCCGAAGAATGGAGAATGTCCTCTCTGTGTCAGCATTGGAATGTGGCAATGATAGGACAACTACACTCAGTCTGGAAAGAAGTTCTAACTTAAGTTTTCCTGTTGCTGGGTTTCTGAGGCTGCTGACTGATCTCCAATACTGCTCCAAGCTCATTTCACCCAGAGGAGGAAGTTCCTTGCTTGGGCTTGATATGTATTTTTGAGGCTCATTCTCAAGGGCTTGTTTCTCTTCTAGGCTTATGTCCAAAAATCTGTTGGCAAGTTTCACCACTGTAATTAATTTTAAACAAATTAGATTTAGACTTGAAATAAACAGTTAAAAAACACATGATTTTAATAATTTATCCCAACTTTAAAATTAAATATTAAGTAATACATTTTTAACTCACGGATATATTTTATCTAGGACTTGAACATAATTTTTGTGCTTTTATGCTTATTTTCTAGAAGTCTGAACTTCACATTAGTAAGATCTGGTTCACTGTTGATGACCTTGGTTGAAGCAAACTTTCCCAGAAGCTTTCTTAGCAGCCTGGTCATCTCTACATGTAGATGTCCAATCATTGATTCACCAGCCTAAAAAGACAATGCAAAGTCAGGACCATTGCTACTCGCCTGCACACACTTAAATTCTGGTATCCATGCATTGTTAAACTTGTTGTAGTATTTCTTAGCTGGTGGCTTTTTAGCGTTGGGCATTTTGACATGAATTGACAAAAAAAATATGCAAGCTGCCGTTAAATATTCATCTTAAACCATCGTGAACAATACAAGAACAATTAAAAGACATCAAATCAAAATACTTAAGTGTTTCTGCCAAGATCATTTTTGGTCGGTCTCTCCGTTTTATCTTCCTTCCACGTTAGATCAGCCGAGTTTTAATCAAAGACTCATGGATTACCTTTGATCCTTTTATTACTTATAACACCTCAAACAACATCCCGCATTTGGCCTTAAACTCTCCAAATTACAACAATAAGGTAATCAATTAGCCGCTTCTTTGTACACATGCTAACAATTGTAATCCGACTATTCAACCATGCATCGTCGAACATTTCCGGTTCCCAGTAGACTGGCTCTGGCTGGTTTATCTAATGTGTTGATAAAACGCGTAAAAAAAACGGGTTTAAAAAAAAAAAAAAAATTTCCTTGAAATTTTCAAAACCGGTAGATTTCGACTACTAAACGGTATGTGCAGTAGACGGTCTTTAAAACGGTATTTTTGGCCTACCGCCGGTAGAATCACAGGTATGCTGTCCCTTTGTGATAATTTTGAAAAACATTGTGTGCTAAACAGCTTGATGTAATACAAAATGATTCCCATCCAAGACGTTTTTGAGATATGTTACTTGCCTTGAACCCAACAGGTCTACTGCTATGTGTGGCTAGCTCTGCTTCCAAGCTGACTATTGGTATTTCACTGTCTACACATGTAGATACTGCGAAGTAACTATGAGGTGTACATGACTCTCATCAATTTCAAGAACAACACAATGCCGAAACACCTAATTCATAAATATATCCATGTGTTTAATTATTTTACAATAATAACTGAAAAAGTTGCATTTAGTCTTAAGTTAAAAAATTTGACACAGGCCTTTTTCATTCACAACTTCTCGGTCAATCCTATGGATCATACACTGTACCTCAAATGTTAGTCCTACAATATAAGACATCCATCCCTGATATTTATGTCACATCCAAACAACATAAATATCACGGATGGATGTCTTACATTGTTGGACTACTTGAATGTATGAAGCATTCCAACTAATCATAGATTTGATGACATGGAATCAAAATGGCAGCGACAATGCCGATAAAAACTGTAAGCATATGTATAATGTGTAATTCTTGCAATAGGCAGTTGCTCATTTTCAATTGCAACAAGGTAAGAAGTGAGAATATTGCAGATAAAGTGCAGCTTTTTGCAGATGAGGAAGTGAATGAGGAATTTATAGCTCAGCTAAACATGTGTGAGCCCTATGCGAAACCTTCAACCTTTTGTACATGAAAAAGTCATGCCAAAGATTTAAGCAGTGTGCAGTGACATCTCCTTTAGAAATTAAAAGGAAGCAGAAGGATACAATCACCCAACAGTTAGAATGTTCTATAGAGAAACTCCAAAACTTGTTACATGTATCAGCCAAAAAGAGCAAAAGACGGACATCATTTGACAGCAGTGTAAGTGTTAGTGATAGTAATATGCAGCCACATTATCATTCTTACATAAAAAAGGAATTTGCCTACAGTAACATCTGAAGAGTCAGAAACCAAGGAGAAATGCATTCATTCCATCCTACAGTCATCCAAACATCATAGTACTGAACTGGATGCAATGGATAAACAGTTCTATAATTTGGGTTTTATTCATGGCAAAATATTCGCAAGGTTTGTTATTCACAAGTGAACAATTCAGGTTAACATTAATATTATATATGGAAAAGTAACATAAATTTCAGATTTGCACATTTATGAATTTGCTATTAAATTTGGTACTAATTTCTCCAGAAAGAAAAACCACATGAATAATACCCAACTTACAGTAATATAAGCAATGATCGAACTGTGCTTCACTAGCTTACCAAGATGTTATATAAAATATAATGAATGACTGTATCTGCATAACAGTTATCATGTTTGCACACTGAAAGGACTATTCATAAAACCTGCATAGATTCATATACCTTTTTGCAGGTACGGCAACATTCACTAGGAGGTTCAGTAACATTACTTTTAAAGCCAAGATGCATCACTAGATGAAGCCTTGAGCATGTTTCATTTTTACAATAAGAGATCATTTCATTGGAGAGGCCTTTTATGCCTCTGGATATATGTCACTATTGTTGAAATTCATCAAAGATGTTGCGGGCTGACCAGCACATCCTATCTCCTGCATATAACATTCAGGTGTTGCTAGTGGTCTGCTGTGTACATGTATAATGCATGTGACAGATGGAGCATTAAGTCCCATTCCCAAAGCTACTGTAGCTGGTGGTCTGCTGGGTATAATGCATGTGACAAACTGGCCACCATATGTACTTGAGCTGCTGAGGTGCTAACCTTTGTATTTTAGGTTATGTGTAGCCTCTATCCCCCTGAGAGTGGAGACAGATTCAGAGAGATATGGGTAAAGGACCCCTACTCTTTCCCATATACACTTTGCTGCTTCTTTTATGTTCCCATTGTAGAGCATTAAGGGCCTACTGTTAACAGCCCTGTCATTGGATAAGGTAATGGTGGTAAAGTGCCTTCCCCAAAGATACATCAAAATAACCAAGTGACAGCATCAGGATTCAAACTTGGAACTCTCAGCACACAAATCAACAGCCTTAACCACTCTGCCAGCAGCCTCCCCCCCCCCTCGTTTAGATTGAGATTCTACACGACACATTCAGTTACAAGATGCATTAATTTAGGAAGCAAACTTATCACTCAGCAATCAGGTGAACCTCATCGATAATACTGGCACAAACTCTCTCATGGTATAAAGCAGATCACAGGATGGCTGTTATTGCTTTGCTTTCAATAGCAGACTCAAGATGAGCATAAATTTGGTGATAATGTCCTGTCTTTATGTAACCTAAAATCAGTCTTTGGTAAAACCACTTGGCCAATGTAACACAACTCTTCTGCTTCTTCATTGCTTTTTACATTAGGGTCACAAGTAGAACCTGTATTCCCCTCAAACGAGAAGAAACAGGTCATAATACCCTTGGTGCAAAATATTTCTACCTGATCTTCGATTATGGCACTTAGTTATGTCTCAACAACTGCAATCATAGGCTGAAGCTATCCGAATTTCCTTTGCATGAAATATGGCAGCATTTGAAACAAGATACTTTTACCATAACCGGTTGGTAAAACATTTATGCAGTCTTTCATTTCATATAAAACTAATAAAATGTCTCGAGCTGTTTGTCCTTGATCTTGATTAGTTAGGTGCTACATAATGACATTTCTGCACTGCGTAGCGTCAACCTTTACAACAAGAACTTATTTTAGAAACAATGTGTCCATACTAATTTTGAAAAGTTTTCAATTTGTTTTTCTGAGGATTCGGCACTTAATTGTGATTAATATTTATGGTAACGAATTCCAGTCTTTGGTTGTTTGGGGGAAAAAGCTGAATTTTTAACTATCAGTTTGTGCGTATGGTATCATACAAGTATATTTGTGTTGATTTCTACTGGTTCTTTTTGGTTTCATTAAAATGTGACAGGGTATTTTTGCTTTGTTTTTGTACACCTTTGTAGAAAAATATTAATCTGTTTTCCAGTCTACATTCTTGTAATGGTTTCCAGGACAGCTTATTCAATATTGAGGTCATACTTTATGGGGTATAGTCATAATTGGATGTAACAAACCTGACTGCTTGCTTTTGGATTTTTTTCAATTTCATTTTCTAAAACCTGCGAATGGGGGTTCAAAAGTAAACAATTATATTCTATAAATAGGTTTAACTAAACCCTTGAAAGCTAATTTGTTTGCATTTTGTGGGCAAGATGGCAAGTTACATCTTAATAGGGCTAAAGTATGATTTGCTTTAGTGCACAATTCTTGAATTTGAAGGTTCTATTTCAGATCACTAGTTATTGTAACCCCTAAATATTAAATTTGATTGAGGTTTTCTTAAGTAGTACCTTTCAATGAATATGACGTACTGGTTCTATGGCCTTTCTTTCTTGTCACCTGCATTATGTTGCATTTATTTTAGGTTGGAATCACATGCCCCATTTTCATGCCCACTGTCCCAGTTTATTAATGTCATTTTGTAATATCTTAGTACCCTGCACGGTTTTCATTGATCTGTAGCATACACAGTCATCTGCAAAGTGGTGAATTTCCAAGTCAATTTCAATCATGATATCATTGATGTACAAGTAAAAGAACACTGGTCCAAATAATGTGCCCCAAGGACTCATGATGCTAATTACATGTATATGGACGAATGGGAACCAGTCTAATATAAAATAGAGTATATATTGGTTTGGCTGGCCATTACTGGTTGATAATGAAAAATAAAATTTTAGTGAAAATAATTTTTTTTGAGCTTATCATATTTGTAACTGAACAAAAATAGAGACAGTGTTTTATTAATCGAATTTCAGTCCTTTTACAGACGACTTTGGAACACTCATTACTGAAATTAGCGCCTGATGCTTTAGGTGCAGAATTGAAAACACGTTTCAAACACTTGTAACAAGACAACTTTGATGCAAAGCATCAAATCGCCTGCAACAAAGTGTTGCACTGACTAAATATAGGCTACAATTACACTGAGTAGAGATAAATTATTTCTTTAAAACAACAGAATAAATCGTGGATTTAAAATTGTGACTACATATCATTACAAGTATTTTTCAACTATAATCACATTGTTCACAGATAACCAATCGGAACATCGTCAGCTTTTTCTGCGAAACAAAAATATATGATCTGTATGACTGACCTTGAAGTTGCGAATGATAATATAACGTGTAAGCCTGAAAGTTGATGAAGAACATGATATAGAATAGAGGTTTCATCAAGGTTAACAAAGCCTTTACGTATTAATTTCTATTATGAACAAATCACTTCCAAGAGAAATTTGTGAGATAGGCCCCGCTTTTAATGAACAGGTAATCAAGTTTTTGCCCTTTACTGTCTATCTTCAGCACTAAAGGGATGTTTATGTTTTTACCGAGTTTGACAATAAACACAGAAAATAACACTTACATTCATTTGCTTGAATTCTCAAAAAATGTATTCAAGATCCCTACAATGTTCTTTAAATTAGATTTGTATCACCTAGTTCAGTGTTTCGAATGCAGCTTGCTGAGATTTGGAGGGTGTCAATAAATACCAAAGTTATATCTTTATTAACATTGACCAATATTTTAATCCTATTCGAATACATTCAATGAATATTTGAATAAAAATATTTATTATTAGTTTCAGCTCTGGTATTAATATTAGCACCCCTGCATCCTTTGTTGACTACTTGTTGAAGCTACGACATCATAGCTAATGTGACAGCTACAACCATCCTAAATCCTCCTTTAATTTAAATATAACCACACACCAATGTCAGAGAATTTATTTTACACCACCAGAGCTTACATGTGTTGTTTTAAAATGATTTTAAACAGCAATGACATGCTGAATGTTCACGAAAATGTTGACTAGTGTCTTCTCACTGTAGACTTCCATATCAAACACTGTAACTTATGCAAAGTGTTTCAATTACTGTTTCTAGTTTTTGATATGCAGCCTGTTCTCTCATCTTTTGCTATTCGTAATTCAGGAGAAAAAAATACTTAGGCCATTTGAATCTGAGAAGGGTGGGCTGGGGGCTGTGTGTGGGAGTGGCTTAGATTCTGTCCTTGCAACACATATTTTATTTATAAAAGTATTAAAATAAAAAAATAAGGTCATTTCACAAACAGATTTTTTCATTCTCTATTTACTCTCGCTTTATCCAATCCCAATCCTCTCAGATTCAAATGGTCAGTATCTTACTGTTACTGTCATCTTGTAAGTATGTAAGAACGCCAGGGAGTGCTTCCGTCTGCAGAAAGTCACCATGATCTTACTATTTTTTGTACAGAGATAGTACCCCTGTTTCACTGTTTATGGGCCTCCCATTCTATTATCTCCGATTGGATTATTTCATGGATGACGGAAACATTTTACGTCCTCACCTGCACAAAGGAAACCAATTAGCTTTCCTTTAAATAGCAACAGGCGCCGCCGCTAGAGGGCACTGGCGATCAAGATTAACATTTTCTCAAAATGTCAACCTCATTACACCATGTACTTTCTCCGCTTTCGTATGTAAAAAGCCGACATTATTATATCCAAATGTATTATTTAGCGTATATGACATTGGGCCTTTTGTACAACATATTCGGCGAAAACAAACGAAAACCGAATTTTTAAAACCGCAGAAAAGTAAAGAAACGAACATATACGCTCACCTACGCCTACTTCTTAAATACTTTGGAGTTTTTTTTAGGAGAATAATGGTAAAATATGTGCGAATATTTGCGGAAAACACACGAATTACGTATTTTTAAAGGTCACCCGTGCCAGCAAGAACAGTAACTCTTCCTGGCACATGGGTACGTACAAAATGGAAACTGACAGCAAAACGACATAAATTGGGTTCACATACACACGAAAACTTGATTTTATGAAAGGGCAGACGTTTATACAAAGGAATCGGATTATACAAACGTATTGTCATTCATTATACCAAATTTATTACAACATTTTGGTACAACTTTTGTTGTGTAATGTAATTTCGAGATTAGAGACTTGACGGGTGATACTGATAATGATATTGGAAATATGTATGTGATTGTGATCACTTAGATATTATCAATGTCAGGTCATCTGCTCTAGGTAGGATTCTTATCTAGAGACACTGGTATTCAAATTAAAATGTTCATGTTAGGGGTGAAAAATAGATTAAAGTTGAACTTATTTTCAGTATTTTGAAAAATGAAAATAAATTCATTTCGTACCATTTTTTGTGAATATCAATATGAATATTGTCATCATAAAGAACAGAAAATCGACCTGTAGTATTTCTCTATTTAAAGAAAAAAATAATCATAACTATTTCTTGAGAACCGAGTCAGTGCCAGGAGTAGAATTGTTGAAGTATTTCAAGTAAGTTATTTTTATGCTTTTTTGTCATTGATTTTATTTTACAGATATGAAAACTGATCAAAAATATCTTATCATAACTAAATTCTAAAATGGCAATTGTTATTTACTAAATTGTGATTTCAGATCAATGTATATATGTACAAGAACACTGTAACGCATTTGCACTATTGCTTTTAAGAGTAACATACAATTTAAACTTGTGTATGACTCATGATTATGGTATTTCATGCAAAAATGTTGGGGGGGGGGATGATAAAAAGGAACTGAAAGGCTTCAGAAGTACCTGGAACATAGAAAAAGTGAATTTATTCTTGAAGCTGAATGTTCACAAAACATTTATATATAACCATATGTAAAAAAAATACGCAACTTTCAGCATGAAATAACATGATGTCAAGAATTTGCAAAAAGTGACCAAAGACCAATATTAACAATGGTGGACGGCTCATGTGTCTGAATGCTTCCTGTGAATTTATTTGAAAAGATATCATAAAGATGGGTTCATTTTTGAATTATGCACACTCAAATTATGCAGAAAAGGTTCCATTTTAAGAGCAACATATAATTTCAACTTGTGTATGACTGAAAAATATAGTGTTTAATGCAAAAACGTTAGGGAGGTGCTTGATAAAAAAGCACCGGGGGGCTTCTGAATTACCTGGAACATAGAAAAAGTCAATTAATTCTTAAAGTTGAATGTTCACAAAACATTTCTATATAAACATATGTAACAAAGATGCAAATTTCAGCTTGAAATAACATGAGGTCAAAAATTTGCAAAAAGTGCCAAAGACCAATATTAAAAATGGTGAACGGTACATGTGTTTGAATTTTCCTGTGAATTTATTTGAAAAGATATCATAAAGATGGGTTCATTTTTGAAATCTGCACACTCAAGTTATGCAGAAAACATTCCATTTTTGTATATTCTATAATTCTGAAAAAATCATCCCCTGTTGCTACTTTAAACCATACATTATTGGTCAGAATTTGATACGGCTCTGAGAAAAGGTTCTTGAAAAATCCAAAAACTGCGTGGATCGGGGCTGGTTTCACTCAGAGGAGGCATTATTTATGTATCTAAATATGCAATGTGTCGAAAATTATTTATGATTTCTCTTCGGGAATTGAGCTGTATTTTAGCATATCCCCCCCCCACCCACTCATTTCCAACCAGAAATGCATATCAGTTCTCTCCCTTGAACAGCTGGAAGAGGCGGCAATGATATTTATATCATGGACTCCCCTATTCTGACGCACATAAGTATTTACTTTCACCTTGTCATAAATATACTCCTTTCATAGTGATACATCTCATTAGTTTAGAAACATTAGTTATTTTAGCAAAGTATGCATCAAAAATGACATTGATATATTCCCAGGAGTGTACTGGGTAAGCAACTCGGCCCTGGACTTATATGCCGAGACAGGCCCGGGGTTTTGCTCACACCAGTAAAACACCGGTAAAAACGGATTTTTTTGCGGCAGCCCACCGGGATTTGTCCTGGTATGCCCAATGGCCAGTACACCACTGTATATTCCCTAATACTCTTCTTTGCATGCTTTCAACCAGACGAGCCCTTGTCGGAAAGTTTGTGTATTACGTCACCCATTATGACGCACTTCACAGAAGTCTATTTCTTTTAGCGACACCTTTGTACATACGGCCATGGAAGAAAACTATATTGAAGAGGAACATTAATAGGACATAGAAAACTTAAGTTTATAGGAAAAATTACAGAAAGAATATTAACTTGACATTCCTAAAGCATTTCTTACATTTATCATAAATTTAATTTTGGTACAGATTTTGTCTCGAAAGCAAAAAGAATAAAATTTTGAAAAATCATGATGGTATTATTATAAAATCGTGTACTTATTATTAAAAATTATTCGATTTAGCATGTGTCTTTTTTCCCAATAGTTAATTGGCATTGTGAACATGCAGAGCCTCAATCCTTGAATGTACTGTTTTTGGAACATCAAAACTGTTTTGCATCCTTCACAACTTATTTTTATCTAGAATGCAAATAATCACAGACAAAAGACATAAAGTTACAGGAGAAGATTTTATTTTCAATTAATTATCATTCTTGCCATTATCAAACAAATCTTTAAAAAAATAAATTGGTCAAAATAAGTTAAATATTAAGAATGTCTTAAAAGATTATTGAAAATTTACTGTTGAAGTAAAATTGCCTAATTATAAAATAAAAAATCCTAAGACTTTAATTTAAATAAGCAAAAATGTAAAGGATACTAATTTAATTATGAAATACATCGTAAAAGTATATGTTTCTTGTAAATTTCCACAAATTATAATAACAAAGAACCACCTCTGAAAATCAGTTATGACAGATCCACATCAAACTGTATAACACTGTACACCATTCTTAACAGTGTTACTGATGTAGTTATCAGCTGTGAGTCACGTTGCTAACACATGTTGAGTAGCAGACTGGATACCTATTATGGCGGGAAGTTTATTTGCCCCGTCAGAATAGTTAGTAAGGATTTTTATGAGGACTTACTGATTGAAAAAAAGAGAATTAGTGAAATGGCGTTTTTTTCAAAGTATGTATCTTTGTTTCATTTCACAACCGACAAGGATAGGATTTTCGACAATTTTTTGGGTCTGTGTGACTCGTAGTTGACCAGTGTAAAATAATGTTGTGGTTTTGATGTCATTGAAAGATGCGTTCTCTCGAGAACTGGGAGTTTATGACACTGCGTCAAAATAGGGTAGCACCAAAATAGGGTGTGGGACGATACTGTTTGTTTTTCTCATTACTGCTGCAATACAGAATCAAACTTGCTTGATACGTATGGTTATTAAATGTTTGTAGTAAATAAAAAAGATTAATACAAATTTATACTTGTATATTGTGCAGATGTTGTTTTCTGCAATAATAAGGTGACCCCCCGCCCCAAGCATTTTTTTTTTGCCCGTTCAGACCGTTGTAACATCCATTCCCCCTACATAAACATCTTCATTTGTCTGTGCTTTTGTCACTGTTTTACTCTTTTTTTAAAAAAATAATATCATATTGTTATGTCACAAATAATATCAGAGCACAATACAACTGTCAAATAAAAAAAGTAAAATTGAAAAAGTAATGTATCTGTCCTACACCCTATTTTGACGTGCAGCGTTTTTTACTTTCGTTTCATGCGCACATGGTTTTTATTGGCATCTCAAGCACCTGCTCTGTTTACTGGAAGTCAAGGAAAATCCTGCCAACACAAAAGATGTGGAAAATAAAGCTTTCAAAGGTAATCTACGTGTAAAACACAAAGTCATAAAGAAAAAAAAAAACAGTTTTACTAATACCTTTTTTGTACTTCATAATTCCTTCGTGAAATATAGAGTCACTTTATGGAGGAAATCAACTTACCATCTGCTGGTTTCATCATAGCTTTCAAAGTCACGTGAGAGTCATGTGACATGTGAACATGTTCATTATATTCACTGGTATACATGCTGTACGCTGATATAGGGTTTTAAACGATTATTCCGTTTCTTAGTTTTAATTGATTTTTTACTATTATTTTGTTTCCGCGGAAAGCCCTTTTCTCTTTAATTTCCAGGAGCTTAAGACACAATACATTTGTATTCACCAACACTAATGACTTCAACCTTCAGAAAAGTCATAGAAACAGGTGCTTCAATGAGGAAAACTGCCAAAGAGTATGGCATACCCGAAGCTTCACTCCGTCATCGTGTGAGTTGTTATATTAATCCAGAAGTAACCAGATCTGGGCCTCGAACTCTATTCAGACATGAAGAAGAAGCCCACAATGCAAAGGGCTTCCAACATTGTAGGTCAAGCTAATGTGCAGCTAAATGAAATGGATATGGCAGACAAGCTGAAACCAGTCCGACAAGTTAATATCATGCGTGGTATGCAGGATCCTGAGCAAATAAATGTCACATTTGATGCAAGATACAATGCCATTAGCTTACACATGAAAAGAAACCTGGTCAAAGTTCATCTCCAGCTGTTGGAATTGTCTGTGAAACTCTTGCAGAGAAACAATACATTCTAGGAGCTACAGTAGAACACAAATTGTGCTGGACTGGACTATGGTTCAAAGGCCAAGGTTTGGATGTGCAATGTCCAGGAGACCATGTCGATTTCACAACAAATCTGTCACCAGTCGCACCACATTCAGAGCATGCAATGACAAGAGAAATATGTAACAAGTTTGTGCTGCAAGAAATTCTCATTAGACATGCAACAAAAGATGGAGATGCTCAGACTGTTGCTGGTTTTCAGGATGCTTACAGCATTCTATATCCAATGTGGATACTAGAACGATTGTCGGACCCCACTCGTTTGGGTTGTTCCCAGTTGAAACAGTGCTATTTTGCAACTTTTAGTGAAAATATATTTCCAGGAATAACAACAAGGGAAGGAAAAAAGGTGAAGCAGAAAATTCTTAGTCAAGATGTTAAACCCCGCTGCAGTTTGATCTTCAAACGAATGATGGAGGACACCGGTGGTGATGTTAGAATTATCTAATGTCAACTTCCCTGAGTACTGGATGCCACTCTGCAGTATTATTCTGGGGACTGCAACAAATGTCAGCATTATTCTAAGGTTTGTTGGTGAGGAAGTACTAACAGTTGGTGGATACGATCTGCATTTCTGGGACTTCATCAAGTGACTCATCTAAACATGACAGAAAGTGATAAGAATATTCTCCTGGAAGTGCTGAAAATGAAACTTTCCTGTGATGTTGTACAAAGACTGCGACTTAACACAAATACGCAGAAATGTGAGGCTGCGAACAGATCAATAAGTGTTTCCTTACCTAAAAATGTTAACTAATCAAGAAACTTTGAGGCACGAGTGCATTCAACAATACACAGACTCAATAGCAGACTTGGATCATCTCTGAAAACAAAAGTTAAACACTTGGAAGGTATTCTTTCACCAAGGACTCCGAGATCACTTGATCAAATAGATAAAAATTGTACTTACCATCATTTGTATCAAAAGTATCCAGAAACCAGGAAACGTGTACTGGAAAGACAGGGAAATATGATACGGGCTCATATGAGGTACAGAACTCAGCCTGGCAACAGGAGGTCTGACTACTGCAAAGGCCTACTGGACAGTCATTCCAAGGGCGATCACTCCTATGCACAGGTTTACCAGGAGCCAAGGATACTTCAGACAGAAAAAATAAACTTAGTCCATGTACAAAATGACAGTGCCCAAAAGACACAATGAAAAATACATAAAACAGAAAGGAAAACTATTGTTTGGAATTCCGTAGGTAACACAACGCATGTTATGTGCAGTTGTGTTACCTACTACCACCTGATGAGACCTATGGAGAGGTCGAAACAGTTTTATCAGAATATCAGGACATAAATAAAGAAATAAAAAAAACAAAAACATTTTAACTAAATGACAATAGCCCATATAACCTATTTGATGTTATAGTGCCTGTCCAGAGTATGCAAGTACTGTTAGGTGCTGGCACAGAATTTAACAAGATTGTCTCTGTCAGAATTTCAAAAATATCCACCTTTGCAACTTGTATAAGATGTAGAAATACATACATGCTGGTAATAATGAGAATCAACCCCATAGGCTCTATACATGTGCATTTTTTTTTTTTTTTATTTTAAAATATTACTTTTATTTTAAAAATTAATATAAATCTTTAAAAATATTTAAATTTTTTTATGTTTAATTTCATAGTTCTATTTTTAAAGTCAATATACACAAAATGTCCAGATTTTGTGCGTCTACTTTGAATAATAAACTTAATAAAAATTTAAACTTTTATAATCTTCCCACAGACAGGCCTCAGACCACAATTAATATTCCTATATAGTCTCTACATTTGTTTGTCAGAACTGAACTTTCCACTGTGTCGAAATTCTAATAAATCATATCTTTATGTAAAGTATCTTCAAAGATGAACTCATGGTGAAGTTCATGTCATAGGTTACCGGCATTCTTCTCCGAGGTTGGACAGTAATGCATACATCACCACCAAAATAAGAGAGGAAACCATGCTCTAAACATAGATTCGGACTACATTCGTACTGAACCGGAACTGTTAATTGTAGCCTGATTCCTATTTGTCACATTTGTGACCTGAGCAGAATAAATTGCTAAGATGGAGAATTCTAGTCATCTTCGGTCTCACGAGCACGGGAAGTGTGGCACAGTTTTTAGTGAACTGTACGACTGAGTTTTGTGTACAATTCCCAGCACACTTATAGCGTCCTTTGACAAGACAGACATAAAATGGTTGAAGGAGAGTGTTAATCTGTCTATAAATGATAAAATTGCCAACATAAAGTTTAAAACTGCATTCCCTGGAGAAAAAAAAAAAAAAAAAAATATATATATATATATATATATATATATATATATATATATATATATATATATACAGTGAAACCCCTCTAAAACGCGAATTCGGATATAACGCGATCGTGGCATGGCTCCCAAAATTTCATATATTCATTCGCGCATTAATTTTTTTTTTCAAAGTACGAGAAATAGTGTATAAAATGTGTATATTACAGTATTATTTTGGGGAAGAGATCGCGTATGAATTTGAGTATAATACGTTTGTGGCATGGTTCCTGAAATTTTATATACATGTACACGTATTTTTCTCGTACACAGAAAAAAAATATTTATTTTTAAGTACGAGAAATAGTGTATAAAAAGTTTATTATCATTTTGTGGAAGAGATCTCTTATGAATTCGATCATGGCGTGGCTTCTTAAATGTAAGAATTTCACCAATTTCTTGAAGTGTTATGCCAAAATAAACATTATCCGAAATGTTACTTATTACTGATCCATGAGTAAAGCCAGTAAGTCTTCTTTGTGTTTGTCTTCAATTCATTCTGTATACAATCATTGCTCAAACAATAGCTGACATGTTTTTCTTCTTTAACTGCATACACAACCGAGCATCACACAATGTGGTGGTTGATAAAAGATTCTCACAATTTAATAAACATCAAAAAACGTAAGCCGCCAACACGTGCGCTAGACTTCAATTCATCCTGTATACAATCATTGCGCAAACAATAGCCGACTTCTGGTTCTTCTTTAACTTTTTTTTTGTGGTCCCTTCCTAGTCCATCCCAGCATATATGGCTGGTTAGAAACTTTGGAAAGGACCCCTCTAAGCTATTTAACTAGTAATTTCTTTATGCCAAATATAAGCTATCATTTAGAGTGAGGTTTCTCTTGTTGAATCCTATTTTCCAAATTTTCTTGTTCTTGGGTTCCAGGTCCGTACTCGCCTCCCTTCAGGTATTGCCTGTCGGTCGGCTTTCCTTCCCTTTCTTCCCTAGATTAATTATTGATGTATAGTGACCATTGCCAGAGGTCCGAGTTTATGGGAAGTAGACATGTCTTCTTTTAAGTTTTTGAAAGTTTTTTTTTAAGTGTTGATGTCTTCAAGTTTTTGTAATTGTAGAGTTTTAAGCTAGTATGGATAAAATTTTCCGAGTTTCGATTATTTCTTAGGTTAAATTATTTATTTTTTGAGTGCGTGAGTGTTCTTATCTGTTACCAGTTTTCTTTGTTAGATATATTAGTTGATATTAGATATTGTTATTTGGATTATATTTTTAAATCAATACATTGTCATAATAGTGGTTATTTTATGCATATTATGATTAGTTAAAGTTGTATTTAGGTAGGTATTTGTGTTTTCTCATGTCATATTGAGTTATGAATTTTTTTTTAACAATTTTCTAGTAGATATATTAGTTTTTAATAGATGTGTTATTTAGAGTATGTTATGTTATTATTGTATAGTATAATTTTGCATATTAATGTTAGTTCATAGTTATATTGATTAGTTACATATGTTGTTACATGGTTATATTGAATTATACATTTTTTTATTTTTATTTTTATTTTTTTAAATATTGTTGTTAGTTTTGAGGATGAGAGTGTCTTCATTTTCCCCTGTTCATCTGTGTCTTTATTTTTTCTTCATTGCTGTTGTTGTTAGTTGCAAGGGTGAGATAGTCTTTCTTTTCCCCTGTTCCATCCTTGTTTGTTTCGGTGAAGCTTCTTCCTCCATGTTATTGAATTCTAGTCTGTAATAATCTGTTACTCCTATTTCTTCCTATTTTTAGGGCTTTCTTTCTCTTTTGTGTTTCCTTCCCGGATGTCTCTGGTGTAGGCCTTATCTCTGGTCTTTTGGGCATAGTTTGTGTTTCCCCTGGTTCTAGCTGTGCTAGGTCTTTTTCTCCGTGTGTTATTTCCTGTGTCATTAAAATTTCTTGTGGGTTTTCCGTCCCTTTCTGGGTGTTTTTTTCCGGTATGATTGCTAGTACACTTTTATGCACTGGTTGTTCAGGTGGTTGCGTGTTTCCCATTCTAGTTGTTTCTTGTACTTTACACTTTTGTGGGCTGTGTCCTACTTCTCCACATTTATAACATTTCCTGTAGTGGATGCACCCTCTATACCACGATTTGGCCCTAAAGCCATGCACGTAGAAGGAGGGTGTGATCCTCTCCTCCATTCCTTTTTCCACCGTGAATATCCTGGCGCCCGTTTGTATATTCGGATAGTCTCTATACGTCTCCATTTTAGCTTCTTTAATTTCTATATTGAACTTCTCCTTCATTCTCATCTCGGTCGCTTCTATTGGAATTTCTGCTGGCACTCCTGATATGTGTACGTCAACGTACTTGATTTTCACTTCTCTCTCTATGGCCGGTGTCACTCTTATATTCGCCATTTGGTTTCCAATTTTTATCTCCCTTCCTAGCCAAAGCCAATTTCCTTTCTTTTTAGGTTGTATTATATATCTTCCCTGTCCCTCATACGTGAGGGTTTCAATTTCTTTCAATTTAATTTGAAGCTTCTGTGGGGATTCCAGCACTTCCCCGTATGTTGTTTCAGCTTGAGGCTGTATTTATTGGGTACCTGAGCGTCTGCTCACCACGAGCTTTTGGTGCTGCCCGGTCCGTACGATTTTCGTCTCAAAATAGTTTTGTAGTGATGTCATCTTTTACTTTCAATGTTGTCCAATAAAATTTTCTTTTCCTGTCAGTATTCTGTACTTTTAGTTCATTCAGCTCATTCCATTGTTTACGTCTTTTCTACTTGAAAATTCGTTTCACATAGTCAGAGTTTTTTCGATTTCTGTATGAGTTTTCGAGTCTTGTTGCAACTGTGTTGAAATACAGAGAATCTTTAACTGCATACACAACCAAGCACCAGACAATGCGGTGGTTGATCAAAGATTGTCATATGTGGGTGCTTATGTAGAGACTGAGCTTGGGCGGCAAGATCACAGGGAGTTCCATATGTGGGTGCTTATGTAGAGACTGAGCTTGGGCGGCAAGATCACAGGGAGTTCAAATAACCACTCTCTGTTACTTGGCACTGAACAAGTATCAAACTCGTGGCTCAATCAAAGGGTTATCATGTGGGAAAACAAAGATGGATCGATATCAGATAGTAAACGGTGTTGATACCCTATTCATGCTATACATTAGACGTGTATACGCTGTTCTCTGAATAAAGTAAAATATAGTAAAACCCCGCAATAACGCGACCCCGCTTTTTCCGCGATCGAATTTTATGGACACCAAATATCGCATTATAGCGGGGTTTCACTGTATATATATATATATATATATATATATATATATATATATATATATATATATATATATATATATATATATATATATAAATTAAACTTGAGATAATGTCATGACATGATTTTGTGACTCTCCAAATGAATATTTGATTCAAATATTTTAAAAGGTACAGTACTATACAGCCGAAACAAGAAAAAAAAGGGAGATACTAAGTTGGGACATAAAATGTCAGGTAGACAAGTTAGCATTTAAATAAGGTACGGTTGTTTCCCTATACATTGTTCGTCACAAGCTCATATCACGATATTAACACAGCGGCGAGAGGTCACTGTGGCACATGCAACTTATCGTCTGTTTCCTGATCTTTGACTGCCCATATCAATTGAAAGCATGCAATAAGTACAGGCAAGATATAAACAAGTTGAAGCTGACTTTAGTTTAATTGTTTATACATCGTAAGGCATGTCTCTTTTACAATTTGTAAATTAGAAGTTATCAAATCGTGTTATTTGTAATCATCAAGTATTATGCATCGCACATACCTGGTTGTCCATTAGGAAGGAACAGCCAGTTGCAGGAATTAGCCAGTTTAATAATAGTATCCATGTGCTTTCTGTGGGTAATTTGGTGCAATGTCTAGGTCCAGCACAACAGTCCCATTCACATTGTGGTATGGCAACCAATCTTGTCCCTATGCTGTTAAATCTTCTGTATGGCAGTTTCTCTAAAGTGCTGCTTTGTTTACTATTGAAATATACGGAAAAAAAATAAACAACAACTTTAAAAATTATTGAAAAATTATAAAAGAGTATGTTCAAGAAGAACTCAAAAGTCAGGTCAGGTCATAATGGTCTGGACATTCAAAGTTTGGAGAAAATTGAATTTTATGGCCCTAGTATAGACAGCAAACAGATGGGTGGCACAGTAATGTGTAGATATCACGTGCTGTCACTGCCCGGGTTTCCCTGTAAAGCGGTTTATGCCCAACCTACAACCGGGGCTACATCTAAACGTGTAGTAGACGCAATACAAAATCAGGACAATCAATTGAATATAGGGTATTTTTTAAAATTGAGGGAAATAAAGTCTCGTTACCAAAATATTTACGTCATTGAGTGTAAACAATATTAGTATTAGACCACAACACTGTAGTTTCGTCTTCTCTGTCAATAAATTAAAGCCATAACGAATGCTATACGTGCAATTTTCTGAGAAGATAAATCATCTTCCTATGGACTTCGTGCAGGTAGGGCTCGATGTAAAGTCTTTTTAGTTTGCTAGGACCGGTAGTAAGCATCTACCCTATGCCGACAACTCATCCCATGATAAATGTAAAAATATCTACAATGGGGGTGGCAGCCTGCAATTTTGTTTCGCACCCGAATGTTGTTGTTTTTTTTTTTTTTTTTTTAACCCCAAGATAATTTTGTTTTTTTACTAATATATTTGTGCTGTTGTTGTTGTTGTTGTTTCAAGCAATTTGTAGACCAGAAGTTTTTTTTTAAAAAGAGAAAATCCCCCCCCCCCCCCCGAAATCAATCGGTCTCTAAATTCAATACTTGGTGGCACGTGTAAAACAAAGTCTATATACCTAACTGCATCCTATATAATTTTAAACGAAAACACATTGTACAGGTGTGTCTGATATAACTAGCAGAACAGATGCAGCAAACCTGATAATGATTTACTTGTTTCTAACATAAATATCCGCGATCTCCGTTTCTAACTACAACGAAGTTCTACGTTTATCCTATTACTCTCATGTTTATAGCTGATCTCTACCTACCCAAACTGCTAAATTACTACGTTTATCTAAGTATATAATACTCTGCTGTCACAAAACAAGGTCTTTAGGATATATAATAACCCCTTGTTTAACATTGAATATTTCTTGCAAATGACCTTGGGTCCCTATTATCAACTGGTTGTGCAACGTGCAGAGTATGCTGGCTGTTTATCATGAATACATGTAGATGACTGTTATCGACTTTAAGAGCTAAACAGTGCACCAGTGATTCATTTTGATAGATCCAGAGCATTATTGAATTGTACTCTAGTGTATGCCACAATCTCGTTAGCGCAATTAGTCCCGCTGTTTATTATGGATTGCCATGAAACTTGGTAGGTTATTGTACAATCTGATTAAAATCGAGACCTACTTATGATATGTAGATCTGACAGACAGCAATAAAAGTTCATGCTCTTGTGATCTTTGTAGTTCTTTGTGCGCCTATTTTGAGTAACCTAGTAGAGAAAGCATTGCATTTCGTGTTAGGCAGACTTGTCGTTCGAAGTGTTATGTACCGAATTACGTTTTTCACTTTCATAAATGAACAAGCTGTAATGTGATTGGTGAATCAAAAGGTCAGTAGATCATGGCCTGGTATTGGTCCGTCAGATCTCTGTAATGTCGGAGAAATTAAATTTAATCACGCTGAGTTATGGTCATCGTTTGAAGATGCGCATGTCGGAAAATTACTTTGCTCCCGCAATTTTTATTAAAGTTGTTGTTCTTTCATTCTTGTAGTTTAATGCATTGTTAGACCAATAAGTTGTTCTCCACCTTTTTTTTTTTTCTACTGGTGGCGTCACTTACCAGACTAATAAGCCGTTACTTTTGAAAATACTTTTGTGAGGATCCTGTTGTATAAATGTATTCGTGTCCTTTTCAGTACAATATCCAGTTGTGTATACCTTGTACATTACACCATAGACAATGCAGCTCATGTAGCGATTTCTTTTACACCATAAAGATATACTACTCCTAAAATGTAAGACGTCCACCCTGATATGTATAATGTTTGAGCACCCAAACATCATACATATCAGGGTGGACGTCTTACATTTTAGAACTACAAGATATACTAAGCTCGCTGTTTTCACATGCACAATATCGACTTCTAAATGAACAAATGAACCATTGCCAACAGATAATGTACCATTGCCAACAGGTATGTACTACCTCGTTCAAGGCTGCAATGGCTCCCTGCGAAATGCAGAGGTGTGCGGTCTCCATACATCTTGCTATGGGTTGAACGTGTTTGGTTTATGTGGCGCTTACATGGGTCTAAAATATTTTTGGTAACGAAATGGCATGAATGTGTAACTACCGACAAACACAGTGAGACATGTTTTAATATCTTCGTAATCATTTATTTATTTAAGTAGTTCATCAGCTCTCATTGACCTAACAGAAACATAATTTGTTGCTGCATCTCTTACTAATCTATCAGAATCGTGTTTAAGATCAAATACTTCATCACAAGCATCTCTTTGTGCTTGTCTTGCATCAGGTGGAAGAATTGTCATGTGCCTTTTATTACAAATTACGTTATAAAAATCTCTGCACGTGTCAATAAAATCTGCCATTATAATATCTATTACACAAAAAATTTATATTTCATCATCAAGAGTAAAAATCTGAAAACAAGTTAATCCAGGATTTGATCTTTCTGCGCCATAACAATAGATTCTAAATAATTTGTATTTTGTTGTAGCAATTGGTGTTGGTAGCAAACACTCTTGTGTTGTGCTTCAGATATAGGTTGAAGTTGATGTTAAATAAAGTGTAGTAAAATAAGTAGCATCAGTTGATCCATTAAGGCTCCAAGTATACATTCTTTCTAATCCCGAGGCCCTGCTTCTTAGCGCGAATTTCCAAATTGTGACAGCGCTCCGGAATTCTATTTTAATCCAAAAATTTGTTACTTGGCCATTAGTGGCCCACTCATTGGTGTTTGTTGCTGTAAGAGAATGCCACGCAAAATCGTGAAATGGACTATATCCGCTATAAAACGACGACGCACTGGCCTTAAAAACTATTCTGTTTGTGGAATCACTTGTTAGCAGCGGAATAAATCATACGCTGGTTTTTGTTCTTTTTACAACATCGCCTGAAACAGAATCAGTGTAAGTTTTATTGCCCAAATCCTCGCCAGCAGTTGGTACAGCACTTGATTTTACCTTACTAGTTCCCATTACAAGGTCACCAATCATTGTGTAGCCAGATGTTTTAACAACAGCTGTCAGAGCATTTGTTAAACTTACGTAAGGAAAAGCATCACCAGCATTACATGGTATATGAACATTAATTATTTTTTTTGTCGTTCATGTCAAGATCCCCGGTCATTGTGTCGCCAGATTTCCTGACAGAGGCTGAAACAGCATTTAGCAGACTAGAATAAGAAACAGCATCACCTGGATTTGTTAGCAATGGAACATTTAATATTTTATTATTTGTCATGTCAAGAGTACCTGACATCACGCCGTTGCTTGTGTTAAGAGCATAATTAAACAAATAGCCCGCACTCACCGCGTAAGTAAAATCTCCTGGTCCATTTTCACTTAGGTTGTGGATTATATTATTTTTTATTTGTGGTCGTCCCTTAGCCCGTCCCAGCATATATAGCTGGTTAGAACTGTAGAGACGGCCCTGCATTATATATTTATTATGGTAAAAAGGAAAAATAAAATAAAAGGAAAAATATAAATCGTTAATTTTATTATTAGTTTAACTTGCGGTTCTTCTAGTTGTTTCTAGAAATTCAAATTTTCTTGAGTTCAGGGTTTCTAGGTCCGTACTTTCCTCCCTTCAGGTATTTTCTGAAGGGCCGATTTCCTTTCGTTTCCACCCTGAGTCAGTTTCTAATCTTGAGTGACCTCCGCCCTGAGGTCTTGTTTCAGTTTATTAAGTTTGCTAAGTTTTAGATTTCTATTAAAGTGTTTGTGTTTTTAAAATTTATGTTTTGGTTTTGGGCTTTTGGTCGTATTTTCAGAGTTGTATTCTTATTATTATTTATATATATGTATGCTGGTGTGGTGGTTTACCTGTCACCAGTTATCTTCTCTCTCTCTTTCTTTGTTAGTATGTTATATTGTTTAGTTTTTAGAGGTTCCTCGTCTGAGGCAAGAAGGGGTGACAAAACGCCCTCATGTCTACAGATAGGAATATTTTATTAGTTGTTCTGTATGTTACATTGTTATTTTTGTTTTATTATTTATTATATTATGTTAGGTTATATTGTTTTAGTTTCCTTGTATTATGCAAGGGTTAGCGATAGGGGGGTACTCACCCACATGCCCGACAAGAAAAGGTTACGTTGAAATTTAAATATATTATTATTATTATTTTGATTTGTTCAGTTTCCATTACATTAGGTTAAGTTGGTATTCCTATACTAGGCATAGAGGGAGAGGGAAGGTTTTCGCTCTCATGTCCCGACAGGAATAGTTAGGTTTGATTTTGGATATCATTTATTTGGATCAGTAGTATGAATTATATTATATTATTATTTTATTTTGGTTGTAATATTAGGTTGTGTTGTTTTGTTGTTATGATTTTTCTTCCTACCTAGGCAAAACGGGCGGGAAAATTGCCGCTCGCATGTCCAGAAGGAGAAGTTATGTTTATATTTAGATGTTTTGTTTTTAGATGTTTTGTTTTAGTTATTTCATAATACTCTTGTGTTTATAGTTAGTTTGTTTTGGTTTATTTCTTAATTGTATTGTATTATTTGTAGTCTGAGTTGAGTTGGTATTTCCTGTACTGGGCAAAAGAGGGCGAGAGGGGATTCGCACTCAAAGTCCAGCAGGGAAAGGTTGAAATTTCGTATCAATAATACATATTTTAGTATTTTTATATTATATATCTATACAATGGTTGTCAAAGTTATTTCGTTATACTTATATTTATAATTAGTTTATTTTTGGTTTGTTTTAATTCTTAAGTGTATTATAGTATTTGTAGTCTAGAGTTTAATTTAGTATTTCCGGTTCTGGGCAAGGAGGGCAAGGAGGGGTTTTCACACTGAAGTCCATAAGGGAAAAATTGAATTAGGTTTTAAGTATATTATTTTCGTAGTTATTTCTTATCAGTAATACAGGTTATAGTATGTTTATTCCGACACTGGGCATGTCGGGCGATACTGACATTTTCGCCCGCAGCCCAGGAGGAAAATTTATATTTGTGTTTAGATATCTTGTTGTGGTTAGTTTACTATATTATTATGTTTATGGTTATTTTTGTTATGATTTTCATTTTGGGTTAGTACAATATTTGTATTCATTGGTTGATATTTCATTCATATTATTATTATTTGTTTTTTTTTTGTTTTTTTTTTAAACATGTGTATATACATATTTTTTTTTAATGCGTATATATATATATATATATATATATATATATATATATATATATATATATATATATATATATATATATATATATATATATATATATATATATATGTCTATTAGTATACAATGTTATTTCTTTCTCTGTTGTGATCTTTGTAGGGGGGAGATGGTCTTTCTCTTCCCCTGATTTGGTTGTCTGTCTTCATCCATTGAATCCGAATTGTAATAGTCTTTCTCTTTGTTTGTTCTTATTGGGCTTTTTCCTTGTTTCTGTTGCTTTTCTCGTGGTGGCTCCCTCTGAGGCAATTCCAGGGGGGTCACCATACTTGTTTTTTTTTGCTTGCCACTATTGTTATATTGTTGTTGTTGCTGTTGCATCAGCTGTAGTTAGTTGTTTTTTGTTAGTGACGCTTCTGGTGGCACCACCAGTGGTGCAGTTCTAGGTTCTGTTGTGTTCTGCTGCTGGGTCTTGCTTGGTATCTCCTGTGGTGTCTTTACTTCTGTTTTGTTCTGTTGTTGGCTCTTGTTTGATGATTCTTGCTGTGTTACCACTTGTATTGGTTTGTTTGGTTCTGTTGTACTCTGTTGATTTTTCTTTGGCGCTTCTGGTGTCGCCATTTTTTTGTTTTTTCTGGCGCCATTTGGCTCGTCAGTTTTTTTTGTGTTAGGTAGTTTGATACAATGTGCCTATTTGCTATGAGATCCATTTCAGGTCTAATTGGCGTGTTTATCTCTTGTTCCATGGGCTCTAGTGTCTTCGGCTCTTTATTTGTTGTGAGCTGTTTTTCCTGAAGTGTTTCCTTTGGTGTGGTGCATGATCTCGGGTCATGGCCCACTTTTCCACACTTTGAGCATTTCCTATGAAAGATACATCCTCTATACCACGACTTGACCATGAAGCCGTGGATATAGAAGAATGGCGCAATTTTTACTTAATTTCCTTTTGGCACTTTGATAATTCTTCCTCCTGTCTGAATGGTTGGGTAGGTTTTGTATGTCGCCATTTTGAAGGTTGTCACTTCTATGTCATAATTTTGTTTAAATCGTTCAACCGTGGCTTCAATTGGTATTTCCAAAGGTATTCCTGTAATGAATATATCCACTAGCTTGTTTACTATTTGTCTTTCTATCGTTGGACGTACTATTACTTTGGCATATTTGGTTCCAATTTTGATGATGCTTTTGTTTAGAAGTGGCTTTTCTCCGTTTGGGTGTAATGTTGCTATGCCGATTCCATTCCACATGAGCGCTTGTACTTCTTTTAAGTTAACTCCATGCTCTTGTAGTGCCATGAGGGTTTCCCCACTGCTTGGTCTTTCTTCTCGTGTATAGTGAGAAACATCTATCCCTTGTACGCCCGGTCGCCTTGCTGCCACTAGCGTTCCGCCCTGCTGCGTAAAGGAAAGGTTGTAGTCGTCCTAAAGAATTGCTGTAGCACGGGCATTTTGTGTTTTTCTATAGCGTGCTGTGTTATTTAAATTCTGTATCCTGATATACACCCTGTTGCTTATAGCATATGAATAATAGTCACAATTGGTAGTCACACGATACCAATTAAAGGTCAAAAAATAGTCACAATTCATATATGTAGAATAATATTATTTCATACGTAAATATGTAGGAAAAATTCCAGAGTTCATTTTATCTTCAAACGTTTCTATATTTCTATGTTTCTGTATGATTCATCACGATATACTTAACGAAAAGCACGTTCCTAGGCTGCGGTCCGTCCTTCCATTCCAGTGGTAGGCGCATGTCTTCCAATTCCAGTTTGCTTGGCTTGGGCCATGTTCAGACAACGACTTCCCTTCGCAAGTATGAGTGTGAGAATTACATTATTGTTCATATTAATTGATCCTCTCATTGTAAAACCACCAAGCGGTGCATAAGCAGTTAGCGCTGTTACAACCTGACCATAACTAGTTGTATCTCTCTCTCCTGGTGGAAAACTTGTTGGTAATCCTGTTATTTTGCCGCCATTTATAAACGTTAGCGTGCCTGGCATTATGTCACAACTACTATTTATTTTCAAATTATTTAACGTGTTTTTGCTGCTGTAAACTTACCACTTGTGAAATATTACCGCTTGGTAACGGATATGTTATTTCATTATTAATTATTTTTTCTGTCATATTACAATCGCCTGCCATTGTGTCACCAGCCCGCAACATAAATATCACTAACAACGCCATTACTTGTGCCATCGCCAATCAAAGTTCCCCAAAAATTTGTAAAATAACTCATTATTACACAATTTTGTATAAAAATTGGGTATAATGAGCATCATAAAATGTTATACTGAGAACGTGATTAAACAACAGCACAATTATAGCCTACCAAATTGTCATTACTTAATTGTTGGGCGAACAGGCTCCGGTAAAACCATTTTCATATGAATTTGCTGCTTAATGGCGGTTTTAATTACGATAAGGTTTACATTTATTCAATAAACCCGCCGCAGGATAAATACGAGATGCTGCAGGAGTATAATGACTCAATGAAAACTGAGTTAGGAGTACGCGATGACTTTTTTGTTATCCAGGAACCTGATCAAGTCACACCAGTTTCTGAACTAGACTCGTCTGAAAATAAAATAGTTGTTTTTGATTACATTCCACTTGAGCACAGCGAGATGCAAATAATCAAATCCTATTTTTCTTTGTCACGAAACAAGCGCTGTAATACAATTTATCTTGCACAGGGATGTTACAACGTGGACAGATTCATTAGAAGAAACACAGGTTGTTTTATTTTATTTGCTGGTCTGGATAACACTGACATACAAAATATTGCGCGTGAACAATGTGGAGATGCGCCAAAATAAAAATGTGCTCAGTACTATCACAGGGCTACAAGTGGCAAACACGATTTCTTTTTATTTGACAGATTTCCATCTGAGCGATAGTATATGTTTCTTTGTGGTATTGACAATTTTTTGTGTGACTGAATGCAATAATGGACAGTCAGGACATACTTAAGAAGCTTATTGCGCAATGAAAAGTTCTCAAAGAAGCTTTTACAGAGGCACGTGTTGGTAAGCAGCAGACTGAAGCACAAACAAAAAAAACAACTATTTAGGCCAATAACAGAAGCTGTTCTTGGTAAGCAGCTCGACGAAGCAAAATTAACTGCTGAAGAAGTAAAGGAATTGAGGAAGAAAGGTTTTAAAGGCCTTTTAGAAGAAAAACAATCCGAATTGGTCAGATCTCTAGCAGAACAAAAGCAGCAAACTGAAGAACAACAGAGGGATTTGTTGGCGGTTCTTCAAGTACAACGACAACAACAAGCAAAACATCAACAAGAAACTCTTCATGCATTACCACAAATAAAACGGTTGGAAGATGCTGATGCGGTTCAACTTCAACTAAAATTAAACAAATCATCCTTTTTGGAAACAGAGGACGACGATTTTGAAGAAAAGTATCTTTATTATTATCCTATAAGTGAATTAAATAATTTAGCATTATGGCCAAAAAGTCAGCGAGATGTATTTTTTGAAAAGTTGGAGGAAATAATTGTTAATGGCATTAAAGCAGAACGAGAGATGGTTGCTGGTAGTATTATTGATCCTAATTATAATGTTGCTATTCGTGAGGGGCTTTTGGCCGCGGCTTATTCTGAAACGGTTAAGCAATTTATTATTGGAAAAGAAGACAAATTTTTTTTATAAAAAAAATGGTAAACTAAGGCCATATGATAAATCTTGACCGTTTAAAAGATTATTTAACACAATAGGTTATTTGCAAGGACTAGAAGTGTTTAATAAAAAGTTACTGGAAGCAGTCTTAACATTGGTGGTAACGTAACATTTTACAGATCTCAAGTCGAGCTTGCTGACAAAGTAATGTTGCTGATCTCATCAAAAGCGTCCGGGAACACTGGAATAGTAATTGAGAATGAAATCATTGAGATCTGGGTCATCTTAGAGCCAGCAGCTTGACCACAGATGAGTACACTGTTTTTCATAATGATTTAATTTTATCCAAATACAAATATAGGACGCAAACAGGAATGTTACTTCTTGAATTTTTCTGTAACTTACAATTAGATCCTGACGCACAGTACGAGATCGGGCTTATTTCAGCAAAGAATGTGGACCTCAATTATTTACTTTAAAGCAGGTATTAATGATAATTTTAGATACTCCGCAGGTGCCTGGTCATCTGTTGCAATACCAGCTGGCGCTTACAACGTGACAGATCTTAACGCGGTAATAAAACAGCTAATTTCCACAGAAGGAGCTGATTAAAAAACTTTACTTTTGAACCAAACTACAACACGCTACGAGCCAAGATAACTTTGAAAAATTATTTTCTTGTTGATTTTTCTACAACAACTACAATTGGGTCTTTGTTGGAATTTAACATTCAACAATATGGTTCACCTGTTGTTGTATCAGTCACATACGAAGGTGAAAATCGATATACATTACAGATGTTAGCGCGATACTAATAAACTGCTCGATCGCTGAGGGATCATACTTAGCACAGGGCAGTAGAGGACAAACAATTTATTCAATTAGTCCTAATGTGACGCCAGGGTATCTGCTGAAGATTACTCTATGAGTGTTGCCATGAATATGCTCTGGTTTAAGGATACTAGTCTTGGTGGTGCTATTTCAGAAGAATTTAGGCAAGGTACCGCTAATGATACTGATGTTACTAACAGGTTACGTTTGACTCCTGCTGGTGCAGACGCTGCTGCTCAATCAACAATACCAGCTATTACAGCAGATGCTGCTGGATCAACAAATATTATTGCCGCAATAAAAGTAGCATTATCAGACGCTGGAAGAGGGACATATAATCCAGGTTTTGCTACGAGATGAGCCTACACAGATTCTGCTAATCCAAAATCAATGTTTCTTCCGCTAAGCTAAATATTTGGTTTTACAGAGATGTTAATAAAGTTTTCAGAGAAGTTAAGCACACAATTATTCTTAATAAGGCTGCCCCAAATGATTACATGTTTAGGGCCGCTGGTGTTGATGATGGGCAATTTATCATCTCTAATCGATCTCTGTGGATGCCAAAGGTTGTTTTGTCGCTATCAAAACAACTAGAACTTGACAGCGCTCTTGCCGCGTACACTAGAAAAATTTATTTTGAGCGAAATAAAATTTACAAACAACAAATACCAGCTGGAACAGTAAAAACTATTCCTGGAGAATAGCAAGTGCCTCTAGTGAACAGTTGCTACGACATGTTTTTATTGTATTTCAAAATCAAGAAAGAATTGGAAATCAAGAACAAATTATTATGATTTTTGATAGCATGCTCGTTACTTGAATTAACGTAAGAACAAATTCTAGGCAGTATCTTGAGCGAGCACTGGAATATAATTTTGCTCCTAATGCAAGAAATGTATCTAGAGTTTATGTGATGCTAATGGAGGCCATGCAAAAGCGGCAAGACGCGGATAGTAGTCCGCAAATTTCCATTGAGGAGTTTAGAACACTTTACCCGATATTTTACTTTGATTTTTCAAAACACACAGAAAGACTTTCAGGATCGCCAGCTGAGATTGAGGTAACATGTAATCTTGATGCTGCTCCGGGAGCTGGTTATTACTCATATGCGTTAATTACATCAGATAGATATCTAACCCTAGATGCCATTAATGGTAAAATGACAATTCAAATTTAAATTAATTTTGTGTAACAAAACTAATAATGAGTTACATGCCAGTTGAGGTAAACTTGTCAGACGGACAAATAAAAAGATTAGCGCGAGCTGTTTCAGCACGAAGAAAAGTGTCATTTAAAATTAATCTAGCAAAGCGAGACGGCTCAATGGCAAAAATTATGGCGACTAAAAACCAGATGAAAAAAAAATAACAAAGGGATCTCCGTTTGTGCTTAATTTGTCAACTGTACAAATAACCGCGATAAGTTTTTGGTCCTATAATATCAACACCAATAAGCACAATAGTGCCAAAAATATTGCCCGTGCTTGGTACACTTGGTCTTGTGGCCCCATCAGGAGCAATATCAGGTGCAGCAAGTAAAGCAACATCAGGAAAAGGAATTTTAAATTAATGTGATGCAGGGATAAAAACTACAAGAAATTTTGTGTAAATAATTACAACAATGCCTAAGAAAGCGAAGACAAGCATTAAAAAAAAGCTGGCACGAAAAGAAAGCGCGAAAACAAACACAACGCGGAGTAGTATTATAGGGCCGCTATTAGCGGGAATAGCAGGTAGTCTACTTCCAAATCTGCTGGGAATAGGGAGGGGATTAACGTTACCAGGAATGAGGCGGAGTTGAGTAATTTTGATATACAGGATAAACTAAAAATATATAACATTTTAACAGAGTTTTTCAAAAGATCAGTTACCAGAAAAACAGAGTAATTGGCAAGTTTCCGAAACCAAGCGGGGGTGGACATTACCAAAACATAAATACACAGGGCTGTGGAATCCACTTGATCAACAACAAGACGCTAATGAGCAGCCATTGCCAGGACAAGAGCCTTATAATTAAGTTGATACAATTGCAACGCGCCACGATATTTGTGATAGAGATAATCTAGATGACAAATTAGGATGTGATAAGATTATGTTGAATAAGTTGCGTGCGTTAAAACCACAAAATTTGTGAGAACGATTTGCCGGAAGACTTGCAAAAGGAATAATAGGATCAAAATACAAACTATGAATAAGAACGCAAACGACGTTTCTGGAACCCCAAGCAAATGTTGGGTTTGCCCCACCATTTGTTGGAGTGGATTTAGCAAAAGAACTTCACACCCCCCCCCCCCCCCCCCCAAAAAAAAAAAAATAAAAAACACAAAAACGTTTCTGCGAATAAAGGTCGTTGCGATGCCACAGGCGATATATGGGCCGTGGATCTCGCTGACATGTCGCAGCTTTCTGCTGACAACAACGGTAACAGTTATTTACTAAACATCGTTAATGTCTTTAGCAAATACGCGTTTAATGCACCGGTAAAGATAAGACGGGCAACACAATAGCAACTACGTTACATAAAATAATAAAAAGTAGTGAACGAAAACACAATAAAATCTGGACAGATCATGGTGTTGAGTTTTTCAACAAAAACTTGAAGATTTTTTAAAGCAACATAATATTGACAAGTACGTGACAGGCAACGAAGGAAAGAGGAAAGAGTGGTATATTGACTCCTAATGAAGCTGTAAAACATCCTATAACGGAAAATGAAAACTTGTACAGACGCCATAAATTTTAAAAACATGACAGAGTAAGGATTTCTGTGAAGAAAAAAAATATTTGAAAAGGGTTATGCTTGTAATTGGTCTGAGGAAATATTTATCATTGACAAAGTATTGACAACAATTCTTGTCACGTACAAACTAAAATATTTACGTGGTGAGGATGTAATAAGATCATTTTACGAACAGGAACTGAAGAAAACAGCGCAAGATGTTCTTGTTATTGCAAAAGTAATTGAGACTAAAGTTAAGCGAAGTCTGGATAAGTGGCGAGACTATTTTGAGGAATTTAACTCCTGGATCCCAACAAGTACTATTCAAATTTTAATATTATTCTGAATGATTTTTTTCGTATTTGGCCAGTACTGAACGACATTTTATTGGTTTGCAAAGTTTATTAAAATCATTTTTTCTTTCTTCTGTAATAAAGCCTGTCTCAGCCATTAGATTAAACATTTTTACAAAAATAAAATCAAATTTAATATTTTTTGTCTGCTAGGTATTGTGATATAAAATGTTTTAGACGTCCTTGAAATATTTTTTTTTATCAGAAGTAAAATCAAATTTGGTTAGCTTTTTTTGCTAGATGGTATTTAACATTGTAGCGGCCTTTTGTTGACTTGCCGTAATGTTTTCTGTTTGCTGAATCAACACCACAAATCAAGAATTTCCTCATCAACTTCACCAAGTTCATATTCGTATTTGTCTTGTAGGGTATCAATAGGCTCTTGTTGAACAAAATTATCATTTGTTGATTTCATTGGATCTGCTTTGTAAAGGTCACCAAGAAATCTTAACAACGCCATTATACAATACAATTTTGTCTAAAATAATAAAATAAAATGGGAGAAGAACCACTCTACATCACACGATGCAAAATAGTAAAAAAGTACAATTTTTATGAAAAACTAAAAGAGGCCTTTCATGACAATGACAGCATGCCAAAATGCTACTTCGTGATCATAGCGGGTAAAGAGGATTAACTACTTTTGCTTGCTGAGAACTGACGAAGACTATTTTTAAAAAAAAAAAATATCTGATCGCGTATTCTAGAAAATATTTCTTATATCACATGCACTGTTGCATGGGAAAATACGAATTAGTTTCTGTGCTAGTAAAAATCTGTTTGTTGTTCTTAAAATAAAAAATAATTTTCTAAGGATCAACACTACTTTTTTAATGTTATTTTAATCTATAAAATGTCTATTAGAAAAAAACATATAGTATATAAATGAGCCAGACTCAGATTAACAAAATAGTATAATGGCAACTCAGATTAGAACATAAGGTCAGCATTTGCTGGATTTGATAACACGTGGGTCTTTGATAGCAGTGGCGCACTAAAGTTTGGGATGCCTTTGCGACAGCTGGTTAAGATAATAGCACCTGTTTTCCAGCGCGAGCTAACCAAACATTGCGGTGTTAAGCTTATTGTGCAGTACCACGTGGTTGTTTCAAAAATTAATGTTAGTGGCAGTGATGTCTATGAGGACCTAGCAGATCCGTATGTAACAGCTGGATCACGTACAATTTTGCGCATCACTGTGATAGAAAAACGTTTAGAAAAAATTCAAGAAGGACTTTGGTAACGCGTTGAAGAGTAAACCAAGGGAAATTCTAGCTGGAAATTTCAATATATTAGCGACATAATTTTCCACACAATGAAATATAATCCGCTGCGAGGATCTTACGTAGATTTACCAAGCAAAATTAAAAACACAAAATGCTGTATTAACGTACAAAATAATGAAGAAAAATGTTGTATGTGGGCAATTCTTTCAGCGCTGTATCCTGCTGGGAAAAATTCAAATAGAATCTCATGTTATATAAGTATGTTGTGAAATTAGATTTTAGCAGAATTGATTTTCCTGTGGATGAAAGACAGATCTAAATGTTTGAACGACAAAATAACATCAGCATAAATGTATCTGGACGAGATGAGGCAGACAAAATATATCTTAGACTTATCAGTAAAACTGCTAATCAGAGTACAATACATTTATTCTTTTAAAACAATTATTATGTTTGGATCAGAATTTTAGCGAGCTAGCAGGTGGCCAATACAATACAAATAAAGACAAAAAGTATATTTGTTACAGGTGTCTTCATGGTTGTAAATCTCAGGCAGTTTTGGATAATCATATCGAATACTGTAAAAACGTACAACAAATTACATTACCGTGTGATGACAAAAAGATCCTTAAGTTTAAAACTTTTAATCACGTAAAGAAAATTCCATTCATAATTTATGCTGATTTTGAGGCTCTCCTTGTTCTTGTTGAAACGGCACTTGGCAACCCTGATGTATCCTCAAAAACAAAAGTCCAAAACCAACCACGTCCTTTGTGGGGTAGCTTACAGCGTTGTCCTTTCAGTCGATGACAGGCTTTCGAAGGCAATACAAATTTATTTATCGTGGAACTAATCCAGCGCGGTGGTTATTAAAAAAATAATAAATGTTGATAAAATAAACAGCGTATTAAAAAGAAACAAAAAAAAAAAAAAAAAAAAAAAAAATGTTGCCCTTCACTTAGGAAGAAGAAATAAATTTTGCGGCCTCAGTTAATTGTTCAATCTGTGGTGACCCAATGGGAGATTACCGGGTAAAAGGTCATTGTCATATTACAGGCAAATGCAAAGGCGCCTCTAATGATAAATGTAATTTACATTTTAAACAGCCTCGCTTTATTTCAGTGGATTTTCATAATCTTCGTGGATATGACAGCCATATTATTATTGAGTCATATGGGGATCCAGATGTAATTGCTGCTGCAAAGATAACCACAAACAAAAAATAAAAAATATAAAATGTATCCCAAGCAACATTGAAAAATACATGAGTTTTTCTCTTGGAAAACATAGATTCATTGACAGCTATCAATTTATGTTGGCGTCTCTTGAAGAACTTATTGCGGGCTGCACTTGCTGTCATAATCTAACCAAATATTATGGTGAACGCGCTGATTTGCTTAAACAAAAGGGAATTTATCCGTATGAGTACATGGACTCATGGTCTAGATTTACTGACACAAGTTTGCCAAGCAAAGAAAAATTGTACTAAAAACTAAACCTTGAAGAGATTCGTGATGATGAATATGATTACCCAAAGATGATATGGAAAAAATTTGATTGCAAAATCATTGGTGACTATCATGACTTGTATTTAAGTACAGATGGTTTGTTGTTTGCTGATATATTTGCGGAGTTTAGACGAGTTTGTTTGGCAAATTATTATTTGGACCCTGCTTGGTATTATTCTGCACCTGGGCTTTCGTGGGACGCTGCGTTAAAATTTAGCCGCGTTAAGCTAGAATTGCTAACAGATTCTGACATGTTTTGTTTTATTGAGAAAGGTATACGCGGCAGGATTTCACAAAAAAATATGCGAAAGCTAACAACAAGTGTTTACATAATTAAAATCCTGATGAGCCGTCATCACACATATTTTTTCTTCATTCCATTAATCTTTATGGTCATGCAATGAGTCAGCGTTTACCCTGTAAGTGATTTCAAGTGGATTAGCCCAGCAAAGTTTCTTGATGAAATTAACACAAAAAAACAACCTGGCGACGTTGGTTATTTTGGTTATTTTTCTGAGTTTGATTTAGATTATCCTGGTGAACTGCATGAGTTACATAATGATTATCAATTTTGTGCTGAGTCAATGTTGATACAAGATAAACTGCTCTCTGTTGAACAAATTGATCTAAAACAGCAGCACAATATTGGAGCTAACAAAGTAGAAAAATTAGTTCCAACTTTTATGGATAAGCGACGTTATGTTATGCATGTAGAGCCACTAGCGCAGGCATTACAGCACGGGCTTGGTCTACGAAAATTCCACCGGGTACTAAAGTTTAAACAAACGCCTTGGTTAAAAGGTTATATTTATTTTAATACCTGTAAGAGAGTTGTATCAGCAAATGATTTTGAAAAAAACTTCTTCAAGCTGATGAACAAAAGCGACTTTGCAAAAACTATGGAAAACATTAGAAAACGAGTTGACATTGAAATAATAAATAATGTTGAGTGGCGTAACAAAGTTGTTGCAGAAGATAATTTAATATCAATGAAAATATTTAACGAAAACTTAGTTGCTGTACACAAACGAAAAATAGAATTAAAACTAATCAAACCAATGTATGTTGGGGCGGCTACGCTAGACTTATCAAAGTGTCTAATTTATGATTTTCATTATAATTGTATCAACAAACAACAATATGATCAGGCTGAGCTGTTGTTTACTGACACAGATAGTTTGTATTACAAAATTGTTACCAATGACATTTAGGCGGACATGTTTGCTCACCGAGATCTATTTGATCTTTCTGATTACCCTACATATAGTGGTTTCAAATGTGATGGTAACAAAAAGGTAATTGGTAAATTCAAGGATGAAACAAATGTTGTTCCAATATCAGAGTTTGTTTGGCTGAGAAGTAAAATGTACTGTATTAAACTAGATGATAAAACAATTAATAAACGAGCCAAGGGGATCAAGCGAAGGGTTCTTGATAAAACAATATCGTTTGAGGATTATATTGATGCGTTTTAGGGTAAACAAATGCATGTTGAGATGACCGTGCTAAGGTCTCACTTACACAAAATAGAGACAGATGTGGTTAACAAAAAAGGACTTTGTAATTTTGATGACAAAAGATTTTGCCCAGATGGGATAAACACAAACGCGTTTGGATTTAATCCATCACAAAAAAAATTGTTCTGAAAGACGTAAGTGATTTTGATGTGCTTGAGGACCTTGGGATGTAGAAATTTTATGTAACAACAATTATTTTAATAGAAATTGTATGTGACATTAATAATATAAATTGTATGTAACAAATATAATAGAGAAATAATTTTAAAAAATGACAGATTTGTTATAGTAGTACGGGAAAAGGGGTTGGTTTATGGATCGTTTTTTTTTTCTCCATGTACCTGCAGGCGAGCGAGTACATGAACAAATAGCCATGAGCCAGAAATTCCCTTTTCCCCTACTACTCTTTTCTTTGTTCTGAATCCCCCGGTGGCTCCTCTCTCAAAAATTGAGCCATGCGCGTAAGGGATGTTACAATTTTATTAAAATTTATATAATATAAAGAAACAATGAATGAAAGAAAGATTGTTTAAAAAGTTTTTTTTTCTCCCTAAAGTTATAAAAGTGTAATACTGATATTTAGAGTACTGTATGAAAGGTCAGTCTTTATCGACAAGTGCTACAATTGAAAATTGCAAAGAAGATGAGTGACTATTCAATTTTTCGTATGGTTTCATTTCTTCAATTTTGAGGGAGGATACTAAGCATTTCATTTAATTGGGGAGGGGGATGCAGGGAAGCGGACTATTAGGAATGATATTATTTTTATTTTCTTACATAGTCGGTCCCTTAATTCATTATCTTTACTCGATACTCGCTTTGTCAACTCTATACTCGCTTTTCCCTACTCGATACTCGCTTTTTTCAACTCGATACTCGCTTTTCTCTACTCGATGCTCGCTTTTCTCTACTCGATACTCACTTTTTTTCAACTCGATACTCGCTACTATAATGCGATAGGAGCTCTTTTGGCATACATTTGGGTTGGTTGAAATGCCATAGTAGCCAAGGAATGCCGAAAGCGGTTGAATTGGGTCAGTTTCTTAAACGAAACGAATCTATCTAATTGCTTCCATCAACATTAGTGTGCACCACTTGTTGATCAGTCATATTGCGAATTTAAATTACTTTGATTATCATGAAATAACTAATAGGGTAGTTGTGCTTTAACTGAGAGAATTAAATAAAAGGGACCATATTGGAACAAATGTGGAATCAAATAAAATGAACAACAGATCAAACTAAAATGCTAAGAAGTCAAGTATTCAAAAACGTTTCTTATAGCAGAATGAAAAAAAAAATAATTGATCATATATACACCGCTGGGAAAAAAATGGAAAAACTAAAACTAATGAAAATGATAACAAATCAGAAGAAAAAAAAAAAAAACACATTATGAAGAGTCTAGAAAAGGAAATACATCTGACTATTAGGAAATCATACAAGTAATTATGAAAGACATCAGCCGCAAATATAGCGTATCCCAGCATCTTCCTCAGTGCCCCAGCAACAGTGCAGCCCCCCCCCCCTGCACACACACACACAAGAAAACCTGCAAAAGTTACATACATCTTGTATGTATGCCACTGTTAATAATTTACATTATGAATACTGCGTTTCGAGAAACTATTGTTCGATTTATTGGCTACTACATGTATTCACAAAGGTGGGGCAGACAATTTTTGCGACTTTGCGCCCTGATGAACATTAGGCACTGACCATTTTATCTTCGGAGAGGGAGGGGGTTTGGAATTTTCTTTGGAGCCGGGATATTTGAATTCATTTGTTTTACCTTAAGATCATTTATTTTTTCAACTAATATAATGGATATAATAGGATTTTTTATGCTATCAATCAGAGCAAAAATGTTTTTGTCAAGCTAGTTGAGAGCCGATCTTTTTTTATCAAAACAAAATTCCAGCCCCCCCCCCTCCAAATTAAACGGTCTGTCCCTAAAAATTATGTATCAGTTCTCACTCTTAAATGGTGTAAATGCAAACTTTAACATTTCTAATCGCAATAAATAAGAAAATAAAATTTTGTGGAAATATAGCACAATTCAGCAGTAGCGGCGCTCGGGTTCGAGGCACCCGGAGGCAATGTTCTTTAGTGGCGTCCCTACTTTGCCATAGAGAAGAGTTTTTATGTCAGTTGCCAACCTGCACCCCCCTTCTAAGCCCCGGTTACAGCTGCACCCCCGAAAAATGCCCCCCCCCCCCCCCGCCTCACGCCGCCACTGAAGGAACCCTTGCAAATGGCGTCATCATGAAGCTACTCTGAGAACCAGACTGGTGTAGATAAGTCAAGTTTGCATTTTTCAGATGAAAGTGCTTAGTTTCAACTGCACTCTCTCTCTCTCTCTCTCTCTCTGATGGTGCAGCATCCCCGCACTCATCCTGACTGTTGTAATATGCAGGTGATGGCACTATTTGGGATTAGTAACATAACCTGCGTGGGCTTAAGTCAAAGTCTGAGAACAAGTCCAAGATAGATAAATCGGTTGACTGAACGATATTGACTCATAGTCCTCATGTATGTTTCTGTTCGACTGATAAAGGAGGTCAAATGGTAGCAATTAAATTGAAAGAATTGCTTGTTTTTTTTTTAATGGTAGTCATTTCTTTTAATAATTATTCATACATGAGAACGCACTCTCAGTTTCGTTACCTTTTATGCATCTTGACATGAGCAGAAATTTACAATATGAATGTGTGTAAAAGTTTAATGCTCCATGCGTCTACATTCTGCCTCTTTATCTCAACAGCCAGCATCCTGTTTACATGTCGTCCTGCCCTCGTGTTTCCGTACTTAATCAGATTTACGATACCAGCTTCATAGCTGAGTACAGTAACTAACACCTGAAAATATAGGCTGATCACGTAGTTAGCACGAAGGCCATATCTGACGAAGTTACATCAAACAAATGTCAAGGTTTTGAGCTTAACGCTGTGTAATTCACACAGATGAAATCTAAAAACTCATCATATAAACTAGAGGTTGGAACTCAAACAATTTGATTCAACATGTGTATTTGGAATTCTCAACATACAACATCCAGATTTCAACAACCACTGTGTAATTTAACAGATACAATCTAAAAACTCGACACATGAAATAGAACTTTCAACAACCTCTGTGTAATTCTACAGATAAAATCCAAAACCGCGACCTAGAAAATCGAAATTTGAACACAAATAATTTGATTCAACATGTGAAATTAAAATTCTCGACATTCAACATTGAAATTTCAACTGCTGCTTTATCATTGCACCAACCTTTGTCCTCTACGGCGCCTCATACTTAATCAGATTTACGATACCAGCTTCATAGCTGAGTACAGTAACTAGCACCTGAAAATATAGGCTGATCACGCAGTTAGCACGAAGGCCATATCTGACGAAGTTACATCAAACAAATGTCAAGGTTTTGAGCTTAACGCTGTGTAATTCACACAGATGAAATCTAAAAACTCATCATATAAAATAGAAGTTGGAACTCAAACAATTTGATTCGACATGTGTATTTGGAATTCTCAACATACAACATCCAGATTTCAACAACCGCTGTGTAATTTAACAGATACAATCTAAAAACTCGACACATGAAATAGAACTTTCAACAACCGCTGTGTAATTCTACAGATAAAATCCAAAACCGCGACCTAGAAAATCGAAATTTGAATACAAATAATTTGATTCAACATGTGAAATTAAAATTCTCGACATTCAACATTGAAATTTCAACTGCTGCTTTATCATTGCACCAACCTTTGTCCTCTACGGCGCCTCATATTGTTGGTATGGTTTTGTGTTCGTCGTCCCTTTAATTTGGAGTCCGTGTCATAACGTAAGAAAGGTCATACCCGCCAGTTATTTGTAGCTGCTAGCTGTTTCGAAAAATTCGAGTTCAGCTGTCCGACAATGTGGATTACTCCAGCAGACACTTGACGTTTCTGAAGCTACTTCAGAGACATATCCAAATGGTATGTATACCATTACTATATTATGTAGTCAAATTTAAGGTGTTTTTAATTTGGATATATTGTACTGATGCTATAAATGGATGTAATCAAGGGAAGTAGATACTAATAAATAAGTTATAAAACCTAATGACAACTTGTTCGAGTCTCTATCTTGTTCTCGACTAATAATATCGCCTTTATCACCAAATAATAGCTATTTATTTCCTGTGTTTATGCCATTTATATTATACAAAAATTAGGTGAATTTCGTTGATTTTTTGATTACTGAATTAATATGTGACTTTTGTGACTGGGCCTAAAGGCACAAAACTTCAGTATTTATAACCTAGTAATTTTTAATTTCGTTGCAAGTTTGGTTTAGTAATAACTTTTAGAACTATGGATAGAACTTGTTTGTTTTGATATTTAAGTGAATTTAATTAAATATTTGAATTACTGCTTTAAAAAGTGAATTATGTGACACTATATTATTGTATGTATATCTATTAGTACCACACCCTTACTACAAAGAATGATCACTGTGACCTACATTTCACATTTTACTGGCTTAGGTTAAGTTTTTGCTTTTAGCTCATGACCAACTAGTTTTTGCACAGTGTATATATAATGCTATACCTACAGTCAACAAAGATGGTGAGGGAATGCATCTCAATGAGTGTTACACCCTCATCACAAAAGTAGGTTAATGTGACCTATATATCATGCTGTACTGACTTTGGTAAAATGTTTGTCTTTTCTCTAGCTTTGTTCATACTAGAGGCATCAAACTGAATGATTGTATGTATCTCTGTTAGTACCATACCTTTACCACAAATGAATGTCACTGTGAGCTACATTTCACATTTTACTGGCTTAGGTTAAGTTTTTGCGTTTAGCTCATGACCAGGTAGGTTTTATCATATATACTGTTATACCTAGATTCATGCAATTTGCTGAGTGAATGCATCTTGATGACTACTACAGCCTCATTATAGAAGTAGGTCACTATGATCTATATTTCATGCTTCACTGACTTTGGTAAATTGCGTGTTTTAAGTGTATTACTCAAGTTCCGTTTATACTGGAATCATCAAACTGGATGCTCGTATGCATCTCTGTTAGTACAAGACCCTTAACACAAAGGAATGTCGCTGTGTCCAACATTTCACATTTTACCGACTTATGTTAAGTTTTGCGTTTGGTTCGTGACAAAGTAGGTTTTATTTTTAGCACCCTGTGTACATACTCTTATACCAAGATTCATGAAAGTTGGTGACAGGATGTAGCTTAATTAGTGCTACAACCCAGTCACAAAAGTAGGTCACTGTGACACTTATTTCATGTTTAACTGCCTCCTTTTCAGCCTCAAACACTGTTTATGCCAGAATCATCCAACTAGGTGATTGTATGCATCCGTATCCGCTACAACCCATTCACAAAAGTCGGTCACTGTGACACTTATTTCATGCTTAACTGCCTCCTTTTCAGCCTCAAACACTGTTTATGCCAGAATCATCCAACTAGGTGATTGTATGCATCCGTATTATTACCACACCCATAAAACAAAAGAAGGCCATTGTGACCTACATTTAACAATTTACTGGCTTATGTTAAGTTTTGCAGTTAGCTCATGACTACGTTGGTGTTGTATCTACTGCAGGATACTGCTATACCTGGAATCATGAAAACTAGCGAGAGGACGCATCTTGATGGGTACTACACACTCGTCTTAACAAGGTCCCACTGTGTCCCATATTACACATTTCACTGACTTTGATTCAGTTTACGTTTTCATCGTTAATGCTGTATTCATGAAACTAGATGACTGTATACGTCTCTCTTAGTACCGATCCCACACATTAAAGTGCACTGTGACATATATTTCACATTTTACTGGCTTAGGTTAACTTGTGACATTTAGCATATGACCACATAGGTCTTGATACCTAAAAAGCTGAATGTGACCTAGATTCAGTGCTGGATTACCCAATAGGCAGACTAAGTACGTGTTTAGGGCACCAGCAAAGCAGGGACAGAAAAAGGAAGATAAATTACTGTTTAGTATTATTTTAATTTTGAATTACATGGGGGGGGGGGGGGGGCACCATGATCTTGTCAGTGCTTAGGGCCTCTAAAGGTCTTAATCCGGCCCTGCCTACATTTTATGCTTTACCAACATGATTGAAGTATATCTGTTTATGATCACATTGATTCATCTATGCTAGACATATGAACAACCTACAAGGGAGGCCATTTCAGACCAATACAATTGGAAGTAAGAATAAATATGTTTATACAATGATAAACTTTCCATACTAATGACTATACATAGTATATTGTGATATGCTACCCATATCAAGTTAACTGTGTATTTTATATGTGAATGAGTAAATGAACTAGATGAGTGGACTGTATGCTGCATGCTTTTCATGCGAGGCCTTACAGGGTTACTCAAAGCCTTCGACTTTCACCCAGTAAAAATGGCTTCTAGGGACGGACAATGATAATTGCTTTTCAAGCAGATTTTAAGAACACCGATTTAAAAAAAAATGAATGCAAAAACAACCTTAATCTGCTTCTTATCAACTTATTACCTCTGTTTATAGAATAACGTTCTATTTTATTATTTTATGCCTTGTATGCCCTCTCACAGAAGTTAGGTAGGTGGGTGGGTATGTAGGTTGATATGTTGGTGGTTTTACAATATGTTAGAACAATACGGGATACAAAATGCCAACTAAAAACTTAAATATCAAATATTAAAATAATTAAAAGTTCAAATGTAAAGATAAACAAATTGCAAAAGAATATTTAGTTAGAAATGGGCCTAGGATCACATTAGTCTAAATTTGTTTTCTGCATGATAATGTTTACAATGCCTACTGGAGACTAATGAAAGTTGAGTTGAGGTATGTAGCTGTTGATTACAAGCTGGTTATTGATTCATTATACCGTTTTGTATTTTGCTTAGTAACATTTATTTCGGGAGCCAATGCATTGCATTAGGATTACAAAGCACTTTTCTACTTGCAAACGACATTATTATGGCGTACATTTGTGCTTAAGCAGTCAAGACAGGAACACCTTGTATATTAGGGTACTAACTCAGTCACATAGTACAATTTTCCGAACGTTTTATTAGCATAAATCAAATGACGTAGGAGATATGTGACTCTGAATTTTTTTTTACAACATCTGAACATTTTTGACAGTGTTGCCACCAGTTTCATGCTTAATGAGGCATATATAGTTATTGTAGCCAAGAATTGATGCTTTTTGATTTAGCGAGAAAATGGAGGACATTTGGTTATTCTATGAAATTCGTCGTTTTTCAATCCATAACTTCACACAAGCCATACACGTTCTATGTAAGACACCTGTCTACTTGTATCAACATTAGTCTCCAATAAAGAACGCTCAGTTTACATATTATGTGTCTATAAAAAGTATATAGAGAGCAATTTAAGTAGCTCTCTATTGCCATAGTTAAAATTAACATATGTGTAAGAAGGCAGTAGTTATTACCTCCCTTTTAAAATACTATGTAAATTTATAATCAAAGCCTTAAAGGTAAACACAGTATTCTCGGCCACTGACTTATATCGAAATAAACTTAATATTATTGTAATGAATCGCAGGAATCATAAATATAGAACTTCGGGTTAACTTTTTTTAAAAGTATAAGAACAAAATGTGGTTGGTGACTACAACAGCTTTCTCTACCATAATGCAAATAGTAATTCCGAAATCATCCAAAAAAAGAACGAAGCCATTTACTGTCGGTCCAAGGTCTATTCTACGTCTACATGTAATGTTAATAGCTCTTATTTTCCCTAGGAGTGTGTCAAACTAAAATCTACTGTCGATTAGGAGTTGATTCTGCCACAGAACAGGCCTATATTTCAGAGTAATTATTTCTAACAACAAAATATACGGAGAAATAAACACTCACCGTGTGGTCATTGATTGCATTTGATCGGTCATTTTCTCTCCAGAGAATTTTTTTTTTTATCGACCTAAGAGTTACAGAAATCCGAAACACGTTATACCATCTGTATATAATTATCTGTTTCAACACGCTTGTTTTTGGCAGTCACCACTTGTGAAATATTACGAAGAAACTCATTTAGACCGGTTTAGGACAGTAGTTAATGGCGATCGTGTGTTTTTGTTAAATTCCTGAACGTTATTTGCTCATAGAAAATGTGAAACTTATAGAAATATTCACGACACACACATAGGGGGCTGATGAATAATGGTGCATGTATGGGTGTATGCCTATTTGGCTGTATGCCTTAATCTGATATTTTTTGGCATGATTAGTGTGTGAATTATTGAAGACGAAATATTCATCATCTCTGCATCAACGCAGATTCTCTTTAACATTAAACCAACATATTAAATCTACTTTTAACCTACAACAAAGGATTACCGTAACTTAAATACAACAAAGGATTACCGTAACTTGTTTATGCATTTAGATTCATGTTTGTACAAAGTTTATACACCGTCCATGAGAATACATTATGTTATTATTTATATGTTTCTTTTCAGACATCTGATGGCGAATATAATTTCCAATTTTTTTTTATTGCTTACCCTGACATCATTGGAAATCAACTTATCAAAACGTAGGAAAGCTCTCTCTCTTTCTTTCTCTCTCTCTCTCTCTCTCTCTCTCTCTCTCTCTCTCTCTCTCTCTCTCTCTCTCTCTCTGCCTCTCTCTCTCTCCTGTGGGTATACATGTGTGTGTGTATGTTTAAATATATACGCATCTATTTTTTCTAACATGCTACACATCGTATATGATATGAAACAATATACAACTGAGAATACCTGTTTTAAAACACAACGATCTAGGCGTAGAAATAGATTCAGACCCATAATCAAGACAATTTCTTTTCTTTTTTTTTTATCTTACCTTGTCGTAAGACGGAGTGAGCTTATGGTATGGCTCCGTGCCCGTGGTGCGTCGTGCGTCATCCGTCGTGTTACTACTTGCGATTTGAGCAGTTTTAAGGAAAATTCGACAGAGAGTATTTTGGCATAAGGGTCTTTCATATTCGCACAATTATGCATATCCGCCTTCCAATATGGTCACTTTTACTAATATTGAAAAATCTTCTAACGACTTCTCATAAGCCGCTCAATATAATATCTAGCACAGAATAATTTGACATGCATGCAGTACAAACAATGTCGATCAGCCCCGACAATATAACCGTCATTACCAAAGATAGGAAATATTTTTAAAGATGTCTTCCCAAAATTAATTCGACCTATTATGCATTAAAGAAATTCAGATTGTTTAAATGAAGCGAATCCGGCATCCAATATGGAAAAAAATTCCTTCGACTCTTTTCTCAAAAACTGTTTACAGAATTTGACTTAATTTGACAGAGAGGATCCTGGCATAAAGTCCTTTGAATTAAGTTTAAATGCCTATCTGCTATCTAATATGGCCACCATTGCTAAAACCAGAAAGAAAATAAAAACACTGTATACAAATTCCTTAATATACTCCGACTCAATGTAACATAAATAATCCTGTTATAAAACGCTTCAATCTAATAACATTCATGATTGATCCGTCATCAGAAATGACCGCAAGCACTAAAATAAGTAGAATAACCTTTAAACATTTTTCGCTCATAATTAGTCAACAGAATCTGAATAAATCTTGGTAGAAAGCATTTTACTTATCCTGATTACTCGGACATCTGTTCGTGCATTGGACTAATAGGCGGTTGTCAGACAGTTGAACAATCTCAGGGTCACTTGGGCCTCCTGTACAATATTATGCCAAATTCAACTTTAATAGGCGTATCATATTTTAAGAGAGTAATTGATAATACAAATAAAACAGTAATATAAACTAGACTACAAACACTAGTATGCCTATATATATATATATATATATATATATATATATATATATATATATATATATATATATATAAATTATTTCTTTCCCTCTTTCACGAATTGAAAACAAAAATTCGTTTTCTACGTCATGACACGCGCTAAAAGTCACCCAAGAGACTGCTATTCTTCAGAAGGTGTGAAACAAGATAACTACGCTCAAGCACTTACCTCTCAACTGGCTATAAGATAACTAGGTCAGTCTATGATCTACTTTCTGGCCAGATGTAGAGAAGAACAAATACTGTTCAAAAGAAAAAGCTTAACGTCACAAACAGAACTGACCTGTATCATTTCCTAAGGAAATATCGCCAAAGTTGCCATTTAAATAGCTCTTTATATAATCCAAATGCAACTATTGAATTACTGATGCAAATTGTACCTAGATATTAAAAAGCACATGAAATATTTGAGGTAACATTGAGTTAAAGCACGCGCCAATTTATATTTATTTCTGGTTATTTCAGCGTTCCTTATTGAGCCAATGAGTACAGTTATGTTGATAGTCATAAGTGTAGAGGCATGAAATTTTGACTGATTATCTTCAAGAGATCAATCTTTCAAATCACCCTTAATATTCCAAGAACGAATAATGCAAGAACCAAAGCAGCATATAAACTCCCTAAAACAACTTTTCAAAATAAAATACAATTCTGAGATTTTCTAAATTACGAGTACTTGCATTTATCTACGATTGAATCAAATCGTTGCCTCCATGAACTATCGATCGATGAAGTAACCAAAGTGCTTCTTTTTATTACGCCTTTCCTTGTGCTATGCATCACGAGAACATGATTAGGCTGAAGCTGTCATTAAGAGTGATTGTCTTCCTCCTCTTGGGAGAATATTTTATCCAACATCGATCTGTTTGGGCCTAAAATCAATACAGTCCAGACAAATGTAGGGCACACACACACACACACACACACACACACACACACACACAGATAGATCGATAAATAGATAGATGCATGATGCATGTACGTGTTTTTGTGTGTGAATAATATCAAGGAAGATTAATGTTGTACACAAAACATTGTATATACAACGATTTTTCTTTTGGCTAAAGTATTAAAAATAAGTTTGTTTTTGAAGTGACCGTATAAAACTTTAGAGTTTGGGATTCATATTGGCAACAAACAACTTAAGAAGAACATGTGAATTTTGACCTTTTTTAGTGCTCTCCTTCAAGCTTGTAAGAAAATAAGTGATATTAATTAGTGAAAATACTAGTTACAGATTTGAGCAATTGAAAGAAAATATCGTTATAGCAAAGTGTGTGTCTGTTTTGTTTCAGAGATTAGTTGGAAAACTGAATCGAGAACAATACACGTTTGTAAAGGAAATACTGCGGACTTGATTTGGGACTTCGACGAAGAGGGAAACAGTTTAAGTAAACTGGAGTGGTATTTCAATGACAATCTATTGATTTGGGTTATGTTAGATACAGAAAAAATAATAGTAGAACACCCCTACCAAGGAAGAATAGAGAAATTAGGAAAGTCTTCGATTCGCCTGAAAAACATATCACTAGACGACGAAGGAAGATTTACCTTGTTTCCCGTAATATCAATGTCCACAAGCGAGAGTATTCAAACTATTTCACTCCAAGTCATAGGTATATATATATATATATATATATATATATATATATATATATATATGTGTGTGTGTGTGTGTGTGTGTGTGTACTTTTAGAGATGCAGTCTTTAAAAAAACAACAAAAAAACATCTGTTTCTTCAAATTATTTTCCCTTTTCGACTAGACCGTATTGCTCGACCAAAGTGACCTAGTCTACTTTTATATAATTGTGGAGGATTATTATTTACAGACCACTTCATTCGACAAACAGCTATTTGTTCTGCATGATCCTGCGTGCGTTATATTCCTCATTCAATACATGCATAGTACATGCGCACGAATATGGATATTCTTCTGCTAGTCAGAGCATTGGTAAATATTCGTACGAAAATCAAACAGACAGTCTGTTTTGGTCGATTAATATACAGTATTAGATATATGTACTATGGTTGCCAAAGTAATTCTATAAACATTTATACCTATGACAGAAAGGTGTCTTCAACATGTTGTTAGGTGAATCCATCTGACGCTATTTCATTAATTTAGAGTAATTTAGATCAAAAATAATGTCTGGAGAGGAAGTTCATACGTAGTCAGGTTTTGTTTAAGTGTCAATTTAGCTCTCTTTTTGATCGACTGTTTCCATAGCTTGCATGCAATCTAAAATAAATGATGATATCAATATCGAATATTATGATTATATTATGCAGAACCACCAACAGATAAGTGCAAGTGCAAATCGAGTTCTCTTGGACATCCCTTGAAATATACATGCGATTGTTCATCACCAGACTGTGGAAGACCACACATGTCAGCAATCTGGAAAAGAAGCAAAACATTTGAAGTTTTGGTACCTTATAAGCTTAAGATCTTTATAAAAAAGAGTATAAACTATGGGTGAATAGAAACTACTGAGACTTGTGTCTATTCAATGCTAATAGTTTGTTTGTGGTTAAATGTGTAAAATATACTAGTTCATGCATTTGTTTCATCATTGTCTCTATATTACATTCAGTTTGTTAGCAGTAAGTTTGTTTAGTTATTAGTGGTGAAAGTAGTAAAATAAAATCTAAAATATTACTCGAAAGTCTCTTAAAAATATGCGCTCACCTCGACATGAGATAATTAAATAAAAATCCAAACTTACACTTTATTAATATCTGGGTTCGGCAGCAGAAAACAAATGCAATAAAAATAAATTGTATCTATCAATAACTCTAGTGAAGAAAATAAGGCCTATGAATATCAAACTGTGCACGGTATATACTTTCTAACGGATATTGAACATGTTACTCTTAAATATCGTTACATTGGCATGGTTTGTGAATTTTGTTTTTCTCGACAATAGCACTGAAAGGGCGAAGTATCATCATCATTAATACAACTTCATCCAAGATTTGTACATTTCTGAGACGCATTGGTATTCGCCAGAAAAATATACAAAACGCTGTACAAGATGTTTTTTGCATATAAATGTGTTATTTCTTGTTTTGTTTTTAAGAATACGTGCTAAAGTTCACATAATTTACACAACGTCTGCTTCTTGACAGGGAGAAGGAAATGATATCGTGATCACTTCCTCATTCCACGATAACGAAATAATTTGCTGTCCACAAGGAATAGCCATGGATTGTGTTGGGTATTTTTCTAGTAAGTTCTGTACGCCTATTCCTCTCCAGGATCATGAAAGTTCATCTAAAGCTGGCAACAATACGCTGCAAAGAGATACAGCAACAAAACAAGGTATTTAACAAAGTATCAGTAAACATTACGTTCTTGTATACATCACATCCAAATATAAAGAAATCAGGAAACACAACGTGGAGATAAAGCAAAGAATTTTATTACCAAAACATATGTTCATATGTGTATCAGCATTTTCTTTTACATTTGTCCACTTATCTTGCCAAGTGTTAGAAGATTGATTTTAAACTCCTGTGTAATTATAAGTTTCGGATTTTCAAGTAAATAATGTGCTGGAAGGGTGATTTTCTTTAGTCACACATTAATTTACAACATTCAAATAATATTTCCTCTTTTACAAGGTTTCATAATTAACTAAACTAGAAGGTATACATAGGACGGGAAAATTGACCAAACTCTCTTCAGCAGAAAAGACTAAATGGAATCTAAGCTAGCCTAATAGTAGCCAAACTCTCGGGGACGCACATATACAATTCAATGAATAAGTACTTAACTCTTGCGGCTACCATGCCCCTCCCCACCTCATCCCCGTCCCATACCCTACACTTCATGACTCGTCACCTTCTAGGGAATAGGCCAGACTTTGTAGACTGTAATGCATATCCACAACTAAACTGGTTGCATTCGAACGCTTGAAGTCATATCGTGGACCAATGAGGTTTTGTGTGACAATATGCATGCACGAATCAAGCAACGCATTAACGAACGTTCTGGATAGCATAATTCCTGTATTCGCAGAGAGCACTGTGACTATGGATTTATATTCATGTCTATCAATTTAACTCAGTTGATTCTCTAGCAAACGCTGCTAGTAGCGTATAGTACGTTTAAGCTTGGGAAATAAAGAATCTGGATTAAAGAATTTACGAACCAAATTATACGACATCGTTCTCATTGTGTTACAATTTATATACTGGAGATCCTATCTAGGATTTTAAGAATGCAAAAGGAATAGTTCAAATGCCGTCCGATTCAGGACTTGCGAGATTAAATTGAGGGGGCGGGGAGATATTTGCTTTTTCGATGAAATTTGATATTGATGATGTGGTGCATGACGTGTTGTTTAGTACCCCAATGCAGTGATCCAGACCGCAGCATAGTGACCGACCACGAGATTGCTGTTCTTCTGATCACCTCTGTAACAGTGACTATCGTGGGAACAACAGCTTCCGTCGCAATCTTCAGCATTACGTGTAGGATAATAAAGAAAAATCAGGACTTAGGTAAGTCTAATCCGTGGCTAAGTTATCTATTTGAAAACTTGTCTATCAGAAGCTGTTTCCAACGTGACAGTCAAAATACAAATAATTTCCGGTTTGTCAATGACGTCGGCACCTATTATTGTAAAAATATATTAGCAATACATTTTCCTGTTTTATACATCGTTTCTAACTTTAAATATTCTAGGTATTATATGATTTATATATATATATATATATATATATATATATATATATATATATATATATATATATATATATATATATATATATATAGTTTATTTATACACTAAAAAGTAACTCATCCAAACACTACATATCTGGGGTTTTATTCCATTCAGTCTGGTTAAGGGTGACCTTGATTTAATGCCGTAGGTTTCAATCAATATTATTAATCCGAAGAAATAATTATTTTGACAATTTGTTCTCATATATTACTAGTATGCCTGATCGATTATTGTATATGTCGAAGAAAAAAGATCCGGGTTGGATAAGTGGCAGTGCTTTTAAGTACCGTGTCCTATGCATATTACACAGAAAGTTGGATTTACAACTTGCTATTAATCAATGTTACATTTACACTTGTACATATGGCTATAACATTAGCATTTGATAAATAACAAAAAAGTATTTTCTTAATAAATGTTGTCTCGCTCCATCCTTTCTTTAAAAGTAAAAGAAATATCTGAGGTAAATATCAATAAGTTTCTGGAATTTTTCCAGCACTTGGACATATTACATTATCATTTGTGTCTTAGTTGTTAACTTATTAAAAGGAAAGAGACTTTCACAAAAAGGTGACACTAAGGCACATTCATGTTCATGCATAGCATAATATGACATGGCGTTAGTAAAACTATATTTCCTTTGTTACGGAATCATACCTTTTTACCTTTTTATAATGATTTAATTTACTAATTTATGATTTCTGTTTTAGTCTGAATAGGGGTTAGCATATCAGTATAGATACGACTAATGCTCGATCAATAAGTGGTCACATGATCAATTGCGCGGGAAATGAAGTCGACCTGGCTTTGTACTTTTTGGAAATCAACATTGAAAGGTCACTTTCCATACTACAATAACATTATGTTTACTCTTTAAGATTTTTAGTACGCTAGACCTTTGGGTAAATGACGCGTCACCTAGTTCCTGATTGGTTCTTAGAGGGTTGTGTTATTTTGAAATACCATATTATTAAAGACGGAGAAAGGACATTTCCTTTTAATTCTGCGCACTTAGTAAAGATATGTAGGGAATAATCTTGGGAATTATCATTCTTTATAATTGCTTGAACTAAGAGAGGTTATTGAAATTATTCAGTTCTGTGTGGAATTTATTTAATTAGTAATTCCTCTGAATTACTATACAGCTCCGTGGAATTATCGGACATTATTCTAAAACTTGTGAGATTCCGAACTTACAAGGATTATTTGGATTTACTTGAAATTTATCAACACAGTAACACATCAAAGGCTTTTTCATTCGGAATACCACATCCGGATTATTTGGATTAACATCAGGAAGTGAACTTTAAAACAATTTAGGACTTTTTAGGATATTCTATACTTTAAGTTTTTTTAATTCTTTCACTTTGATTGTTTGTTGAACTATTTTAATTCTTTTAATATTTTAAGAAATTAAAGTTTTGCATTTTAATCTTGAAAGCTTATTTGTGTCTTTTATTCTGTTACATTACCCCTAGAGTCGTAAAACCTTAAGTATGCAAAAACTGCTAAAACAATTCGAACTTATACACCAATCTTGAACATGTGTCAAAAATGGAAGCAGGGAGACAACTACTATTCCTTTGCTATGCATAGCGATTATTTTCGTCAAAAAAGAATACTTATCTTCTTACTTTGTTTCTCTCAAAGGTATGAAAGTTTACTTTGGAATATTTATAGAACACTTGACTAGAAATATAATTTTATAATCTTTATTCCAAATTGCAACTGCCTTCTGATCGCAGCAAAACATATTGCACACCAACATAACTTAATTTAAAATGAACAGAAAAGGTTAATTGTATTCGAGTTGTCCTATTCGAACACAATATTTGTTATACAATTACAGTTGCAGCAATGAAAGAGAATTTCTTGGAATCCAGGCACAATGGTAAGAGTAACTATCCTTTTACAATGTTATCTATCACTACACATCAAGTACAATGGTGCATATTGAAAGAATCATTGGTCTTGCTAAAACATTCAAAATCTTTAAAAAATCTCTTTCTAATACAAAGACAAAAGTTTCCTTAGAAATCGCTTTCATTTGCTTCATGCTCTGTAATTTCGGATCCTGTATTGTGTCCACATATGCTTAGGTGTTTGATGGTGTCAATAGAAATAGCAAACGATAGTAGTTGAGGGGGGGGGGGTAAATAGGCCAAAAAGTTTTTGGGGGGCACTATAGGCCAATTTGGCCTGTAGAGGCCCCAAACGGAGTTTTAATGTGGTGGGGGCACTATAGACCAATACGGGAGTTTAACATGGCGGGGGCACTATAGACCAATACGGGAGTTTAACATGGCGGGGGGGGGGGCACTTGGGGGACAAACGGGAGGGAGGGAGGGAATAGAATTAATCTTTCTTGAAAAAGGGTGGTCCTTAGAAGGACCGTTGGATTCTTTTTTGTTTTTAGAGAACAGTTAGAGGTGGAGGCACCTCCCTGGCTTTGCCCTGCATGCAGGGCAGCTCCCCCTCCATGTTTCTTCTTTTGTTGTTTTTTCGAAGGTTAAAAAGAAGGGAGGATGGTCTGCTTCATATTCCCACTCTTCTTGAAGCATGGGGTGGACTCTGATCGGGATTTTACTCTCCCTCTTCTCTTCTTCTTTCTTTATCATATCTTGGATGAGGTGTGATAATACATCCAAGATTTGTTTAATCTGGCGCAGGTTTCTCAATCTGCTCATCTTTATTGAATAAAATGGGGTAGCTTAAGTTGTTAAGGTATTGTTTTAATATACTAGAAGCGCGGACGTGATGGAAAACATCCCTTACACCTAAACAAAACTAAAAAACATCACCCTACTACCCCGCGTCTGACGTCATTCTTTCTACGTCATTCTTGGCTTCGCGGAGTTTACACTCCATGACCCCTGACTCAAAAAAGCGCGGACCTAAAAGAAACTACTTTTGATAAAAATCAAACCTACACACCATACCATCCCTAAATTTTTTTAAAAAACTTACACACACTACACCATTATTTTTTATAGATATTTTTTTATATAAAATTTTTTTCACACAACATACATAACCCTTTTTAAAAATATTTTGTATATCAATCACACACCACACAAATCATATAAGGGGAGAAGGGTTTTTTTGTTTGAGGGGTAGACTATCAGAAAAAAATAATATACAAACATATAAATCACACCTATAGATATTGGCAATATTTGAGAGTAGTAATCTTTTCTAGAGATTGGGTGGCCCTAAGAAGGGCCGTTGGGTTTAAGAAGTTATGTTTTGTTTTTAACTTCTTAGGGTGGATGTAGCCGTGGTAGTAGCTCCAGCAGGTCGGCCACGTTTAGCGATAGGTCTTACCGCTTTCAGACAGGCAGGTCTCTTTCGGGTGAAAGAGAAAGCAAATTCCTCGCAGTCAATCTTGCATTGGACTTCGCCGTCAAATAGTTTGCTGGACTGCTGCTGCTGCTGCTGCATAAGTTGCTGCTGTTGTTGTTTTTGTTGCTGCTGCTGTAGGCGTTGTGCTGCCTCCCATTCTGTTCTTTCTCTAAGTATTTCTTCTCTCAGGACCTCTTCTACTAGATCATGAGCCATTTGAATGAACGTCATCGTCTTTCTCTCTGGATTGGTCTCCATCAAATGATTCTTCACCCTCATTATGTTTACCATAGCTTCATTCAGCTTTGTAATCCTAGTGGCAGCCATCGTCTTCTTCTTTTTCTTCTTGGAACTGTTGAGATCTTGACGAGTCAACGAGAATGACTACACTGGCCAGTGAACCGCCTTATATGCTTAACGCGCGGACGCGATGGAAAACATGGTAAGTTTTTTTCAGATCGACAGGGAGATCATAGATAGAGGAAAAAAGGTTTAACTTTTTTTTAGATCGATAGAAAGAGAGAGAAAGAACATATTCATTATTTTTTTCAAATTTAATAAAATAAACCACACAACACCATTTTGTTTTTTTTTTGTTTTTTTCAACAATCAACAAAATTTTTTTATTCAACAATAATTATTCTAACATTAAAAAACTAACCATTTAACAAAGAAATTTTTCAAACAGGAACATATTTACAAGGTTGACAACGTTGGGAAGGTAAAGTAAATGTTAAACTTTCTACATCTACATCATCATTTTGATGTACACTACGATTGTGAGCTAAAGACAAGAGATAACCATAACGTTGACAAAACCATTGTTGTACTTTAGCATCATTTCGAACATAGTCACTATCAAAATAAGTCAGTAAATGTTCTAAGGAATATCAAAGACTGCGTTGATGAAGATAATGAACACAATATTGTCCACACACCATGGAATCTGATCCTTGTAGTCTCACATTATTGAATCGAGTCGAGACGGCATTTCTTCTCATAAACTCGATGATGTCTTTTTCCAAAGGAGGTAATCCATAAGAATCAAAATATTCCACACAGTGATCGTTGGGAAAGTACACGGCAATCCAATGGGTTCCTGGTAGATCACTGTCGTCAGTATTGATGACATAAGCATGAACGTTTTTTGGTTTACGATGAGGTAGTTCATCTTTAGCACATACCACAGGATTCCAAGAAGAAGTATAGGAACTGCGATTCAATAAGTAATGAAGTTCCCTGGTATCCATTTTTTTTTGTCTTCAACAATGGAAATATTGAGTCACCAATGCACACCTGACTTTAAACTTGAATGTATCTGTCTTGTAATTCCAGGAATATTCACGTCGGATAGGTTCTGCACTCTGATGAATGAGTCCTTCGATCCGTTTGATCTCCAGAGAAGTAAGTGGAGGAAAAGAAGAATTCACCAAGACTTTATACCATTGTTTCAACACGTGTTCATCTGAGAGTTGTTTCCAGGCCGTTTCCAAATATTCATCCAATTTTTCTTCACCTGTCAACATCATACATTTGTCGTGTTGTATCTGACTGGGATGATCGTTTTGACATCCATAACATTGTTCTTTAATCAGACTGTTAATGATTGGACTAAATTCCTGAGCTTAACATGTCACTAACTGTTGTTCGTGTTCTGGCCATCGAGAAACCATAAATCCAGTAAACACAGGAACGGAATGGTTTTCTTCTTCTTCTTCTTCTATTCGAGGTACTGAATGAATGACTTCGTCATTATCATTATCATCATCCTTTGTGGTAGTTGGTGACTGTTGAATCACTTCACAAAATCCCTCATCTATCTCCATAGGTTCTACGTTCTGCATCTTTTTGTTTTTTCTTCTAATAGTCTACAATGACTTCTCTCAAACGGTTGATTTCTAGAGTGTTATCAAATTCTGCATACAAGACGACGTTCACTGTCTGGGCTAGAGCTTGACCAAACTGAAGTTCCACACGAAGGGGGCCTGATTTTCTAGGGTGGAAATGTCCTTCATCGCTGCCTTGGTCCGGAGTGAAATCAAAGCCCCACAAGGCATACCCTCCTGCATAATCGTCGTACGAAATGCCGTGGCTGGTGTCGCGACCTAACTGACCTGTGGCTTCATACAGGCTCAAGTAAGATCGTAAGTAATTTCTCTGGCCACCAAAGTCAAGTTCAAAAAGTCTGGTACACAAGGTCTTGCCATCTCGACTGACATTTTTTTTTGGTGACGTTAAAGTGTTCAAACTGGAATGGATTCTGATTGTTGACTCCATTGAAGGCTGAATTTTTGACCATACCAATGATCAAACGTTTAGGGAGCTGCCCTTGGAATATGTGATCTTCGACTATGGATCGGAGTCCAGCGGCTGCAGTAAAGGTTTTCACTTCCACACGTCTAAGAGGATACTTAGCAGTGGTTCTGCTCAAGGTTTGACTGATGTCGTTAGCTACTTTTGGTAAGATTTCCACACGTCGCACGTAAAGTTTGGCTTGTTGGATGATGGTTTTCCACTCGTTGTTTTCACTTACCAAATGGAAAGCACCACTACTGCGATTCAGTCTCAGGCGTACATCTACTCCGTTTAACAAATACTTATTTTGCAACCACATGTCCAAATGCAAACGATCCATCAGTTCTAAACTTTGCCTGATTTTCTTTCGACGTTCGTTAAATCCGACATTTTTTGGGTCTGCTACTACTGCTGCTACGTAATTTGGCTGACCTTGCACACCTACCGCCGCTACCGCTGCTACAGGTAATTCTGTATTGTCAAACTTTGTTGCAGTGTCAAGTTTCCAGACCACAGAAGCATCCAGATGAGTGTTCTTGGCATCTTTTCCGTACGACAAGAGATTTTCCAAATAAGCACGGTAATGGTAAGTATCCAAACTGCTGCTGATCAGTTTGTTATTCAAGTACAAATCTACTCCACTGAACAAAGAATGAAAGAAATTATTGACGGGAGCTACTCTGGAATTTTCCACAGGAAGGCTGTTGTCACTTTTTTGTACTACCAGTTTCAGGTACAAGTAACTGTTATTCAGATCGATGTAATCTTCGGTTTGTCCTTTGATATCAAATTCGATAGGAGCTGATTCCGCCAAAGACGATACAGGATGAAATTCCACCCATTGGGATTCTTGCATCGTCATCATGGTGGGAGGCATAGAAAACAGTTCTAGTTCGGACTTGGTACATTCGCAAGAATCTCGGTGCATCATTTTCACAGTTTTTAATAATCAAATACGTCTAATTCTCTACCAGTTCTTCTTCTTTTCCTATTCTTTCTGGAAGTACTACCGTGTGTTCTTTTATGAACTGTGAAAGGATTTCGATGTCGTCGTCGTCGTCGTCTCTTTCTACCTTGTCCTTGCTGCTGTGAAGTAATGCCAGAGCCTGAAGCGTGAAGCGTATTTATAGGATTTTCTCGGAGACCTAAAAGATCTTTACCAGTCGTCATCAACACATTTTTGCATGCTCTCAAAAAGGCTTCTTTAGGACTTTGTTTGTCGATGAGGACGTTTTGCAAAAATTCTTTTCCTTGTGTCAAAGCGGCATCTTTTAAGGCATGAAATCCTCGAGTCACCATCGGTTTCAAAATAGGAGCTACCGTCCGAAAAGCTGATTTTAACATATCTCCTAAGCCATGTCCTCGTTGTCGAGCCACTCCTTCCTACACTGGATACATTTTTTTATTACAATTCGTTAGAGAACTTATTTTTTTCGAAAATGTAGTTTCACCGTGACTTTTCCTTGGTCAATGAATGGTACACTTTGTCCTAAATCTCCTTTTATACTAATCTGGATACTGTCAAAATACGATTTACTGACTGGAAGATAATGAGGATGTACAAATTCACGGTGAACGTGAAAGGTGTTGCCACCAGCAGCACCAGTACTAGTGGTACTACTTTCACCCTCTTCGCTCACAGAAACAGTAGAATTACCACCAATATCCAATTTGAAAGGAAGGACTCTCAGTAACGGAGCGGATGTGTGTCCCACCACGTTGTACTCCACCACATCGGAGTACACAAACATTAAATTCAGTCCACCATTCAATTCGATAGGGCGTTTAAATTTATGTCCAAATTCTACGTTGGTTCCAAATTCTATATCGTCTTCAGCGGTAAGCGAGCTATTTCCACCCAAAATACCAAACAATCCAGATGAAAATTCAATGCTCAAGTATCTTCTCTCTTTCAAAGGTAAACCTTTATCTTTCTCAGTAATGAGTTGCCCTCTCTCTTTGAAAAATTGGACGATTAAACGGCGTGACAAAGCATGGTAAGCAATTCGTACAAATTTATTGTTGGCTGATATGGCTTTGCCAAATTGGCGTGCAAACTGGGTTCTAATGGTGTCCACCAAATGTTCAGGACTAAAATAATACCCTGTAGGAATTCTCAGTGTAAACTGAGAATAAACAGTAGGTTGAGTAGATTTAGGATCTGGTACTAACTTTTTGAATGATCCCTTCATGTCTGGATTTTCAGGGTCTTCTTTCCAGATTTCAGGATCATTATTCACCAACTCATCATGTATATTTTTGTTCAAGATTTGTACAACCATAGTGTTTTGAGTGTTGTTGATGTTCATGATTTGTGTAGGATGAATGATTTCTACCAAAGCCACTTCCCAATGAGTGTCGTGATCCAATTGGACGGATTGAGGTAATTTGGCCGTGAAACAACATAAGATGTTGTTGGGAAACACATCCATGGAACTGTCACTAGGTAACGTTAAATAAAATTGGTCATTCATAGTTCCAAAGTGGTTCTGGTGTCCGAGGTGTCACTCAAGTGGACAGAAGAAGAAGAAGAAGGATGTTCAAAAGGTTCCAAAAGAGGACTGGTATTTTGGTGGTGGTGGTAACTGGACGAAGAAGAAGAAGATGGACTGGCGTTGTTGTGGTGACTGTTGTCGGTCGTTGTCGTAAATTTCAAAGATGGACTGGGTAAAAGATAACCGATGCAACTTCTCAGTAAAATGGTCCACAATTGTTTGTCTCCTTGTTGTAAACTCAAATTGGCAATAGCTGCTCCGATGACACAATACACTACAAAGATTTGGCAGAAAAAGACGATTTGATTTTTAGGCACACGTTCTCCACACCACACCCAAAGTGGTTGTTTTAGTAATTTTGGAAGAGAAGAACTCTGTGAAGGAGTCGTTGAAGTCGTCTGGGTGGCTGCTGTGTTGAATGGCATGTTGTGAGTTTACTTCTTTTTCTTTTTATAGTCGACGACTTGAGAAGCCGCAATCCAAGAATCAAAACTAGGGGGATATCCTTTCCAACGTACTTTGACTTCTTCTACTCGTCGTTTACCTACTTTACGTGTTCTTTGTTCGAGAATGCTTTCGATGTCGTACAAGGTGTCTTCTTTTTTAGTCACTCGTTGTAACTCAGGCAAGTAAAATGTTCCTTTGAGAACTTCACCGTGCATGTCTTCCAATTTATAGACGGGAGGATCACGTCCACGGACGGGGGTAGTGACACGAAACAATTCGGTGGTCCAGTTAGGTAAATAACCTTTGTCAAAAGTACGTTTGGTTTTTCCGATGCGAACCCAATCTCCCGTCTTTAAGTCCAACAAGGTTTTTCTTCTACTTTTTTTCTTCTGGGGTGAACCAAATAATTTATCAAACACAGACACTTCGTTTTCAGGGCTGACCTCTTCGGGGGCACATCCGATGCTACGATGGTACGATTGATTGTACGCTTTGACCAAACGAGGTAACACGTCGATGTACTTGAGAGTATGTTGATGTGTAAAATATTTCCACATGCGTTCTTTCAAAGTTCTTTGAAAACGTTCCACGATACTGGCTTTGGTTTCAGGATTTTCGGTAGTAAAAAAATGAATTTGTCTTTGTTTCAATTCTTTTTGAAAAGCTTGGTTTAGAAATTCGGTGCCTTTGTCAGTTTGCCATCGTAAAGGTTGGCGTCCACTTTGTTTCAAGACCAATTTTAAGGCTCGTACCAATTCGGTACTACTTTTAGAAGTCAAAGGCACGACCCAAGCAAATTTGGAAAACACGTCGATGACACAAAACAAATATTTGTGACCACAATTGTAAGTGGCTAAAAAGAGAGACGTCAGCTAAATCGGCTTGCCATTGATGATCGATCCCTTCCACTTGAGTGGTACTTCTAGAAAATTTACGTCGAATGGGTTTGTGTAACGTGTACGTCGATTGTTCTTGTAACCATTGTCGTACTTCAGGCAAACGTACACTTTTCAATTGACTTTTAGCAGCTCGATATAATTTTTGAACTCCTCCGTAACCAGCAGCATGGCCAGGATTGTAATAAATGGTGGCTAACAGTTTCTCCATGATTTCCTCAATAACTCAACCAAGTTCCAATACTCTTTTCTTCGTGAGGTATCTTTTTGGATTGTTTACGTGTCCGACGTGCTACTGGGGTAAAGGGAGTTTGAACAGGGGTCATCGGTTCTGTTTTGACTTCTTTCTTCACTTCTTTCTTTTTCTCTTCTGAGGGTAATGGGGTAGACAACATCTTTTTCATCCAACCCGGTGTGGCTAACTTTCGTAATTTTTTAAGAGGTGGAGTTTGTAACTCTTCTTCTTCTTCTTCTTCTTCTTCTTTTTCTTCTTTGACGGTCATCCCTGTACCGGTGTCTGTTTTAACCACTTTAGGTTCGCTTTTCATCAGGGCCTTAAAATCTCTCAGAGTGGGTGAAGCTGTTTCGTCGACTGCTTTTTGGCGAAAGAGTTGTAGACGTTGTAAAAGTTGACCGTACCGTTGGGATTTTTCTGTTTCGGACACATCGTTACGTTCCATCAGGGATTGTATTTCTTGTTGTAACTGAGACATTTCGTTAAGATTAGGATTGGGTGGTAAATGAGGTATCCGTTGTTCGTTCCAACGATGAAATTCCATCCATCGTTTGTAAGGTACTAAAGTCAGTTTTCGTCCTTCCATTTCATCCAAAGGTACCAAAAAGGTGTGGTCTTTTCAGAGAAAGGTGGTCCTTTTTATCTTCTTTTTTTGGTTATCGCATGACCCCTCCTAAAAGTGGTCCAGCAATCGTTCCTAACAAAGGAGCGGCTATTTTTAACAACGGACCTATCAACATAGGTAGAAATCCTCCTCGTTGCATCAACATTTTTTTCTTTTGTTGAAGAGGTATTTTCTTTTTTACCATTTGACGAAGAACGTTCCGATGTTTCCCTAATTTTTGTTTCTGTATCTTAGACAAAGGTACCGTTCCTTTAAACACGTTCAAACAACATTCACACACGGTATCGATGATTTCTTTAGGAGCTGTTTGAATGAGTTGTTTTCGCATGGGAGGATTGGATTTGGTTAGGACAGACAAGACATCCCAATGTTTAGCCAGAAGAGGGGGAAGTCGTCCTTTTTTGGTTTTCTTCTTTTTTTGGTGGTGTGCACGTTTGGGAGCCATCTTTAGAGGTGAGGAGGAAGTAAGTCTGAAGTCTTTGGCCTTTTACCCTTCGATTTTATACTGGAATACGTCTCCACTGATTGTCTGCACGACGTACCAACTTCACGACAGGTCTCACTCGACGTTGAGGTGTTTTCAATGGACTAAATCGTCTCAATTCATCTTTGGATAAATCCACTAAACTTTGTAAGATGCCAGTTCTTTCTTGGACTTTGGTTTTAGGGGATGGTACTTTGTTGGCGGCTGCTGCCATGGCTAAATCAGCTGAAGTCGACGGTCCCGACGGGGTGACTTTAGAAATAGGTTTCCATTTTTGCATCAAATTAGGAAACACGGATCTTAAGTCTGGTTTGACAGGCATCATGGTAAAAGAGGGTGAAGAAGAAGAAGACAAAGAGGAAGAGGAGGTGGACGCAAAAGGAGACCTCGTCATCATTGGGGACTGTGATGGTGGTGATGGTAAGGGTGGTGGTGTTTTGCGGGTGTACGTTTGCGTCCTGGCTGCAGTACCTCTTTTACGTCGGGTGATAGTGGTGGTGGTGGTAGGTGTGGTTTTCTTCTTCTTCTGGGCACGACTTTTCTTTTTCTGAGGGATGCCTTTCTTCTTTTTCTTGGGGCTGGTTTTCTTCTTTGGACTTTTCTTCTTCTTTTTAGGTGTTTTTTTTGTTTTTTTGGCTTTGGCATCATTAGGATCCCATTTCAAAAGGGAACGAATCATAACCCCTCCTAAAGAACCACTTCCACCAGGAGTTAAAATGATTTGCTTTTTAGTCCGTGAATCGATTCTAGGATCAGCCAGTTGTGACAATGCTCCTTTATGTTTTTGAAAAAAACGTTGAGTTTGATGAGGGATGTGAATGATGCCTTGAAGTAATTGACGTGCTGTGAAAGTAAACCATCGTAACACTTCTTTAAGACTCGCTTCTAACAAATGAGCACGGACTTGTGCATTTTTTTCACGACTGATACCATACAAGGCACGAATCAATTTAGACGAAGGATGAGATTGAAAGGAAGCCATCTTCTCTCAAAAAGAGTGTGAGATAGAAATGACGTCGTAGGTTGTTTTTATAGTTTTTTTTTTTAAAAAATGGGCTGAAGGGGACGTGTAAATGACAGGACCCCCTTCTTCACCCCAAGGGTGAAACAATTGGGCACGAAATCTCAAATAGTCAGGAGTGGTAGGTTTTAAGTCAATGAGTAAATACTCGTGAGGGGTTTGAGTGGCATCGTCGTACGCATAATTGAGCCAAGGAGCCCCTAACTGTTTGGCTAACACTTGTACTTGAGATTTGTCTCTGGGGCTTTTAAACAAGACCACGTAATGAGCATTCAAACTGATGGTTCGATGGGCTTTACTTTGTTGAAATAAATTTTGTGTAATGTAGACAATACTAGCATTACGATGGTGTCCTTTTCGTGTAAACCAAAGTTTAATTTCTTCTTCGTCTTCTCCTAACATGTCATCAAAAATAACCAAATGAGTTTGACTCACGTCAGACACGATTCCATCGTCTTCGTGAGGAATACCATCCACAAAGGAAATGGTTTATCCTTGACTTTCTTTCAATAACGTGTAAGACGGTTGCCACTCTTTGTAACACCACAGGATTCGTTGAGGTGGACGATCAAACAAATCAGTTTTGTGTTCGATCAATCGTTTGACAAATTCGGTTTTGCCTGAACCACTCGGTCCAGCAATCAACATGTTAAATGGATGGCGCAGATACAAAGCATTCCAACTTTGACGATCTAACTTTTCGTCAATCACTTTGACCACAGAGGAAGTAGAAGAGGCAGACGAGGTAGAAGAGGATGATGTAGCCATGATTGAGGTAAGAAGATTTTTGAGAAGAAGACAAAAGAGCCAAGGCATTTTATACATTTTCATACACGTTTATTTTTTTTTAAAAAAAAAAAAAACAAAAAAAACAACCAACACAACAAAAACATATTTTACAACTTTACACGAAGAAGTGAATGAGTGAGAAAATATGCAATTAAAATGAATACGTACACAATGAAGACTACCACTAAAACAGCTAAAGTTATCTCTAAACAAGGCAAGGAACATCAATATTTTCGTGTCCTAGTCATGAAAGACACTGTGTTTTGGGGTGGTGGTGGTGGTATTCTTCTGGTCGTCTTTTGTTTTTTTGAATCCTCTGACGACGGCGGTGGTAAAGAAGGGTGGTGTTCCTCAAGAGGCATTTGAACCACATCAGTGGTGTCAGGTTCTTCTTTTTCTTCTTTTAGGGTTTCCCATCGAGGTTCCCATTTTTTCACTTTTGGACCCTTATGGACAAGTTGCCAAATCTTTGGCAAACTGGGCCACTTCTTGTAGCCAATATTGGAAACCAAGGTTTCTCCAGGGTCGTACATCTTTCCAATGGAAAAGGTGTTGGTGTAACTCACTAGCAAAACACACTTCTTGAAATGTTTTATACACAGATAAAGTGTGACGAATGTCTTCTTCACATGGAAGTGCGTCACTAATTTTCATCACCACTCTCAACGCTTTACGTACAATGTTTCTTTCTTGGACTGATAAAATCAAGTTTTTTTAGTCTTCTTCTTCTACTAAGTCCGAAAAAGAACACAGGGTCATATTGTTTTTTGGAACTCAACAATTGAGTCCAAAACAACCACGGTTCGTTCAAAATAATCCAAGGCAAACACTTGTCCTCAAAAATACTCCACAACGAATGTCCTGGAAAACGAATTCCAAGATAAGCAGTCACTAAGACACACACCACATAACGTCCAAAATTCAATGGAAACAGTTCTTGTATCAAGTCTTTATAATCCTCTAAGGTCTGAACATGATCTATGATTTCCTTCCACGGAATCAGTTTCACGAATGGCGTGTAGAGTTCAGGCATACCCCCTCTTTTATAGCCAGGTTGTCCAATAATAGACACTTGGCATGTACCGATAAAGTATCAAGGCTCATGTTTGACTTTCCTTCCACGGAATCGGTTTCACGAGTGACGTGAAAGGTACAGACGTGCCGCCTCTTTATAGGGGTCGATGGCCAAGGTAGGTATCTTGGGTGGTATGTTTTTATAGCCAGGCTCCCAAGGTTGGTACCTTTTGAGGCAGTCTCCTTCAGGATAGTAGTAGCGATATACGTTTCCCATGACCATTCTTCTATGCCCTTGAAAGAGGGTATAGTGTAAAAATCGAGAAATGACTTTGATTTTACGTTTCACTTGGATTTTGACAAACTCTTGGTAAATCCTTTGGCGCACATTCAAAGGCATGCCAGCAATGTACTTGGGTAAAGTTTCCGATTTGGAAAGAAGTAACTCTCTTTTGTATTCTTCACGATACTGGTGATAGTCGTTGTTAGAATCAGATTTCTGATGCGGCGAAAGTAGCCATAGCATTGAAATCGAGGAATCACTTGAAGTTTACGTTTCACTTGAATCTGAACCAACTCATCGTAAATCCGTTTTTGCAACTTCGAAGGCAAGTCACGAATGCGGTCTTCTAAAGTAGTCTTCTTGGTGACAAAATACTCACACACCAACCAAACGGAATCGGTAGGGAAAGGATATGATCCAAAACAAGTTTGAGTGATTATCCTATCTAATTTCAAACCACGTAAAGGCGATTCGTCTTGAGGGGACAGTTCTTCTAACAGTTTTTGGTATTCTTGAATGTTAGTCACATTTTTTTCCTTCACTTCATTCCATCGAATTCTATATTCCACTGCTACATTGTAGGTGGCCCCCACCAATTTCTAAAAATGGTGATGTAGATCTTCATCAATGTCTGACCATTTGAATATCTTATTAGCAATCAAATGTCTTATCGTCTTCAAATAACATTGGTTACAACAGGTCTATCGTAAAGGATGTTACTGTTCTTTACGTTTCACTTGAATCTGAAGAAATTCTTGGTAAATCCGTTCTCGTATCTCCAAAGGTAATCTACCAATGCGATCTTCAAAGGTAGGAATATACTGAAAAATACGTTCTTGCAACTCCCAAGGTAAACCACTAATGTATTCTTCTAAAGAAGTATTCACCTCCGCCATGGAATTTATTTTACTTCTACTTTTGTTTAGCATCTGGCTCATCGTACCCGTACTGTTCTAAAGCCACTAAAGGTAAGAAGTGACAGTGCGGAGACCATCTGGCATGTTCAATGTAAGCTGAGTCGGTAGGCTCCCAATGGTGAAGTTCCACACCACAACTAAAACATTGAACTTTATCTCCTTCTCCCGTGTATTTAAATCCAGATCTAGCTAAACCTTCCGGTTTAGGTCCTTCTAGATATTTTGGCCACTTGTCTTTGAATGACTCCAGTCGACTTTCATACTTGGAATAACCAAGTAAACTCACAGGTATTCTGATATGCGAATAGGGGCCCACATTCACCTTGTTGTCATTAACGTCAATACCAGTTCCTTTAGTATTTCCAGTAAAACATAAAGGGCGTACTGCCTCTTTAGAGGGTGGCCAATGAGTGGTGGTGGTGGTGATGTGACAAGCTACGGAATCCTTTTGAACGTGTGAATCGGGAATACCAAACCGTACAGAATCCGTTTCATTGCATGGTTCTGCATCACACTCCAAGTCGTGGTGATTCATCTTTTTCTTTTTTTCTTCTTGCTTCTTGGTTAACGTTGAAAGTGAGAATGAAGGGCTAGGCTTGGAAGGGGTTCCTTTATTATACCTGTCGACTGTACCATCCGAAAAGTATTGTAATGTGATCGGTGGAAACGCTAAAGAAAGGTAAGCACAGTTTGGTGACCATCTGGTATGTTCCAGGAGAGCTGATTTCTTACAATCCATACGAATAGTGACACCACAACTAAAACACTTTACTTGTGTTCCCTGTCCAAAGTAAACAAAGCCTGCTCTGGCTAAAGCGTAGGAAGTAGGCAATCCATTGTTCCTAAGTTTTTTTTTTTGTGCTCCATCGATGAGGACAATAACAATAGTCAGGCATGTGTTTAGGCCAATTTGTGAACGTTTTCAAGCGACTGCCACACTCACCATAGTCAGGCAAAGCCCATGTTGTTGAAGACATCTCTTTTGGTGTTGTCTTATTGTAATGTCATCCGTGGAAACGCTAAAGAAAGGTAATCACAGTTTGGTGACCATCTGGTATGTTCCACGATAGCTGAATCTTTAGGACTCATGCGAATGCTTGCACCACAACTAAAACATTTCACTAAACTTCCCTGTTCAAAGTAGACAAATCCTGCTCTGGCTAAAGAGATAGCAGTGGGTAATCGATCCCCTTTAGGCCATTTTTTAAATGTCTTCAATCGACTGGTACAATCAGCATAGTCAGGCAAGGCCCATGTTGTTGAAGACATCTTATTTCTGTTTTTTCAAGAGGGTTTCCTTTTTTTATACTTCTCCAAATCGGCGTGTCCGTAAGGTAAAGTCGTGTGATCTGGAAGTCTCACTCGTTTTTGGTACACAATGCGATACACTTTTTGAACAGGTCGAGTCACGATTTGATGATTAGGTAGGCGTACAATCTTGTGAGGTTCTAACGTGGCTACTCGAAAATCTTTCACTTGTCCAGACAGTAAAGCATTTTTTAAAACCTCAAAGTTCACGACTTGGTTAGTTCGATAGTTGAGAGTCAACCCTTTGACTTTACAGGAGGTGTGAAGTTGACCTTGCGGGTCTCGGTATCGGTACCCATAATTTTTAGGGCCACCGCTAGCAAAACTCAAAATGGTATCTTGAAAGTGCTCGTCTGTCCAGGCTCCTAAACGATCTCCTTGAATGGTAGGGTGGGGGCAACCGGGGCGATGAATGTAAATGCAACTGTCAGTATCAAAGTACAGGACACGATCTCCCAAGACTTCTAACGCTTCGTCATACAATTTCAAACGAGCATGAGCAGTCACGTAGGCGGCAATGACTACGTTACTAAACTTGTCAGGTTTAACAAACTTGGGTTCTTCTTCGAAATTGACAATGATCAAATCCTCACGGATGATTTCGACGTGCTTGACTAGAATACTTTTGTCGTCCACCAGTTTAAAGTAACGATAAGGATCGTCCACGTATTCCGTTTTGGGTAAGATCGTACGTTGAGCCATTTTTCCCCACAAACAATTCAACATCACTTTGGCAAACGATCTTTTTCCTTTATTTTTTTCCACCTCTTCTAAAGTAATGCCTTCGATGTCACGGTATTCTTCTTTAAATCGTTCTTGGTCTTCGGGAGTTTGACACCACGAAGGATAACCACTAGCTTCTTGTTTCAGTTTGAGAAATTGGTTCACGTACCCCGAAAAAATGCCTGGATGATGGGTAGCGTCGTCCTTTTGGTATTGGGCTGTAGTTGGAAAGTGCCAGATTTCATACACGTTCAATAAACGGTATCCACGATCCAGAGCCCGAAACAATTCGGCACTGACCCACGTTCCTATCAACGACCGTTCTTCCTCCGTGTGGTGACAGGGATGATCTTGGTTGCACGTTTCGGCACACGTCCGACATAAAGGAAACATCAATTTTCCTTGACAATGGTAAGGTAAGATGGGATGAAACAAGTTTGTTGGAGGTACAACTTTACATTTAATTAATCCTTCGTATTGACGAATGTGTTCCACGTCAATATGTTCTGTTAAAATTTCAGGGTGTCCGGTAGGAAAACGAGCATATTTGCACACCCAAGGATACAAAGAACACACGTCGATGTATTTAATTTCTTCTCCTTGGGATTCATTCACGTCGTACAGTAAACGAGTGGCATTGGTTCGTCCTCCAAATAAACTGTGGCGCGGATCTAAAGGTTCAATGTCGGCTGCGTCGTAACTTTGAGTAATGGTTTTAAATTCAGGATCGGTTTTCAAACGTCGATCGTATTCGTGCTCCCACATTTCTATCACTTCGTAACCTTGACTTTCTAACTGGAGTCGTCGTTGACAAGTCTGTTCGTATAACTGATCCATGGTAGAATCTGAATAAGGGCTTTTCATGTCTCGGTTAGGATAGCAGGTAGGGCATCCGTGAAACAAACAACCCTGAAACTCGTACACAGTGTGCGGGTTTTCTAAATCCCAACCATCCACGGAATAACCTCCAATCTTTTTTTCTCCTCCTCCGTTTCTAGCATGTTGTATCCATTTGTCTTCTTTATCACATAAGTAATGAAGCCAACGTAAAGCTTTGACCGAATATTGACGACTAGTAAAGAGCCCCGTGTTGGAGTCGATGATGGCCAGTTGGTTCTCGGGCATGAAATTTTGCCTGTAGACTAAGGAACAGGCTTTAGGTAAGGTGGCTGCATCTTTCAAAGGATCGACCTCCCCGTGATCGAGAAATAACTCTCGAAATTTTCCACAACAACGTCTTAAAATATCTACATCCGATCGACAATATTTGAGCATCTCTTCTTGAAAGTCAAAGGGATCGTTCTGGTGAGCACGGTACCAAGCGTGAAAAGCTTCTCGCTGTTCGGGTCGCATTCCATCGGGGTCGTAATTATGAAGGTCAGGTAAATGAGGTAGGACGGCCTGTTGATTAGCTTCCGTGTTAAAGAAGTGAGGAAAGTAACCTTTAGCCATTTCTGTCATGCCGAACGTTTTTGGCATGCGACTCAAAGGCATGGCCAAATAACTCATTGAATCTTTAAATTGGGCTTGTCCAACTTTCATGTAGATGAGCTTTTTTCCGTTCATGGTGACTACAGGACGTTCGGTTCCATGGTTCAAATAATAATTAAGTAAAAACTGTCCATCGTATCCCGAAAAATTGTGAGCTATGACGGTAGCATACCGATGACAATCTCCATAACGATGAATGTCTTCTTCGCTCCAACTGTCGTGGGTGGTAGGGTCTAAAACCCATTCAGCAAACTCAGACAAAGTGTTCACCCCACGAAAGATTTTTTCACGTCCTCTTGGAATACGACTACAATGATGACAGTGCAAATGAATCGATTCTTGAATGCACTGATCACAAGCCCGATGTGCTACACAAAAATTTGGAATGTGAATGCCTGTTTCTTGCATGCATTCAAAATCAAAAAAGATGAAATCTACTTGTTTCTTGTTCTTCTTCTTTATTTATTTCTTCTCTGTCTTGTCAAACTTTTGAATAAAACATTGATGATCAAAATCGACGATCTGATGACAAATAGAACATTTTTTCTTGCCAGCACAAACGTGTCTCTTGGAGTTGTTGGTACGAATCAGCTGTCCACACGTAGAACACGATTTCAATAACTCACAAGCACATTTTTGTTGGTGCCCTTGGGTCTTGCGATGTTGTTGGTAGCAAGAAGGACTGACAAAACGACGTCGACAGGTTTCACAATAAACGTGATGTTGTTCAGGAAGGCATGGTGGGTCGGCTAAACAGCCCCGACATCTTGCTCCACAACGAATGTGTTTCTCCCGACTATTACACCCTTTGTTACATTTCTCACAGTAGTAAGAGTATCCCAAAAATCCAGTAATACTGGTAATGGTATCAAAATGTTCTTGATGGTGATAAAGATGAATGTATTTTCCCTCAGGAAAATCAGGGCCTCGAAACAGTAGAGCTCCGCGCACTTCTTGAGGGTGAACTTTTAACGTATAATGAGGAGCCAAAACATCTTGAAGTTGCTGCATTTGAGAAATGCCACACACGGTCTCTTTAGGGATCCCTGCTTGTTTCAACAAGAGTTCTGCTTCATTTCGTTGTTGAACTCTATCCGAATATCGAATGTTTTTCCAGGCTTTTTTCCATTCTTTGCTCTCGTTCTTGTTAGCATAGGTACGGCCCACCACAATAGCTCGGGCTAAGCACATTGAATCTTGAGTATTGTTAATTTGGACGACACTGTGTTTGGTAGTACGAAGATCGTCCACCAATAACGGTTTTCTGCTTCGTCCACTTCCTCGAGGTGGAGCAACGTGTGTCATGTAAAGGGTGGCCTTTCCATCGGTGATGGTAAACTTGTCATTGGATTGTTGTACATGTTCTATTTTGGACATGACTTTGTCTGGCGTTAATTCTGCCGGGGTGCTAAACTCAATCCAAACGGGACTCTTCAAGTTGTCATGATGGATGGCCAGTCTCAAGCGATCCTCTTCTTTGGCTCCACATTGCCGTTTCAAGTTGATTAAGACAGATTCCCACAAATCGCTAATGAACCCCGCCGCTTTCTCGTTAGGTACTTTGGACTTGAAGTCTTTGAAGTGTACTGTATGAGTATAGGCCGTGGTCCTAAATTTTCGAGAAGTTATTTTTTGAGTCTCTCGAATCCTATAGTAATTTTCAGGAGCCACGGCGGTAGTAGGACTTTCTTGGTCAGGGGTTCTGGTGTTGGTAGTGGTTTTTGTTTTGGGTGGTGGTGGTTTGGAAGTTTGGGTTTCAGGTTCACTCATCTCGTCTTCGAAGTCACTGGCATGGACTTGAGCTAGTAGTTCGTCTAAGGGTGTTTCAGGGGGCACGGAATACCTTCGTCGCCGTGGCCTCTTGGTTTGTTCTTCTTGTTCTGGTTTCTCATCGTTTGGGCGTGATCTTTTCATCTTGAAATCTGATTTGAAACTGATTGAGTTTTCACCCAGGTACCTTTATATAGAGAGAGAAGAGTATATAAAGAGAGAGCTTCTTACCTCCAGAATCAGTCTTTGGTGATTGAACTTTCAAGCTGTAAAGATGGAAGAGTCAAAAAGACAGATTGCCTTTTTGGTGAGAGATTTGCAGACAGTCATTCGAAAGTATACTACGAACAGTAAGAGTAAGGACTACTCCTCTGTCTCTAGAGATAAAAGTGAAGATACTTGTTACATCTGTCAAGAGAAAGGACATTGGGCTCCAGAATGCCCACAACGTCAACAGCAAAAGAGAGATAAAGGGAAAGATATCTGTTATCATTGTAAAGGACCAGGACATTGGTCTTCGGAATGCCCTCAGAAGAAAGAAAAAGAAGAAGAAGAGGAGAGGGAGGAAGCTGATTCAAAAACAACAAACCTAGAAGAAGAAGAAGAACATATCATCAAGAAAAGTAAGAAGAGAGTAAGAAGAATGGAAGACAGTGAGAATGAAGAAGAAATGGAAGATATGATTCCTGTGACGATTAGGGTTCCTATGAAGAAGAAATTTAAGAAAGAGAAGAGAGACAGACAGTGAAACAAAGGAACTTTTGTTGTGTGTTGTTTTTTGGTGTTTTATGTTTTATTGCTGAATTATTTTGTAAAAAAATGGATAAATACACCAGACTGGAGAAAAAAAGTAAGTGGTTTTGTGTTATTTTGTTTTAGAGTAGAGATGCACGCACGCACGCACTCACACTTTTACCATGGGATTTTTTTTAAAGTTTTAACTTGATTTTTGGCAATTTGATTTTTTTTCTAGAAATCTGGTGGTCCTTAGAAGGACCGTTGGGTTGTTTTGTTTTTTCAAAAACAAAACTTTCAAATCAACTTCAAATGCCGTAGTCCTTTACCACGGCCCAATCCATATCCTGTTAATGCTGCTGCTACTGATGGTGTTTTGATTATGGTGGCAGTCACTGGTGGTGGTGGTGGTGGTGGTGGTATTGGTGACATGGGTGGTGGCATCTCACTAGCACTGGAAGGCTTAGAAGAATTTTGTTTAGCCCGTGATGGTCTTTTTCGTTTAGGTGGTTGATGAGTTAAAGAATACTTATAGACATTGGTCATCCATTTTAACTCATATAATATCTCTTCTAACAGACTTACAGTTTTTTCTTGAAGACTGATGCCTTCCTTTACTGTTTCCTTCTTCTCCTCCTCTTGTAACTGCTGCTGCTGCTGCTGCTGTCTGATTTCTTCCTCACTTTGTTTTCTTCTCTCTTCTTCTTCTTTCTGCTGTTGTTGAAGAAGAAGAAACATTTCTTCCTCTTCTCGTTGCTTTTTTACAAAATTTTCCATCTCTTCCATTTGCCTTTTTTTAAAATTCATCCACCATTGGTACAGTAGTAGCAGTAGTAGTAGTAGTATTCTCAAAATCTTGATTTAGTAAATCTAATTCAAAGTCTTCCGGCCGGAAGTTCAATAATGCAGCAGCATTAATCATTGAAGGCTCACTCCAATACATTGTAGTAGTACTTGTCTTTCCAGTCTCCATGAAGGCTGTCGAAAAAAGTAATAAACCCCTACGAACGCTACGATACCTTTATACCCGAGATGACGTCACACCCCCGCTCTCTTCCAATTGGAAGAAAACCCGACCGCCTTGTAACGCGACTTTGGATTGGTAGTTGATTTCGATCCATTTCAATCCTATCGTAAGGTATATATACAACCGCTGGTTTCATAAAGCTTCACCGGTTTTCTCCAAGACCACTCATAAAGACTAAAAAATCATGTGGGTTAGCGTGGAAGCATCGAACATTGTCTCGGGAATGCTGTTTAATCCAGCATTCCCCATGTATGTAAAAGCCTCATGGGCTACCACCAAACTAACAGAATCCACCGAATGGAAAAGTCGCATCGACATCGAACGTCAAGGATGTTTAAAGAGAGTCCTTTTCTTCGGCCCAGAAATTAGAAGAAGCAGAAGAAAAAGAAGACCTAGCCGAAGATGTACATGCTAAAACCCACCAAAACAAAAAAAAACCCAAAGGCCCTTCTTAGGGCCACCCAATTTTCAAGAAAAGATTAATTTTTCCAATGATTGCCAATATCTATAGGTATAGGTGTGTGTTTTATATGTTTGTATATTATTTTTTTTTCTGATAGTCTACCCCTCAAACAAAAAACCCCTTCTCCCCTTGTATGTTTTGTGTGTTTGATATAGAAAAAGGATAGTGTGGTGTGTGTTTTTTTGGAAAAAAGGGGGATGTTTTCCATCACGTCCGCGCTTCTAGCATATAAAGCGGTGCCTTCCACAGTTGCGTCATTCACACTTCAACTGAAATGTCAACAATAGAAAATCTACAGGAAGCCTGGGATGTAATGGTGGGAGTGGAGTCCCTGGTAGAAAGGATAGAGTGTTGTTGGAGATATCCAACCACTCTATCCTTTGTCTCCAACCAAGTGGCGGCCATAAAAAATGCCAGGAGTCTGATCCATGATGTGATGGTGGAGGAAGCAATGAAGACCTCCTCGGTACTACCCTGTCGAGTAGGGCTTTTCAAAAAAGCCCTGGACTTACTGGTAGGGGTGGAGAATTTTCTTCACCAAGTCCAAGAAGATTTGTGGTTATATCCACCCCCCAGTGCCGTTCGACGGGAAGCGACTGCCCTTCTCACCGCCCAGATACTAGTCAGAGAAGTCATGATCAAAGAAGTGGCTACCATCAAGAAGATCTGGGCCGAGGAAAAAATAAAGAAAGACCAGACTAAAAGAGAAAGAGACTTCCATCGCCTGAATTTGTCCTGGATGAAAATCCAGAACAAATTTAGGAAAATGGGACATCCTGACTGGATACCCGAAAAGAAAAAGAAAAAGAACAACAACAAATTCCACTTCCCACTCCCAGGCTTCCTAACTCAATGTTGGGGGAAATACAAATATTCCTCCTCCAACGGTCCTTCTAAGGACCACCCTTTTTCAAGAAAGATTAATTCTATTCCCTCCCTCCCTCCCGTTTGTCCCCCAAGTGCCCCCCGCCATGTTAAACTCCCGTATTGGTCTATAGTTCCCCCGCCATGTTAAACTCCCGTATTGGTCTATAGTGCCCCCACCACGTTAAAACTCCGTTTGGGGCCTCTACAGGCCAAATTGGCCTATAGTGCCCCCCCCAAAAATTTTTTGGCCTATTTACCCCCCCTCAACTACTAACGATCATACCAAGCTTTCAAATTGTTGAAATAATAGGAGTGACACAATCTGTAATGAATACATTCTTTTTTGAATATTCCTGTAATTGTATAATTTTCAGTCAGCATACTTTTGTAGTATTGAAGTAAATACTCTTTATTATACATGTATTTAATAGTATATGAAACTATGTCACATGAGCAATAAATACATCACCCAATTAGTACATTAGTCACATGTTCTGAATTCATACAACACACCTAAATGAAAAATTGCACACCAATTAATCGGCATAGCGTTAATGGTTAGGAGATAGTCGTACGTTTTGAACATACTGTATGAGTTTTTCATTGCAACAGATGCATAATGTGACTTTGATCAATGTCTGTTTTATAGAAATGCTTTTCTAAAAGTTCTGATTTGAAGTAATTGTCAAAGAAGGTCCTTAAACAATTAACCATTTTGGCAACGAAGATTCATTTCTGGGAATAGTTACGTACTTGGTATCTGTTATGGTATATATGATTAGAACACAGACTTTTGCATCAGAACACAATAACTGTCCTTGAATTTGATAATATTAATCATGACTTTCACTCAAGTTGTGAACAGAGTTAGAATCTTGCTTCTGGTATGGCACAGTAACTGATGATATCATTTTGTCCATTGCTAAAAATGGACACTTAACTTCAATGTTTAAAGCTTCATCTTCCACTCCATCTGGAGGAAAGGAAATAAATGGATACTGTTTTGAAACCATCAGTCAACATTTGCTTACCACATTTTGAGTGTTTGATATGTATTTTGATATGGCCATTTCTTTATATCTCACACCATGCTGCAATGACGCGGCTTTCCCTTTAACAGCATTTACTATAGACCTAGCAAGTTTTTCCCTGTCGGTTTGCTCAGTGATTTTACAAATTTTACCAAACACTGATGATGACACCCTCTTTGGTCCTTTCTTCTAGCTATATGGCATTGCTACCCTGACCAAGGGTCCTTCTTTCATTTGATTTTGCTTCATCGCATGAAATTTTTAAAACACATATGCTTTCTAAAAGATGTTCCTCTGGTGTTAATTTCAGTAATCATGATCTAAAGCGGCGGCATAGTTATTTGTGGACTTAAAAGTCTGATCGATTGGAAAACTTGAGATACCTGGAAAATTTAAGTATATGTTGTTGACAAAATCTGTACATGCTGGATTATTCTGAAACTGAGTAGGCCTTGGGTCAATATAAATATTGGTCAATTCATCTGCTCCAGGTATGTACATGTTGCAAGCTTTGATGGGACTACCCCTAAATGTTTGGCACTTATGAAAAGTTTAAAGCCTTTTGGTGCACAAATCCTCTGTTTTTACCATGTGCTTTTTTGAAACATCACTGCCGCATACAAAACAGTGCAGACATGTTTCCAGGGGGAATGTGGTCCCGTCCCTGCTGCACATTCACACCGGGATTCTACAATTCCCCATTCTGTTTGAAAGAATGTCGGCAGTGTACACGACATCTTTCAGCTCGGCATGACAGCTGCTTCTTATATAAATATTGTCACCAACTGTATAAATCATTACAAATTGAAAAACTGTTTTCTCATATGACTTTATAATATTTCTGAACAGTTATTTGTTAAATCCTCTCAAGTAATTAAATAAGAGTATCAATTTAAACAGGGCAGAATTTGTTATTATCCTTTACGTCATGGAGGCTCCGCAGATCCGCCAAAGTCATAGCATCATCTGGTTCACAAATATATGTTTGGCCAAAGTTCTGTTTTCTGTCATAGCTTGTAATCTGTAAAAGAAAAAGGAAGATAAGATCAACTGCATTTATTGTAGCCACGTTTAAAAAAATAGAAAATACCAAAGTCACATTTATTTAGGATTTGAGTCCATCCATCCATCTGTCTATCACTCTTGTTAATAAAACAATTTTTAACTACACGTGATGTAGTTATCAATTTCAACATTAGATCAATGAAAGTTTTAAGAATAAGAATGGAAATTCCACGAAATTTAGGCGTTCAATACAATTTCTCATAAGAGAATCGAATTTTATCATTTAAATGATACAATTACTTGTATACTAGTATTATATTTCAATAATCTATTATTATGAAGGCGTGATTGGGGGTAAAATGGGGGATGACAAACAAAACAAACAATACATCCTAACTCGTCTAGATAGTCTTTACAATGGGACAATCAACATGCATACACTAGTCTTTTGCGCAGGAAAACAAATCAAATAGGACGATTTAGATATAAAACAAATTCCGGATACCCCACCTTTACTGTATATTAAATTATAAAATTTGCTGAAAGGTCGTTTTAAAAATGTTCGACCCATTTCAGGGATGTGAACCCATTTCAGTCTTTTTTGGACAAATTAATATTCAATGTACTGATTCAATTTGCTTAGTTTACTTTCTGCATCGACAACCAGCTGATTGCACACTCCTTTGTTTTGAGCATTCAGCATGATATTGACATTAAAAAACAAATCGATCCGTACCTTTCAACCAATTCTTTCTTCTTTCCATACACCCTTGCATTTCTTTTCTTCAGTTCATTTTAGTTCGAGTATCTTTAAACGTCTGTATTTAGATGACATGCTTGCAGTAACTAAATTTACAAATGATGTCTTCAGACAATATTTATAGCCGGGATTCTGGTCATGGACTAGGAACAGTGCTGCCCCGAGCGGTGGACAAGGGCACTTAACTTACTGATATTGCCCATTGATCCAAACAGATGTTATTCCATATTACTGAGGTTCCTAAATATTAATATTTTTTCTCTGATCTTCCCAGGAGATTTTCTGACCACTGATGAATGCTACTTTCTTTCAATAGAAAACACCATTAAACCCTGAACAGAATATAACATGTTTATTGAGTCCAGTGTCGTGGTTTTTGCGTATAACGACAAAGCAAAAATGTGTGACTTGGCCGGTTCCAGAAAGTAAAAAAAACCTAAAAATTCCTGCCGCTTTAATTTAATAAAAGCCAAATGCAGAAAATGCAAAAAAAAAAAAAAAAAAAAGAAGTAAGAAAGAAAACCAAAGAAAAAAGTACTAATTTGTTTTTAACGTCGAATCAAAGTTAGTGCCTCTCACAAGTAAGACAAGTACTATACTGGATTCCATGAACACAATGTAGAAAAATGAAGGAAATAGATAAGAAACTCAGTGTAGTGATGCCTTAAAGGGGACAATTCATAGCAAACACATTTTTGGGAATAATTAGGCATCCTACATGCATTAGTGGCTAATCATATTAAGCATGTAAATGAAATAAGTAAACAAATCAGCTATTCGTGCATATTACAATCAGGCAATGTTAAATTTCCGTTTTCATTATTCCAGGTGCAAAGTAGCACATTTAGACAAGATTACACACTAATTCGTTACATGATGCATAAGGTTGACTTGTTTTTTAAACTTAATATGGACTGAACAAACCTTTGTCAAGATTCATTTATTGAGAGATTAAAGGTGCCATTTTAAACATTTTTAGAACCTCTTATTTTCAAAGCAACAACCTAGGTTGTGATTGTTTTGGCAAAACTGTTACACTTGTTAGATATTTTAAAAGTTATATATTAAGTGTTTTTAAAATGAATTAAAGTTGAACAAATAAATTGTCCTTTACAAACGAATTAATAATTATTTATTTGAATAAATATATATTAACTAGCTTAACGATATCAAGGAAGCTTGATTTGTTTTATAAGTATGGTATGTGAGTCCTTGTGTGTGAATCTTTCACATAGGCATCATACAAGACTCCACTTGAACGCTGTCTTGTAAGATAAATTGTACTCAGGAGCAAACCACACTGGTGCAAATGCAACCAAAATTCATAGCCACGCTTCACTGTTGCGACAAATATATAGCAAAATAAAACATGTTTATTAAATAAATACAACTTCGATCATCTCTTAAAGGCATCACTACACTAATTTAGCCAGTCAGCTATTGCATCTTATTACAGTCACGAATACAAGCATTCGTATTGTTTATTTGTTGTTTCCTGGAAATTCGCTAAGAGTGAAGAATATTACTTGCATTCAACAGAAAGCAGCATTAAAGCCTAAACGGAAAATATAACGTTTATTGAGTTCAGCCTCTTGGCTTTTGTGTAGGATGATAAAGCAAATAACGTCGGGCAGTTTAGGAATGGTTATTTACACTACAAATTATTGTCATTTCATACGAATTATTTCCAGAAAATATAAAATATCATATGCTAAAATATTTTATATATTTTGTCTAAGTTACAGCCTTAAAAGTAAGCTAATCTTGATGCATCCAAACTTATAATTAATGCACTGATGTCATCAAAAATGTAAACAAATAACAATAATGGAATATGCAAGAAACTCAATCAGTGTAGTGATATGTGTAAACAGAAGAATCGCTTAGATTTTGTATGAGTACATAAACTAATCGGATTGCTCTTTCCTTGTAAATATGATGCATGTACGTAATTGATCTAATTGTATCTCTCTTTCACAGGAAGCAATCTGATAAAAATAGTCTGAGCGCTTTCGAAGCCTGCGTGTCCCTTTGTCAAAGCCAAAAACTTACGAAAACTGAAAGCGTAAAGATACAAGATCCTTTATGTTCCTTCCTTTTTATTTTTACATTATGTACAGAAACATAAATTCGTGTATATTTGAGAGAACTAAAGTTTTCCTGGCAAACGCCCGATTCGTCTTGATCGATTGAGCAAGCTGTAAGATATCTATTTATCTACACACACACACACACACACACACACACACACACACACACACACACACACACACACACACACACACCTCATTGCCAACTTTTCGAGACAGATTGGTGACAATGGTTTAGGTAAGTGTGGGATCCTTTATTAGTGATTTGTAGGAATTATATGTAAGTTTATTTGCCCGATAGTTTCACCATTGATGATAAAATCACTAGTTAAAGCTATATCTCCGGCATGGATGACCGTTCAATCATCCTACATTAGTATCTAAAGGTACTATAAATTACCGTTAGTCACGTCATCAATGTGAAATTTATTTAAAATAAAAATGTATGCATTTTAAACAAAAATGGTATGTGTTCAAAATCGTAATATTTTATCACACGGATGGCAAATGACTTATTAGAGAATGTCACGACGGAGCTCTTGGAGTAAATGTTACATCTGTATTGGAACGTAATTCTTAGCTTCACACATATCAGGAATGCACTAAGTAGAGAGAACAGCGAAGCCGATAAAAAGAACCTTGTCAAGCTTTACAGTTTGTAGAACAATCAAAATGTTTTTGCCATTTCTCGCTGAATTGTGAAAGTACTAATAATGCGCATCACCGTACTCAGTGCACAGAAAATTATATGATCTTGAGAAAAATCACATGACCAGCAACAAAACCAGTGTTTCTGTTTTTAAATGTTTAATGTCATTGGATTTTGGAAGCTTTTGCACTTTCAGACAGAATTTCCTGTTCTTTCTTACCATAGACCATAACGTTTTAGCAAATATAAGATTCAAAAGAACAAAAAGAAATCTTGAATCTGTATTGATTTTATTGGATTGGAAACTCAGCAATTTCACTCGGATTCTCTCGGCACTTTTCTAAAATACCAATGTCATTCTAGTATCATGACAGCGTTTTGATTCACCTAGAGACCATGCATCTTTCAGTTAAATATTCGGACGCTATGGACTTTCTGTAAGAATTTCAGTAGTGCATAACAAACCGAATAGTTGCTTTGCTGCATGCTTATGTTGGTATGCCAATAAACATTGGAAGAGTCTATTAATATGGCGGCCGTGTACTGAATTTTACAAAGACAATTCGCGCAGTTGCCGTGTATCTAATGTAGCAAAGTCCATCCGCACGGTGACCAGTGAATGCATTAGGGACGAATCCGAAATACTCAGAATGATCTTGCATCAAATCATCACGTGAACACAGGGGCTGGTAATGATTTCTCTTAATTGCATTTGTAACGAGCCCCTGTGAAATGAAGGATTGCAAATCTGTACTAGTTTTAGCCAAAATGATTTTCAAATTCGGCATTCAAATTAATTAGGAGCCAACATGAATATATATATATATATATATATATATATATATATATATATATATATATATATATATATATATATATATATATATATATATATACACACATAGCCCCCAACCTGTGTTGATACTGATGGATTTGAGGGCATGATGTCACCTATTCACTATTCATAAAATCGAGGAATTTTTTTTTAGACATATCTGTCCGCAATACATCGGTGCACGTTTTAGACAGTTACCGGTATTTCTTGCGTCTCGCTACCGTCGGTTGAATTGTCCTTTCGGAGATACGTACAGAATATTTGTGGAGCAAATCCTATGCTTGACGCTTTGTGAATCCACGTGGAATAACACAACCCTATATCCTTTGGCTGTTTTGAATTCTGAGGCTACATACGGCTGTTACCAAATACAGGTAATTGTCTAAACTGTACGCTGGTGTGTTCCGGACAGATTTGTATGCAACAAAATTGCACATTTTAATGAACAGGTAATATCAGATACCGCAATTGTCCATCAGTATCAACACAGGTTTGGGGGTTTGATTTATCGGACTAGGTATATGGTACCCATGCGAAGTAGTCTCGACCTGGAACTGATTATTTTATTTAGTTACTTTGTTAAAAGTATGTACTGCTCCTCTTGTTTGGTTTCAGTCGAAACAGTCGAAACAGAACTACTTCAATCTTGCTCTTCCTCAAAAGGATTTTATAAACGTGTTGCAAATGAATGACACAATAATCTTGTTACATATTATACAAAACGCACACACCCTAGGTTTATTACAATATCTTTTCCGTACTTATCATCGAGGATGTATCCCATTCTTGTTCTTTTTTATTATTATTTAGGAGTACTTGTCAAAATTAGTATTAAGTTTTAATTAGATTACTCAATAATAAATTGCCTTTCTTTTATATACTATAACTTTTGAACAGCCCATATTCTTTAAACTTGTTTAGCAGGGACATCAAGCTCAGACTCAAAATGTTTAAAAAAGTAGATGCAATCTAATGAAAATAGCGCGATAGTGTAAGGAATCAAAATTAGGAAGATCCTAAACCAGAGGCCGCTGACTAACATGGAACAATAGATCTGTGTACTTAAATGCTTAGCCGTGTCGTAATTTTCAAATCTAGTGATGCTAGATTTTCTTACTATTAAAAAACTTTACACAATGTTGAACTTGGGACCTTACAGGAGTCAGTGTCTTTCCACACTCCCCTTGTCACAAACTGTGCCATAGCTGACAAAATTAAACCTGAAGAATGTAAAATGCCTGCTTTTTAGCTTTTATTGTCCTAATTACTTTTAAAAATTACTCGTAGCTGCGTGTAACTGCAAAGATCCGTTGTATTGCAATGGTTCTTGTTTGACACACATAAACACACACACACACACACACACACACACATATATATATATATATATATATATATATATATATATATATATATATATATATATATATATATATATATATATATGTATATATATAAACACAAGGATGAAATAAATACAGGCCTTTGTTCAAGTGTGATATTTTGATATTTCTCTCGATTGTCTCTTAACCAGGCAATAATTAGATTTAAGTTGTCTTAATGTGAAGACCAGTGTAGGTCTTCAAACATTATGTGCATATTTTGCGATCAGTAAACCAGTCTCCAGACTGTAAACAAGGGAAATAACTGGCGTTATTTTCTCGATACCGGATTAGGTCTCAGTCGCGGAAAACCACATTTAATCTTGTGTGATTTTATTTTATTATTTGATTTGGTTTTTGAAAGCAAAATTCTTGAAGCATAATTCTTTATAGAATGCTGGAAGAATGGGATGGGTCTCTAACTCACATGAGAAAAACCAATTTAGATCAAATCTAAAATGTGTCTGATCAGAATCGAAGTCCAAATTTCTCACGTGAGAAATTAGAACTCTGCCTTATTGTCAAACATAGTCAGATGTAAGGGGAACAAATATTTTCTAAGTCATACATTCTCTTGTGAACATTCAAATTCTCACGTGAGCAAAATCTGCACATGAGAAAATTTGGTTAGTTTTTCGATGGCTCACAAGATCTAACAAACTGCACACATGAGCTTGCAAAATCTACCCAATTTGCATACGTTCCTAACAAGGTTCTCATGTGAAGCGTATGAGCAGCTCATGTGAATTGGTGAGATTTTTCCGTACGGGTATTGTTGTTTTTAGGTATAGATATGATAAGCTCTCAAACCCGTATATATCCGATTGTATCTTCACCCATTTCTAGACTGGTTCACAGTTGTTCCATATAATTAGTACCGTGAGTCCTACATACATTACAATAAAAAATTACCCATCACCACAGTTACATAATAAAGGTATCAAATAACACCACATTCATATTGTTTTAAATGTCTTGAAAAATATACACTTTTACTTTCATGAAAAGTATGGTATCAGATCTAATAGCCAATCCACCCTTCTCTGAAACCTAGTCTCATATATCTCAAATCCTATTCATTATAAAATGAGGAATTGTTTCAGACTCTGGCTTGGCCAAGTTGAGGACAATTGGATAATAATTGGATATTAATTCCTCAAAAGCAATATATGCCAGTCTACAGAGCAACGTCAACGCAGAAGCAAGCTAGTATCTTATTGTGCAACACTGTCAGAAAAAAGGAACTAGTACAAAAGTATAAGAACAATGAGAAAAAATTACTTCAGAAAAAGAAATTTAGCACAGAACAAGGGCAAATCAATTCAACACGAGGTTGTAAGTACTCGAATAAAAAGTTCTTCTGTAAGACCAGAAAAAGACCTGTGTGACAAATTGACAATGAAGCCATTGTTTTGAGAAAAGTACTTGGGTGTAAATTCAGTAGCCAACCTGGTGTTACTCAGACCAATCCATATAATCCAATTGACATCAACGTGGAACTGTATGGGCAGAAAAGTTGAGATAAATAAACCATTTTGTATAAACCAGTTTTAAGATACCTACAATGAACTATGTGTAATCAAGGTAAATATGAAGGAAATAAGTTGCAGTACTGTGAAATACACTTCATATTAGGGTTATGTTTGTTAAAATTAAAATAAAACATCGTATAAGCAGATTCAAGGAGACGTGTAGTTATCTACAAGAAATATGCATCCAATTTTTCCACCATAAATTCCACTTTTGGCACATGAAAATTACACAATACCACATTTAACAAGAATAAGATTCATACTTTTTTAGAAACGTTTGGTATACGACTTAAAAGTCGTATATTTTGTAGCACATACGAGAAAGTTTCATAATCGCATAAAGAAGATGATGATGGAAGAAGAAGTAAAAAAAAATAATGAAACCTAATTCCAGAAGGTATAGGTAACAATTACCTACATTGCCTTGTAGGTGTATACATATTGCATAAGGAACACAGTGATGAAATAAAACTGAATGGAAGAACTTAACATATGTACATGAACATAAATAATAATAGGAGACAAAGATGCAATACAAGTATGTCTATTAAATATGATAAATATAATTGGAGAGTAGGGCATGTTGACTATGATATCAGAATTCACAATTTCAGTATATTTCAATACTAAATGAGTCAAGGTTGTTAGATGTTCAAAAGTCATGGTTCATCAACTAAATATAATAGACCCAGATGTTAGCACTGTTATTTCAATAATGAAAATACTTATTTCAGTAGCAGTAATACCAAAGAAACATTTAAGATGCGTTATGATACTAACTGTGCAACATTTAATATTATTTATTTGATAACTTGCAAAAAGAAATATGTTGAACAAATCCATCAGCAAGTATCCAAATGCATGAACAAACATAAATTTGACATAAATAACTTCATCGATTCCTGTTTTAAATCTTGATGGCTTCCATAATTTACAACATTTTTCATTTAAGGCAATTGATATTGTTAGTTCAGATATGGAACGTCTGTTAAAAGAGACATATTTGATTCACCGTCTGGATACTATCTATCCAGTAGGTTTAATTCTAAGATTATACAGGAACCTGATTGATAAATGTATTGTATTTGGTCACTTCTATTGTTATTGGTACGAGTCAGAAATACATTCTCAATAACTCATTTGGTTGGCTGAACCCGCTTTAAAGTATTTTGCCAACAATATTTTAGGGTATTTCTACTTCTAAACAATAACCTGTACAATGCATCTGTTTTTTTTCTTTCTCATAAAATTGTATTGTTATATTTACATGATGATTAAAGATACAAAAATGTATCCATATTAATAATAATAATAATATATATATATATATATATAAATGATATATTATTAAATACAAAATCACCCCATTACTTTACTATATATATATATATATATATATATATATATATATATATATATATATATATATATATATATATATTGTTATGTATGATGTTTATATAATGTTGTATATGTGTTTTGGGAGGTTATAAATGTTTCTTCACTTTAATATTTGCTTAAATCTTTATGTTTGTTAGGAAAAACATGTATAACTAGTGTCCTTGAATTAGGTTGTTTTGATCAATATGTTTTCTCAATTTGAAGGTCAAGGTTGATTTTGTTTACAGTTAGAATTCCATTAAGATGACTCACATTCTAGAACATTCTGTCATGTGACCAATCTAGAACATTCTGTCATGTGACCAATCTTTATATATACCATGTTTGGTAGACATTTTGTTCAGTTCGACATTACCATCAGTCTTGTAAAGAGCTATTACAGTTGTGAAAATTGATTCCAAATTCTAAGAGAGGAATTATTTTAATTATTCATTGGATTATTAACAGTGCTCATAAACTTTTGGATTTTGGATTTTGATTGACAATTTTGGAATTTATGTGAACTTATTCAGAGATTTTGGATTACTTCATTTTGACTTCAGCACATCAAGATTTCTAGTACATCAGGACTTTGGAGACCATTAGCACATAATAACATTCAAGGACACATTCTATATTTAGGACTTGTGATTAGAAAAATCATTCTTATTGGATTATTAGGATACATAAACACATTACTGTAAGTGACTTTTTGATTTTTCATTTTAATTATCTAGTAATAAATTGCTTGTTGATTTTTACTTGATTTGTTGGTTTCACTTTCTTTCTGTTACATTTTTCTTAGACCATAAGTCGTAACAGAAATTGAGGGCTCGTTCCGGGATTGAATTTCTTTAAAGCATATTAGAGATATTAAATTTATCTTTGAAATTCATATTGATTTTGTCTCTGAGAATTTTTTTTGTCTTTGGCAAAGATTTTTAATAAAGAAATTTGTTTTGTGTGAAACCAACAAGCATTTACAATGGCATCTAATGTTCAGAATTTCATAAAACCTCTGCGGGAGGGGATAGAGTGCATGAGAAAGTCAATTGAAGAGTTCAAGAGGCGCATCCATAGTGATGTTAAAACCTATCTTGACGAGCAGAATGTGGAAACTTTGGAAAATGCTGCTCGTATGGCTGATGATTATTCCTTGACTCACAAAATTTCATTTGGTAATAAATCGTCCTCTCAGCAGTTTTCTGGTAAAAAACCATTTCAATCTCATTCGAGTACTTCCAAATTTCACAACAGCACAACTGTTAGGAATCAAACATCTGATAAGACTGATCAGAAATCCTTATCTCTTCCTACGTGCACTTATTGTAAAACGAAAGGGCACGTTATTTCTGATTGCTTCAAGTTGAAAAATAAGCAACAGAGTAAAGACAGAGCTTTTCCAAATGCTCTTATTTCTACGAGGTCAAGGTCACGGTCTTGTATTGAAAGCAATACATTTGTTGGGTCAAACAAACCCGTCTGATTCTATTTTGGAGGCTTATGAACCATTCATGTCAGAAGGTTCTATATCACTTATTGGTGATTCTGCCAAACCTATCCCAATTAAAATATTAAGGGACACTGGAGCTTCTCAGAGTCTTTTATTATCAGGTACTTTGCCTTTGTCTGAGGAGTCTTCTTCAAGTGAAAGTGTTCTTGTTCAGGGAGTTGAGTGCGGCTTTGTAAATGTTCCTCTTCATTGTGTAAATTTGGCATCAGACTTAGTTTCTGGACCTGTGACTGTTGGGGCAGTGACTTCTTTACCCATAGAGGGTGTTCATTTATTACTAGGCAATGACCTAGCTGGAGATAAGGTTGTGGTTAATCCACTTGTAACTGACAAGCCTTGTTTGGATCAGAAAGTTGATCCTGTCGAAACTGAAATCCCTGATTTATACCCTGCTTGTGCAGTTACTAGAGCTATGGCAAAAAGAGCTCTTGAGATTGATGTTGATCAGGATATTATTCCTTTAGCTGACACATGTATTGGTCAGTTTTTTGATGAGGTCACTTTTTCCTCAGGTATTGATCAATCAAATGGTATTGATCACAGTGATCCTCTTTTGGCAACTCATTCTCTTTGTCCTACTCAGGGTGACAAACGACAATCTCTTGTAGTTGAACAGGAGCAAGATCCCGAGATATCTTGTTTGTTTCAGAGGGCTATTAGTGAAACTGAAGCCACACAAGTTCCAGTGTGTTACTTTGTGAAAAATGGGGTCCTTATGAGGAAATGGAGACCACCTGAGGTACCCGCTGGTGACGAGTGGTCAGTGAGCTATCAAATTGTTGTTCCTAAGTCATATCGACAGGAAATTCTTAATTTAGCCCATGAAACTCCTTTGGCTGGTCATTTAGGAGTCCGTAAGACTTATCACAAGATCTTGAATCATTTTTATTGGCCGAAACTCAAAAGTGATGTTTCTAAATACTGCAGATCTTGTCACACTTGTCAAATGGTAGGAAAACCCAATCAGAAGATACCTAAGGCTCATCTGCAACCTATTCCTGCATTTGATGAACCATTTAGTAGAATAATGGTAGACTGTGTTGGTCCTTTACCTAAAACCAAGTCAGGCAACCAATACTTGTTGACCATCATGTGTGCATCTACAAGATTTCCAGAGGCAATTCCTCTGAGAAATATAAAAACTAAAACTATTGTGAAAGCTTTGGTGAAGTTTTTTACACTTGTTGGCCTTCCCAAATCTGTCCAGTCGGATCAAGGGTCAAATTTTATGTCTGGAATTTTCCAACAAGTTATGCATGAATTAGGCATCCAACAGTTTAAATCTTCTGCCTATCACCCTGAAAGTCAAGGTGCTTTGGAAAGATTTCATCAAACTTTGAAGAATATGATTCGATCATATTGCTTTGATACAGAAAAGGATTGGGATGAGGGTGTTCATTTGTTGTTGTTTGCTGTTAGGGAATCAGTTCAAGAGTCGTTGGGTTTTAGTCCCTTTGAACTTGTTTTTGGTCATACTGTCCGTGGACCACTGAAATTATTGAAAGAGAAACTTCTTTCAAATGAAGACTCAAAGATTAATCTTCTTGATTATGTTTCTGATTTCAAATACAAGTTGTCAAAGGCCTGTGAAGTAGCAAGAACTAATCTTCACACTACTCAGTCAAATATGAAATTAAGGTATGACAGAAATACACAGGAAAGGAGTTTTAAACCTGGTGACAAAGTTCTGGCTCTCTTTCCCATACATCAGAATCCTCTTCAGGCTAAATGTTTTGGTCCTTATACCGTGGAAAAGAAGGTAAATGACTTAAATTATATCATTAACACTCCTGGGAGACGGAAACAGAAACAACTTTGTCACATAAATATGTTAAAGGAATATTTTGACAGAGATAGCTCAGCTAATTATTTAGTTAATTTAGTTGTACCTGTCCCACACAGTGAAGATATCAACGATGGAGTACAATCAGACTATAGTGACTCTGGTATAACCAATCTTCGGAATTCAGAAATATTGAACAACCTAGACCAGAAACTTTCACATCTACAACAACAGGAAAGAAATGAACTAAAACAGCTATTACATGACTATGAGCACTTGTTTCCTGATGTTCCAACACGAACAAGTAAAATTTATCATGACGTTGACATTGTAGATTCTGCGCCTGTGAAACAGCATCCTTATAGGATGAATCCTCTCAAACAGAACTATCTGCAGAAAGAAATTCAGTATTTACTGGAGAATGATTTCATAGAACCAAGTAAAAGTAACTGGAGTTCACCATGTATTCTTGTTCCCAAGCCAGATAATACATTCCGTATGTGTACTGACTATAGAAAAGTCAACAGTGTCACCAAAACTGATTCATTTCCAATCCCAAGAATGGACGATTGCATTGATAAAATTGGAAATGCGGAATATGTCACCAAGTTTGACCTTTTAAAAGGATTCTGGCAAATTCCACTGACGGAAAGGGCAAAAGAAATTTCAGCATTTGCAACTCCAGATGGACTTTATCAATATAAAGTCATGCCGTTTGGAATGAAAAATTCGCCTGCAACGTTTCAACGTCTGATGAACATGATAACATTTGGTCTTGATAATTGTGACGCTTATATCGATGACGTCATTATCTACAACAACACCTAAGAAGATCATTTGGAAACCATTCGAAAATTCTTCGATCGACTCAGCGATGCGAATCTGACAATTAATTTGAGCAAAGGTGAGTTTTGCCATGCTTGTGTCACATTTTTAGGACATATTGTGGGACAAGGTCAAGTTAAACCTATAGAAGCTAAGGTCAAAGCTATCTCTGAATTTCAAGTTCCAATTTGTAAAAAGCAACTGATGCGATTTCTAGGTATGGCTGGATATTATCGGAAATTTTGTTCCAATTTTTCCAAAATTGCTGAACCTTTGACAAGTTTATTGGGTAAGAAAACCAAATTTCATTGGTCTGATAAGTGTCAGGAATCTTTTGACAAGTTAAAGGCCATGCTTAAGAATGCACCAGTTCTTTCTGCACCAAATTTTAGCCAATCATTTAAATTATCTGTTGATGCAAGTGATGTAGGGGTTGGTGGAGTATTGATTCAGGAAGACAAAAGTGGTGTGGATCACCCTGTGTGTTATTTTTCTAAAAAACTAAACAAGCACCAGAAAAATTATTCCACAATTGAGAAGGAATGTTTGGCTTTGATATTGGCTTTACAGCATTTTGAAGTGTATGTTACCTCAGCTCTTTCTCCAATTATTGTGTACAGTGATCACAATCCCCTTACTTTCATTAACAAAATGAAAGATAAAAATCGGAGATTGTTGAGATGGAGTTTGATATTGCAAGAATATAACATTGACATCAAACACATTAGGGGAAAAGACAATGTGATTGCAGATGCACTCTCACGTGCCTAGAAATGTAATATTGCTTGATGTAATTAAGTCCAGTATCGTAAAACATGTTCTTATGTAATTTTGGTTATTGTAGTATTAGATGTATATTCAAAAGAAAGCTTTATTATATAAATCTTTCTTTTTCTTTATGAGGGGAGATGTTATGTATGATGTTTATATAATGTTGTATATGTGTTTTGGGAGGTTATAAATGTTTCTTCACTTTAATATTTGCTTAAATCTTTATGTTTGTTAGGAAAAACATGTATAACTAGTGTCCTTGAATTAGGTTGTTTTGATCAATATGTTTTCTCAATTTGAAGGTCAAGGTTGATTTTGTTTACAGTTAGAATTCCATTAAGATGACTCACATTCTAGAACATTCTGTCATGTGACCAATCTAGAACATTCTGTCATGTGACCAATCCTTATATATACCATGTTTGGTAGACATTTTGTTCAGTTCGACATTACCATCAGTCTTGTAAAGAGCTATTACAGTTGTGAAAATTGATTCCAAATTCTAAGAGAGGAATTATTTTAATTATTCATTGGATTATTAACAGTGCTCATAAACTTTTGGATTTTGGATTTTGATTGACAATTTTGGAATTTATGTGAACTTATTCAGAGATTTTGGATTACTTCATTTTGACTTCAGCACATCAAGATTTCTAGTACATCAGGACTTTGGAGACCATTAGCACATAATAACATTCAAGGACACATTCTATATTTAGGACTTGTGATTAGAAAAATCATTCTTATTGGATTTTTAGGATACATAAACACATTACTGTAAGTGACTTTTTGATTTTTCATTTTAATTATCTAGTAATAAATTGCTTGTTGATTTTTACTTGATTTGTTGGTTTCACTTTCTTTCTGTTACATTTTTCTTAGACCATAAGTCGTAACAATATATATATATTATATATATATTTTTTAATTTTTTTGGGATACCACGCTGCCCCATCCCATCACATAGAACCGGTTAGAGCTTTAGAGATGCCCCCTTCTAGTTATATAATGAAAATAATATTAACCCATCGCAATGAAATTTTATTTATTATTTGTAGAAAACTGACAAAAATTATAAATACGAACATATGGGGCAATTTTAAAATGTATGATCCTCTCTATGGTGTTTTTTTAAAACTAATTATTTATCGAAATAATAAAAAATAATTTTAATGTTCCTAATTTTAAAATATGATATTATAAAAGTTTGCAATCTTAAAAGCTTTGTTCAATAATTGTAGAAAATGCATTATTCAATATTAATTCTGAAATGGAACGTCTATTAAAGGAAACATTTAGATTCACCTTTTGAACACTGTCAGAGAAATCTGAAAAGTTCCAATTATAAGAATATTTATAATCATCATGGATTCATTCATAATATTTAATATGTTATACATTTTTAAAGGGTAGGAAAACTATTGGTCTGTATTTCTTTATATATATATATATATATATATATATATATATATATATATATATATATACATATATATTCTACCAATAAATAAGAAGACCTTGAATCGACCTACACCGCTTCTGTTGGCGGGTATAGTTTTACATTTAATGTCAACGCAACACATCAGCTCACTAGATACATTATGTGCATGCGCAGCAGTTCGCATTAAACGAAGAAAGCTGATGAGAATCCGGTTGTTTTGCACTCTTGAAGATGAGCTTATTGTATATCGGTTGGCTACTCCATTCACTTTACGGGGTATCTGACGGGTACAGTATTCAGTTATTACATTACTTCTTTTTGTGCAAGTATGAGAAAGACAGTCCAACAAAGGAAGTACTCTTCTACTTAAAGATTAAAAACGGCCTTAAAACACCAGGTTGCCAAACTAGTGTCCTCGAAATGATAATAATTCATTTAATGGTCCAAGGGAGATAATTAAGTAATCTACTCAGTCAGCACTATTGAAACCACATATCTAATTCAACTGTTGTAGAGTTAACAATTCATGATGAAAGAAACATTATACTATGCATACATGTAGTATCAGTATATTAAGTATGATACTTGTAAGACAGCTGTCCATTTTATTTGAATAGGATGAATATTTTCTTTGCAGACCTGAGTAGGAGAGTACATACAGCATATTACAAGCTGATACAAATTCCAAAATGTAGAATGAAGTGTTCCAGGAACAAATGACGATATCCCCCTAGTGTGGTGAAATATTACAAAGGAAATTAGAAAAGGAAGAGAGGTGTGGACTGGGGTGGAGGGAAACGGCTGCAATATCACTCTAAACTGCATAACTTGTATGATAAAGTACAAACAAATACACCAGGTAGGAGAGCAGCTACAATTAATAGGGGACTTCAAATTTGCCTCTGGCCTATATAGGGACTAGGAGCTTAAGAAAAGTTTTAACGACTTCAAACATCCTCGTGGTTTCAACTTATGGTATGCAAATGCTGCCAATGCTGTTTAGAAGGAAAGGCGACTAACCAAACCGACACAGAGAGAATATGTGATAGACTAAAAGTGTTGAACCAATAGCGGGAGCTTGATTCAAACGTAATAGACATACAGGCTGATGGATGCTATTCAAGTACTTTGTATTTCGAGGTTCGTAAGACACCTTGTTAGCCTGTAAGTCGTTCTGTGTACATGTAGGCTGAGAATCTGAGTCACATGATATCATTCAAGTGCTGACCAAGAATAAACATTATTAAAAGGGACATTTGCGTGCCTCAGGCAACAAAACAACGGATTGTGATTATGCAGCTAATAGTGCATTACAAACAAGCATTGGAGACAAATATTCAATGGTCAAAGAGGGACTTAAGAATTAAAATCTAAATCAAACCTTAATGTTAGAACTATCACTACTGACCCTGACACTGAAGGCTATCGTGAAGTTTTGGATTTACATTGGGAAGGGGAAACAAAAACAAAGACATTTAGAACACAATAAATGGAAAATGTATTAAACGTTTCTGTTAACTTACAAAAATCTTGCATAGGAATACCAAGTTAAAGGAGGAAAAAATGAAAAAGTAAATTTGTCATAGACCCGTGTAGAATGTAGAATTGAATGCTGTATGCAGACGAATTCAAGATAATGAAGGAAAAAAGAGAAAAAAAAGCAGAAACAAACAAACAAACAAACTTGATTTGTGCAATAACTTTTGCTTCCGATGTCATGCTTAAGTGCTATCAAAGTAATCATTTCCTATGCCGTAAACTTGCATTTGTTTGCCTCGAGGAAAATCAAAATGTGTTACCTACAGTACTTATCCGCCCTACGCATTCAAACTGAAAGTAGATATTCATGATGAATATATTATTCACATGTGCATACAGTATCATCTTGGGTCAACAACTATTACGAAAACAAGGTTCAACACAAACCCTCAAATTGTTGAATCAGTAAATATAACTATCAGAAGCAGCTTATAGAGAAATATCTCATGTTCTCAGTGAACATTCACTGCAGGACACATAGTGTAGTCCACTGTAAAAATACTGGACTGGGCGAGTCCCATTTCCAGTTTTTAAGGGCAGTAGACTCTCTAGTAGCTCTCACCAGTTCAGTTGCTCTCCAACTGAGAACGAATAAATTTATTATTGTAATGATAAAATGTACAATACACAAAAATCATTTGTTAAAATAATTGCAGACAGAGGGCATAACTTTTCAGGCTGTATGAGGAATATCAGCAACAGAACAACTATTCCAAAAGCACAGCTATTACATCATGTTGCAAATAAAGTCAAGTGCAAATATCGTCTTTATAAATAGTAATAATACGAAAAAAAATTGTACAAATATCCAAAAATGGTCGTGATATTTACTACATCGACCTTGTCTTTTACAGCTCTCTCTCTCTCTCTCTCTCTCTCTCTCTCTCTCACTTTGCACTGGAGTTAGATGGGCTGAATTGGTGCAAAGTGTATTATGATAAAGGTGTGAAATGTTATAAATTCCACCATCAGGGCATAATTTGGGCATTTTATTAGGATTTTGCCTGACATGAATCATTTAGAACAGCATATGGGCCCCTTCAGAAATGTATTTTCCATCATTCAATTTCACTCTGACTTTGCAATATCTATAATAATCAGAGGACACTGTCTGTTGAATACTTTCAATTTTATTATTTACTGTCATTGATATTGTGTCTCCCATCACTTAAAATTATTGCAAAATTCATCCAGGATGATATATTTGTGATAAATTCAAGATGGTGTGTTGATGCTAGGCTGGTTGCCATGGAAGCACATGAAGACCTGCATTGCATATAGGTCATACACAACTGTTTCTTTTCCCATAGACCATAATGGTAATGTTTCTAAATATATATATATATATATATATATATATATATATATATATATATATATATATATATATATATATATATATATATATATATATATTATCATGGTGAAAGTGCTACAAATAAAACATAGCTGGTAATACTTTGGGCCTAGCTTTACCTTTGGAGATCATACGAATTATATGTTGCGCGGCTGTTTTTTGAACATGTCAGCCTTGTACTGGCCGTCTGCAGTTAGAAAATTATTTATTTAGAGATTGCAGTAAATGTCTGTGAATCGCACTGTATTAAGAAAAAATAAAAATCAAGCAATTAACTTCCCAGCAGTACTCTAGATCCATATTACTTTTTGGGGACAAATTTTATAATAATAATATCAGATTATCCAACAACAGCATTCACTTATATTTTTTGTATGTGCCATCATATATACCACCACAAGCTGACTGGTTCTAGGTCTTATAAATATTTATTTAGCTGCAATCAGCAATTAATAAAACTGATTGATCTTAGAAACATTGAATGCTTTTGGACTAGCATAAATTCTGTGCAATGTCCTAATTAAAGATTAGAATGTCTTCCACAATAGTATTAGGGTGATTGATGATTTCTATCCAACCTTTAAGCTACTGAAAAACAAAAACAAAACAAAATACACAATAAATAGAACAGAGCAACCACGATAAATCATTTGTTAAAAATGAACTACAGCCAAATTTGTCAGCCACTGGAAAACTATATAAATGTGCACATACATAAAGACAGTAAGGAAGAGATGTTATTAGTTTCAAATTCAACTCTAGTAGTTTAAGTTTATACTTTGTAAATTAAATCGTCAAATAGAAGGAAGTATGTAACATTCTGCGGATTCTCTACACCATCCTATCTAATAACATAAATCATTACCAATGCTATGTTTAATGTAAAGGCAGAACTACATTGACATTTACAACAATTTATTCGTACATGGAAACTATAGTACTTCAACATTATAGAAAAGACAATTCTGCCTACATATGCATGGGTAGTGCGAATCACAAAAATCAATGTGTGTAACATAGAAATAAACAAGCTATGGAGGAACAACGCAAACAATTAGAAGAGGAAAATAAACAAGTAAGTGAAAACCAAGATAGTAAGTTTTGTTATTGTTTATGATTTACCTGAGCTATTAAAATATGTGACAGTCAAATAATGTACTGCATACTTAAAACATTAAGAAGCAGTGAGCTTTATTATTGTCCTACAATTCAGTTCAATGCTGCAGTTATACTAGAGATTGCACAAATATTTTCAAAGGATGGCAATCTACTACCCGGACAACATTTATTTCGCATTGAAGCTATTTAACATTTTTGATAGCTACACTTTAGGATTTGAGAGTGAAACCCCTGTTAATGGATGTATAGGACAGTGTGATATGAAATTCTGGCAAAATCAACGTAAATGAGCAGTATGGGTAGTAACAGCATAAAACCGAATAAGCTAACAGCATTTACTAGATGAAAGTATACCAGAGTTAGTAAATTCCATATACATGTTTCATGTTTACTTTCAAATATGAAAACTGTTGCCTGAATATGCAGTACCATTACATGATGAAAGGTTTACAAATGTAATTTTAAGTATAGAGTACGTACTGCTGTCGGCAGAAAAAATGGACGTAGTAGTAACAAGAGATAAAAATTAGATGGACGTATTTCTTCTGCAAGATAGCAACGGTCTGATAAAAGACGGAATAGCCACTGTTAAATCATAGAATCATATCCTATGTGATATGTATTGTAACAGAACACGCACTATAAAAGTCCGTGATCACTGTTCAAAAGACTGTAAAAAAATATATTGTTCAGATTAATGTTGGGTAAACAAGGCTATGACTCATATGAAAACATTGCAACACGATTTCAGCAATATATTAAAGATTCAAAAGTTAGAATATAATATCATTTGTTGTTGATGATATGTTTATCACCGAGTGATATGTGATGAAAACGGGTAGGATTTTTGGCTGCAACAACAGCTTGAAAACGCCATACTATGACTTTAAATTAGGACTGAACACTGCTATAAATACTGATGAGGTAAAATGTATGATTCCAGCAGCTGGTAAGCAATATAAAACAACTCGTCAAAATATGGACAATGAAACAGAAGAAAAGCACGTTGGTAAGAATTACGTGAAACAAAGTACAGAAACTGTTGTCAGTCTTGCAATTGCAACTGCACATGATTTAAGCGACGAACACAATAACACAAAGATAGAATAATTTATCATCATGATGATGGTTGCAGTAGTTGTATTAATTTACCTTTTGAAATAGGTTGTTACTAATTTGTATCCAGTTTGATGCAGTATTTATAATTCTGATCACAAAGACACACAGGAGGCTAGTTCTTGGTAGAACAATCAAACTGACATGATCACCCAAAAAAGAAACATTCTTTCCGGCTGTTTTCAGAATATAACGAGTTACACTGCCAGTTACACTGCCAGTGATACGGAAGAATGATGCTGATTCCATCTTGGATATCTGGAGCAAGTAGCTGGCAATGCTACTTATGCTTTGCCTAACTTTATTCACGAATGACTCTCTAATACGTTTGTTGCTGCCGCTACCACCAGCACTTGTTCCTCCACCATCCAATGTTAAATATTTTATCAGAGGTGATATAGACAGAGCACGAGAGTTACCAGAATCATACATAAGCTGTAATAATCATGGTACTTGTGAAAACTTATAGAGTTATTTTAGGAAAATTTTCTTTAACTTTTAAATTTATTTCTCGAACGTTATGCTCAAGATCGGATAAATATCAGAGTATCTCTACATTTTACTTTCAATGCTCCCAATAGTTCTTTCAATTTAACATTTACGGTTTCATTTGTTTCTTTGCTGATCTCTTTATTTATGTCCTCGATCTGATTGTCATACGTTTCACTGTTTGGTTTGATACGTTCTGTTTTCTAACAGACAACTTTATTTACATAACCTCTTACTTCTCTTTCTTATTGCGGAATAAATAATCTTCTCTCTGCAGATGAAAGTTCTTCACTTTAAATACTTGCGTGGTAATCATTTCTTGTTGTATACACCTTTCTCACTCGTTGGTCAATTGGTTCATTTGTATTAATGGTTTGTACTTCTATTTCTTCATTAATTATTATCTGATGTATTTTGTTAAAAGTCGATTCTAAAGACTGTTTTGATAATCATCATAAAAAGTTTACCATTTGGTGGTAGTCATTGATTTCTCTTTTTTATCCAGCCTACGAAACTTAAGAAAGTTACTTCCATCTGGCGTGGTAATAGAGTTAGGTGTCAATATCTTATTTGGATCATCCATTTTATAAATTTATATTACAATGTTTTCCTAAACGTTTAAATGAGGCTTAGTTAATTGATATCGTATATCATCGATGTTAAAATAGTTCTTATTATGTTCCCTCCAATTGTTCATATACCCCCTTCACACGGAATTTGTAGTAACCATTGCCTGTATTAAATCCAGTTATGAACCTTTAATTTTTGCATTTCTTACAATCCATCATTTATATTTTGCTACTTCATTTTCAATTAATATTCAACTACTAAAAATGTACTGCTTTTACTTTGCACAAATTACATGTTAATATTAACAGTTCGAGTGCTTAATATTACAATTTCCTGATATACTGTTCTTATATTTTGTTAAACAGTTAGTTCTTTAATAGTTTGTTGTTCGTTTTTATATGTGTCTTATTTGGTCAAATATATTAGAAAACACACAAACCATTTCCTTTATAGTTCAGTACCCAAAGAAGACACGAATAAGTACTTTAATTTTGTTGCCGTTGTTTTTATTTATTTATGTGCTTTGTCCCGTGTTTGGATTTGTAAATCAATAACCTGGGATGAACAAGACCTTGTTCTCTTAATACATACACAATATATAAACACCACAATCACCTATTTTTTAAATCACTGTTAATATAAAAGCTATTAATCCTTAGAAAAAATACTTACATTGTATAAATGATTGGCACTTAATTACCTTTTATTAACCATTTGATATTATCTAACACGTGCACCAACTATCGCAAAATATCCCTTTGCTCAGAATTTCCAATATAGTGTTTGAAACACGTACGTTCTTCATAATATCTAATTTCTCTCTCTCTCTCTCTCTCTCTATATATATATATATATATATATATATATATATATATTATCTCTCTCTCTCTCTCTCTCTCTCTCTCTCTCTCTCTCTATATATATATATATATATATATATATATATATATATATATATATATATATATATGATATCAATCTCTATTATGGAGTAACCAAAAGAGCAAGTATATTGATCAATCAATTGACCCTTGCCACTTTATTGTCTTCGCTTGCGTAAAATATTTTCATTTTCTTCTATGATACCGTATCTATATAAACCTGTGGGTAAAACATTTGTTTGCGGACTTTCATACTTCAACTAAATCATAAACTATAATACATTCATTGTCTTGCTCTTTGTGCGCTTCATTGTTAGCTGGTTTAGTTTCTTCTTCTAATCGTGTGCTTAATTTTTCCTTAGCTACTCTATCTCTATGTTGAATATATTCATTCTAATGGTCCACAATTTCTTTTTTTCTACTTTCCTAGTTTTATTCAAAATGCTTTTTTTGGCGTACTTTTGTTTGCAAACGTGCATACGTTGCTGTAGCTATCAACGTCTTTATGGATTTGCATTTAAAAATACATCATTATCAGTGATTTTCGCGTGTAATAGGATGTACTATACACTCCAGAATCAGATCTTATATTGTATGAGCAATCTTTACATCCCTTGGACTGTTTGCCATGTTTTCGTTTTTCCATTTTCTCTATCATTTCTCTTCGGTCGAATCTATCACATAACTCCATGCATTCTTCTTGACTTATTTTCCCTAGCCTGAAACCAAATTGCTAAAGTTAAGTTTCAAGCAAATGATCTCCCTTGCTCTTGCTTTCTCCCTTTTTACGTTCCCTATTTTATTTTTGGTGCGTTTTTTATGTGTGTGTGTGTGTGTGTGTGTGTGTGTGTGTATTAGCTAGAAATTGTGTATTTGACTTTACTTTATGCTATTATTTTATTAGGATAGATTTTTACTCCTGTAGGAAAATATATCCTGAAATAAACAGGTTTAAATTGATATATTTATTTGCAGAGATATATTTCTAAAAAATTGACCATATTTAAAATCTGAAATATTTAAACGTACTTTTGATATGTTTGTTGAAACAGAGTTTGAAAATTGCTAATATTCGCATAGTAAAGTGTCTGAAACAGCTGTCACTTATATGTCATAAGTGCATTATTTGCAAAACATCTCCACTGCAAGAGAATTATGGTTTGATATATCATGTCAAAAACCGAAAAGGAATTAGAGTTGGAGTTCTGAAAAATCTAAAAATTTTCGATCTCAAAATTACCTTTGAGTACAAAAAAAATTAAATTAAACGCAGCATATAGGTACGCTTGAGAAAATGTCACAAAGGTATTATGGAACTTATTACTAGATAGTGACTATTTTTTCCTGCAAAATGTCACACGGGGAGTGGTCCCTTTATTTTTCAATTGTTTTAATTCAATTATTACAACTACTAGCGCATAACGTTGATACCTCTCGCAATTTCGAATATTAACACAAGATAGTAAATGCAGGAAGAGGATGTAAAAGAAGCAATTCGTTGTTTAAAGTCGGGAAAAGCAGCAGGCATTGACAGTTTAGAATCTGAAATAAAATTGTTAAAGTAACCGAATATTATCTTATAGAGTTTTGTTGTCTCGTCTTTCTAATTTAGTGTTATAGGTCTCTTACTTTCGTAAAAAAAAAATTGTGCATTATAATAAGTATATTTTTACACAAAACAGTGGCAAAGGTTGCCCAAATAATTATAGAATTATAGAGGGATTAGTTTGCTACCAGTACTAAGAAAGGTTTGCATATCAGTGATTAGTGACACGATTATAGAAGTAGAATTACAGGGTGGTCTGAATAAAAAACAAATTAATTGGTGATGAACAAGAGGGTTTTAGAAAGGAACGGATTAGAAAAGTAATATAATTATTTTACACACAACTCACATTGAAATATCTTGGAAAAGCAACAGCAGATTCTAATGTACATTCGTGGACTTTGAGACATTCGTAGACGTTGAGAAGGCGTTTGACAGAATAAATATAGGAGCTTGATGGCAGTACTAATGAGACCTAAAATGTTAAATATACTTGAAACACTATATATATATATATATATATATATATATATATATATATATATATATATATATATATATATATATATATATATATATATATATTACTTGTGGAATTTTAAAAAAATAAAATAAAAAGTACTATTAAATTTACATAAAATATGAAGAGCTAATTATAATTAATTCCACAAGTCTTAAAACTTTTGACAATGCATTTCAGATTCCTTTTGAATTTGAAGAAATAATGACATTATTTTTTTCTATGTTTGGCCCTAAAACAAAAATATCATGGTAAATATTTTCTTATCATTTCTCTATATAGTGGACTAACAACTATAATATTTTTAACACAAAGACTATACCCTGCAGTCTTTTTACCAATACCGTGCGTGCATGGGAACATGCTGGCGTCATTGTAAACAATAGTACTACTTAAATCGAACAAGACTTTCAACGTACACAATACGCTTTGTCGAAAAAGGGGCACGAATGGGGTACGTAGAGTAAATTGGAGGCATACTTAGTCTCCATAGCACCTAATTGGGTGTTGGTCAGTTCATTAGAACTATTTATAAATATGAATCGACAAATCAGGGCTTAGGTAAGTCTAATCCGTGGCTTAGTTATCTATTTGAAAACTTGTCTATCAGAAGTTTTTTCCAACGTGACAGTCAAAATATAAATAATTTCCGGTTTGTCAATGACGTTGGGACCTATTTTTGTAAACATATATTAGCAATACATTCTCCTGTTTTACACATCGTTTCTTACTTCAAATATTCCAGGTACTGTAGGCTTATTATATATAGTTTATTTATACACTAACCGTTAAATCATCCAAAAACTATATATCTGGGCTTTTATTCCATTCTGTCTGATTATGGATGACCTTGATGCAATGTCGTAGGTTTCAATCAATATTATTAATCCGTAAAAATAATTATTTTGGTAATGTGTTCCCATATATTACTAGTCTGCCTTATCATTTATTGTATATTTTGAAGAAAAAATATCTGGATTGGATAAGTGGCAGTGCTTTTAAGTACCGTGTCCAATGCACATTACAGAGAAAGTTGGATTTAGAACTTGCCATTAATCAATGTTACATTTACATTAGGGACACTTGTACACATGGCTATAACATTAGTATTTGATAAATAAAAAGAAAAGCATTTTCTTAATAAAGCTTGTCTCTTTCCATCCTTTTTTAAAAGTAAAACAAATATCTGAGGTAAATATCAATAAGTTTCTGGAAGTTTTCCAACACTTGGACATATTACATTATCATTTGTGTTTTAACTGTTAACTTATTAAAAGGAAAGAGACGTTGCCAAAAAGGTGACACTGAGGCACATTCATGTCCATGCATAGCATAATAAGAAACGGCGTTTGCAAATCTATCTTTCCTTAAGTATGCAAAAACTGCTCCTACAATTAGTATTTAGACACCAATCATGGACATGTGTAAAAAAATGAAAGCAAGGAGACAACTACTATCCCTTTGCTGTACATAGCGATTATTTTCGTCAAAAAGAACTTTGTTTCTCTCAAAGGTATGAAAATTTACTTTGGAATATTAATTCAACACTTGACTAGAAATATAATTTTATAATCTTTATTCAAAATTGCAACCGCATCCTGATCGGAGCACAAAATATTGCACACCAACATAACTTAATTTAAAATTAGCAGAGAAGGTTAATTGTATTCGAGTTGTCCTATTCTAACACAATATTGCGATACAATTACAGTTGTAGCAATGAAAGAGAATTTCATGGAATCCAGGCACAAAGGTAAGAGTAACTATCCTTTTGGAATGTTCTCTATCACTACACATCAACTAAAATGGTGCATATTGAAAGAATCATTGGTCTTGCTAAAGCATTCAAAATCTTAACTAATTCTCTTTGTAACACAAAGACAAAAGTTTCCTTAGAAATCGCTTTCATTTGCTTAATGCCTTGTAATTTCAGATCCTGTATTGAATCAACAGATGTTTAGGTGTTTGATGGTGTAAATAGAAATAGAAAACGATCATACCAAGCTTTCAAATTGTTGAAATAAAACGAGTGACAAAATGTATAATGTATTCATTGTTGATTGAATATTCCTGTAATTGTATAATTTTCAGTCAGTATAGTTTTGTAGTATTGAAGTAAATAATCGTTCTTGTACATGTATTTAATATTAAATGAAACTATGTCACATGAGCAATAAATACATCCCCTAATTAGTACATTAGTCACATGTTCTGAATTCATACAACACACCTAAATGAAAAATTGCACACCAATTAATCGGCATAACGTAAATGATTAGGAGATAGTCTGACGTTTTGAACATACTTTGTGAATTTTTCATTGCAACAGATGCATAATGCCACTCTAATCAATGTATGTTGTATATAAATGCTTTTCTAAAAGTGCTGATTTGAAGTAATTGTCAAAGAAGGTCCTTAAACAATCAACCGTTTTGGTAACGAAGATTCATTTCTGGGAATAGTTATGTACTTGATATATATTATGGTACATATGATTAGAACACAGACTTTTGCATCTGGTCACAATAACTGTCCTTGAAATTTGATAATATTAATGATGACTTTCACTCAAGTTGTGAACAGAGTTAGAATCTTGCTTCAGGGATGGCACAGTAATTGATGATATAATTTTGTCCATTGCTGAAAATGGACACTTAACGTCAATGATAAAATCTTTATCTACCACTCCATCTGGAGGACAGGAAAGAAATGGATACTTTCTTGAAACCATCAGTCCACATTTGCTTACCACATTTTGAGTGTCTGATATGTATTTTGATATGGCCATTTCTTTATATCTCACACCATGCTGCAATGACGCGGTTTTCACTTTATCAGCATTTACTATAGACCTAGCAAGTTTTTCCCGGTCAGTGTGCTCAGTGACTTTACAAATTTTCCCAAACATTGAGGATGGCACCCTCTTGGTCCTTTCTTCTGGCTATATGGCATTGCTACCCGGACTAAGGTTCCTTCTTTCAATTGATTTTGCTTCATCGCCTGAAAAGTTTGAAACACATATGCTTTCTAAAAATGTTTCTCTGGTGTTAATTTCAGTAATCTTGATCTGAAACGGCGGCATAGTTATTTGTATACTTAAAAGTCTGTATGATTGGAAAACTTGAGACACCTGGAAAATTTAAGTATATGTTGTTGACAAAATCTGTACGTGTTGGATTATTCCGAAACTGAGTGGGCTTTGGGTCAAAATCAATATTGGTCAATTCATCTGCTCCAGGTATGTCCATGTTGCAAGCTTTGATGGGACTACCCCTAAACGTTTGGCACTTATGAAAAGTTTGAAGCCTTTGGGTGCACGAATGCTCTGTTTCTACCATTTGTTCTCTTCGAAACATCACTGCCACATACAACACAGTGCACACATGTTTACAGTGGGAATGTGGTTCCATCCCGGCTGCACATTCACACTGGGATTCTACAATTCCCCATACTGTTTGAAAGAATGTCGACAGTGTATACGACATCTTCTTTCAGCTCGGCATGACAGCTGCTTTTTATATAAATATTGTCACCAACTGTAGAGATCCTTATGAAATTGAAGAACTGTTTTCTCATATGACTTTATAATATTTCTGTACAAATCTTTTCAAGTAATTAACTAAGAGTATCAATTTCAACAGTGCAGAATTTGTTATCATCCTTTATGTCATGGAAGCTCTGCAGATCCGCCAATATCATAGCATAATCTGGTTCACAAATATCTGTTTGGCTAAAGTTCTGCTTTATGTCATAAGCTTATAATCTGTAAGGGAAGATAAAAACAAATTCATTTATTGTAGCCACTTTTTAAAAATGGAAACTACCAAAGTCACATTTACTTAGGCTTTGTATCCATCCATCCATCTGTCTATCATTCACATCCTTGTTAATAAAACAAGTTTTAACTACACATGATGTAGATATCAATTTTCAACATTAAATCAATGAAATTGTTAAGAATAAGAATGGGAAATTCCTCAGAATTTAGGCGTTAGATATAGTTGCTCATAAGAGGATGACATTTTAAGATCTAAATGATACAATTACTTCTATACTAGTATGGTATTTTATTAACCTATGATTATGGAGGTTGGTTGGGGTTAAACGGGGGATGACAAACAAAACAAACAATACATCCTAACTCTTGTAGTTAGTCTCTACAATGGGACAGACAACATATATACACTAGTCTTTTGTGGAGGAAATCAAATCAAATAGGACGATTTAGAAATAAAGAATGTTTGCTCATACCTCACCTATATTGTAGGCACTTAACTTACTGTGATTGCCCATTGATCCAGACAGCTGTTATTGCATTCTACTGATGTTCCTAAATTTTCATATTTTTTCTCTGATCTTCTCTGGAGCTTTTCTGTCCATTGAAGAATGTTACTTGCTTTCAATAGAAAAATTATTAAATCCTGAACAGAAAATAGAATGCTTATTGAGTCCAACGTCTTGGCTTTTGCATATGACAACAAAGGAAAAAGGTGGGATTTGGGTGGTTCCAGAAAGGAAAAACTAAAAATTCCATTTCCATCCGCTTCAATTTAATACAGCTAAATGCAGAAGATGCAAAAAAAGAAACAAAAAAAAAAAAAAAACAAAACAAAAAAAAACAATGTTGATTTTATTTTTAATGTCGCATCCAAGTAAGACATACAATGCACCGATTTCATGAACACAATGTAGAAAAATGAAGGAAATATATAAGAAAGTCAGTGTAGTGATGCCATCAAAGGGAACATTCATTGCAAAACACATTTGTGGGGGTATAATTAGGTATCCTATATGATTGTGTAGCTAATTATATTAAGCATCTAAATGAAATAAGTAAATAAATCAGCTATTCCGTGAATATTACAATCAGGCAATGTTAAATTTCTGTATTCGTTATTTCAGGTGGGAAGTAGAACATTTAGACAAGATTACACACTAATTCGTTACATGATGCATAAGGTTGACTTATTTTTTAAACTTCATATGGATGGAACAAAACTTTCTCAAGATCCATTTACTGAGAGATTAAAAGGTACCATTTTGAACATTTTCGGGGCTTCTTATTTCCAAAGCAACAACCTAGGTTGAGATTTTTTGGCAAAACTGTTTCACTTGTTTAATTTTTTAAAAGTTACATATAAGTGTTTTTAGAATGAACTAAAGTTAAAAGTAAGATAACCGTGGTGCATCCAAACTTATATCTAATGTACTGATGTCATCAAAAATGTAAAAAATAAAATAAAAAATAACAATAATGAATATGCAAGAAATTCAAGGAATTCAATCAGTGTAGTGATATATGTAAACAGAAGAATCGTTTAGATTTTGTATGAGGACATAAACTAATCAGATTTCTCTTTTCTTTTCAATTTGGCACATGTCCGTAATCAATCACATTTAATCTCTCTTTCAAATAAAACAAACCGACAACACACTATGGAAAACTAGTGTTACAATTAGCCTGAGCGCTTTTGAAGCCCACGGGTCCCTTTGTCAAAGCCAAAATCTCACGAAAACTAAAAGCGTGAAAATAAGAAATCCTTTGTGTTCCTTCTTTTTATTTTTACAATATGTACAAAAACATACATTTGTATATATTTGAGAAAACTAAATTTTTCTGTTAAACGCCTGATTCATCTTGATCGATTGATCAAGCTGTGAGGTATCGATTTATCATCACACACACACACACACACACACACACACACACACACACACACACACACACACACACACACACACCGCATTCACAACTTTTCGAGACAGATTTGAGACAATGGTTTATATAAGTGTGGGATCCTTTAGGAGTGATTTGTAGGAATTACATGTAAGTTTATTTGCACGATAGTTTCACCACTGATGATAAAATCACAATTTAAAGCTGATATCCGGCATGTTTGAACGTTTAATCATCCTATATCAGTATCTAAAGTACTATTAACTACTCACGTCATCAATGTGAAATTTATTTAAAATAAATATGTACGTATTTAAAATTAAAATGGTATGTGTTCAAAATCGTAATATTTTATCATACGAATGGCAAATGACTTATTAGATAATGCTGCAACAGCTTTCTTGGAGTAAATGTTACATCTGTATTCGAATGTCATTGTTAGTTCCATACATATCATGCATGCACTATGTAAAGAGAACAGTGAAGCCGATAAAAAGAGCCTTGTCAAACTTGACAGGTTGTAGAACAATCAAAATGTTTTTGGCATTTCTTGCTGAATGGGGAAAGTGATAAGAATGCGCATCACTGTATTCAGTGCGCAGGGAATTTTATGGTCTTGATATATATATACATGCACACACAGCCCACCACCATCAACAGCAGCCTCTGTTGATACTGATAGATTTGAGGGCCTAATGGGACCTATTCATAAAATCGAGGAATATTTTGTAGATATTCCTGTGCGCAATACATAGGTGCACATTTTAGACAGTTACCGATATTTCTTGCGTCTCTGGAGCTTCCGCTGGTTGAAGGGTCGTTTTGGTGATACGTACAGAATATTTTTGGATAAAATCCTACGTTTGACGACTTGTAAATCCATGTGGAATAAGAGAATCATAGGTCCTTTGGCCATTTAGAATTTTGTGGCTACATGCGGCTGTTGCCAAATACCGGTAAGTGTCTAAACTGTACGCTGACAGATTTCTATGCAGCAAAATTGCACATTTTAATGAACAGGTAACATCAGATGCTGATATCGTCCATCAGTATCAACACAGGTTTGTGGGGTTGTTTATCTTACTAGGTACGTGGTACCCATGCGAAGTAGTCTCGGCCATAAACACTCCGGATAAGATTCAAAAGCAAATTTGTAATTGTACGTTCCTGTGCTTCTAATCAATATTTCGTGCGTCTTGTCATAAACGTTGTTGCGTTGGTTTTTTAATATCACGCATGATCTTTCTTTTCTTTTTTTTTATAGATTTTATCACTTAATTGCAGCTGCATATTTTTCTTAACGAGATTACTTGGTGATTAGTGCAACTATGATTTATCTATTAGATTAATGAAACTGCTTAATAAGAAGCCCATTAGGGGTAACTAGCCACATGTTTTTTTTCCCTCGAAATTGCATCAATAATCTTTGGAAGTAGATGCATGGAATAGAATACGAAGAGTATAATTAATCGATTATAAATGTAAAGAAAAGATCAGATCTGTATATGAAACGATATATGTAACTCAATACACCAAATGTTACAGTAATATTATAACAAATATTTGTCATTTTGGAGCGTGCATTGTTTTTAAAGCGGCACATACACTATGTCTAGTCTCGTCATAGGCGTGAGTTTGAAATAGATGTCGTCAATGCAAGCTTTCATTTATAGATTGCAAAAAGTGTACATATAAAGCATGACATGACTAGGGTACAATGCTGCTTGTACCAGGTCCTTTTACTCCCCAACCTCCAGTTATTTCGACCTGAAACTGATTATTTTGTTTAGTTACTAGTACTTTGTTAAAAGTATGTACTGCTCCTCTTGTTTGGTTTCAGTCGAAACAGAACTACTTCAATCTTGCTCTTCCTTAAAAGGATTTTATAAACGTGGTGCAAATGAATGACACAATAATATTGTTACACGCAAAGGGTCTCATGCCGAGCGAATTAAACACCTGCGTGAACTTGGCTTAATAGTCCATGCTTCCCCTATTTCCAAGGACCTCAGGACAACAGTCGTTGTCAACTAAAAGGTTCCTGAACGTGCAAATGCTAGAGTAATTTTACTCTAATCATCTAATGACCACACATCACAAAACTCTAATTTCACACTTTCATGGTTTTTCTTGTTTCACATTTGTTTGATTCACCAGTGAGCCTTACCAAGCCGAATATTAGTACTTCACGCCATGCAATACAAACCACGACGCAAATACCTAATACAAAAAATTATTTATATCTCAAATTACTAAACAAGTATAATTAAAAAAATCCAGATAATTCCATATGTTAAGAAATTAGGGAGGCTCCCTTTTACGAAACTAATCCATGCTGTAATAAAATCTCGTGAATCCTGTACACTATGACGTCTGCTCCTAGAAATTGGCTAATTACTCGAGTTGAGAAATATCTTCCCAACACCAGCTTACATAATTGACAAATTATCACTAAAATCGAACAAAGCTATAAACGGAGACGTAAATACAAATAGCACATACCCTAGGTTTATTACAATATCTTTTACGTACTTATCGTCGAGGCTGTACCCCATTCATGTTCTTTTTAATTATTATTTAGGAGCAGTTGTCCAAATTTGTATTAAGTTTTAATTAGATAACTCAATAATAAATTGCGTTTCTTTTATATACTATAACTTTTCTTTAAACTTGTTTAGCAGGAACATCAAGCTCAGGCTCAAAATTTTTAAAAAGTAGATGCGATGCTTTGAATATACCATTCTAATGGAAATAGCGTGATAGCGTAAAGAATCAAAATTAGGACGATCCTAACCGAGAGGCCGCTGACTATCATGGATCAATAGATCTGTGTACTTAAATGTTTAGCCATGTCGACATTTTCAAATCTGGTTTTGATGGATTTTCTTACAATTAAAAAGATGTACACAATGTTTAACTTAGAACCTTACAGGAGTCAGTGTCTTTCCTCACTCCCCTTGTCACAAACTTTGCCATAGCTAACAAAATTAAACCCGAAGAATGTAAAATTCTGCTTTGTAGCTTTTATTGTCCTAATTACTTTTAACAATTGCCCGTAGCTGCATGTAACTGCAAAGATCCGTTGTATTGCAATTGTTCTTGTTTGTCACACACACACACACACACACACACATATATATATATATATATATATATATATATATATATATATATATATATATATATATATATATATATATATATATATATATATATATAACACAAGGATGAACTAAATACAGGCCTTTGTTCAAGTGTGATATTTCTCTCGATTTTCTCTTAACAAGGCAATAATTAGATTAAAGTTTTCTTAATGTGAAGATCAGGGCTGGTCTTCATACCGGTCCACGCATTAAAAACTCTTACATCCATAGTTACATTACTTTTCTCAAATGATTATGTTTCTTCCTAATTTATTTCATGTTTTTCTTTTTATAAGAGAAATATTGTAATAATGATATCAACATGCTTCTGACATTTTTTTCTTCACTTTTGAGGGTCTTAAAACAAGTAATTTTAATAAATTCAACATTTTTCTTTTTCAGAAGAAAACAAGCCATTACAGACTCTGCTGTTTGAAATCTGAAAAAAAAGATAAATGCGAGTGTTGGTAGTCGCATATGCTTGGACGTTTGTCTATGTAGTTTACCTGTATCCTATATGTCACTTAACCGCACGCAATCACAGCTTCTGGAGAAACGACTTTAGTGTTGTTATCACATTTCTTATGCTGTAACCAGTGTGTTATCAAGGTGGTGTTGGTCATATTATAATCACGATTTGACAACAGTTAGTACTTTCTGGACCGATGCACTCGTAAAGATTTGTTCTCCGTTAGGATACCTTTCTTCTCTCTGTCCATATATATATGTTACCTCTGTTTATAGCACTTGTTGAATGTCAAGAGATTCAATTCAAGTAACTTCATACTGAAACTATGTAAAGTACATACTAATACACGGTATCGTAGAGTTGCCTATTGCAGGAAACAAGGGAAGAAACCTATGATAAGGACTTCTGAAAATCACAGGTTTGATGTTACAAAGAGTTCTTCCCCTTGCGGACAATCCAACCCAGGAATATAAAAAATAAATTGTAAAATACAAGATGCATCAATTTCTAGGGATAACACTTTCCGCTCTGTTTCGTGTATATTTCTCTCTCTCTCTCGCTCTCTCGCTCTCTCTCTCTCTCTCTCTCGCTCTCTCGCTCTCTCTCCCTGTTCAATCATAGTTTTTTTTTCTTCTTGTTGACGCTTGTAGTACGTGTTAACTACTTTCCGAGCATATGTATACAATACGCATGTAAATATTTATTTAATTTGGAGTTCATTAATCTGTGATATACACATGTGTGGGGGGTTTCGTATTCTGTGCTCTTTCATCTCTACAGGACTCCTGACACTAATTCAACTCCCATAGTAAACCTATGGAAACACCACGATATTAAAAATTCAATAACTTTAAATTTCTAAATGCTCATGACCAAACCTCTATTTATCAGTATAGACCCATCCTTGATGCAAGCTTCTGTGTGAAGAAAGCCACATGAGCTGTGGCATATTTTGGATCTACATGTACATGAAACATGTGTTATCCATTCTGCACCTAATGAATCAGGTGCTACTGTTATTATGGACTGTTCCATAGTCAAGTGTGTAAAAATACTAAAATTGCTTCAATAGAATCTTGTCTCTATTTTTGTAGGTACAGATAGGATAAGCTCTCAAATAATTTGTTACTAAAATTTTACTTTTCATTATTAACCAATTACGGACCACCAAACCCGTATATACCCTATTGAATCTTCACCCATTTCTAGACTGGTTCACAGTTGTTCCATATAATTAGTACCGTGAGTCCTACATGCATTACAATAAAACTTTACCCATCACCACAGTTACGTAATAAAGGTATCAAATTACACCACAGTCATTTTGTTTTAAATGTCTTGCAAAATATACACTTTTACTTTCATGAAAAGTATGGTATTAGATCGAATAGCCATTCCACCCTTCTATGAAACCTGGTCTCATGTATCTCAAATCATATTAAACCAAAGATCTAATTCAACCATTTTAGAGCTACCATTCATGATGAACATAACATTATGCAATAATGTAGTATCGGTAGATTAAATTTTAAAAAAATGTAATATAACTTTCTGCAATGTGTGAATAGGATGAATATTTTAATTGCAGACCTGGATAGGAGAGTACATATAGCATAGTACAAGTCGATAAAAAAGGACAAAAAGTAGAATAGTAGTATTATTATGGAAATTTTGGATTTTTGCTTCTTATCTGGGTCAAAGCCATCTATATCCAATGACTTTACACTCAAATCATACGTGAGTGCATTATTGACGTGAGTGCACGAGCCTGTGGCAATAATTCACGCGTTAGTTATTGCCCCGGCTTCATCCGGGAAAACCCAACTGATGTTGAATCTGATTATGAGATGGTTAACATGGATTCAGTTGTCTGTGATTGCGCCGTCAGCGGACGACCAACGTTACAATGACGTACTGAAAGATTTTAAAGGAAGCGCTTGCGTCGTTAAAGACTTTGCCATTGTCCACCATCGATATTTTTTCCATAATCAATTAAGTCCCTGCCATTGACGACCTTGACCCGAGCGCTAATAATCTTGACGTGTACGACGATGTGATGCTTGAACACCAATCCAAACCCGCGAGAATATTTTCCCGGGGCCGACACAAGAACACAGACGTATTCTATGTGACTCAATGCTAAGCACACGTACCTAAAGTGATCCGGGCCAATTGCAACATTCTGATGATATTTCATTCATTGGACTTGGTGTGCTGCCGACCAGTTTCGGAATATGTTTGCGCGAGTCACCCCGTATAGGTTTCTCGCATTTGACTTGAGCAGACGCGCAGGGTCTAAATATCGCACACGTTTGGACACGAACGTATCTCACGCAAATGCGTCTCATACAGCAGTTTAATGCTAAATATAATGTAAAAACCTGCCTGTGATACCTCAGCAGAGTATGGGGAGCGACGCCTCAAAGCCGCCCGCGAACACCTGGAACTGATCCATAATGTTATAGTCAGTCGCAAACGTGTCAATGATATGTTACGGTCGTGACAGACGGCACGGGAAGATCTCACGGAAGGCTAAAAACAAACGTTTGCATTGCTGATTACACACTCATACGAAACCGCGGAGGAGGTACAGAAAGTTGTGAAAGACACCGACGTGATGAAAGAAACAGAAAGAGAGCCGGGTCCAGTGATCAGAACAGCCTAAATCATTGAAAGCTTGCCAGGGATGCTTGCGATACTTGAAAAGATTGTTGCAGAGACACCTAAGCATATTCCACAAAACAACCACCCAGGTACAAGTCGGAGATGAAAACAATACTGTAATGAAGACGCTCGCGCGTGGATCCATGAAAATCCTATGACTGCCGCTATTACCAGACCATTCAGCTGACAATCATGGATGATTGCACTACCAAAGAAGGTACATCATCAATACATAACCAATGAATAGCCCAAGTGGGTAATTTAGCGAGTTTTTGTCAAAATCACAAGCCAGGAGTAAGGACGAGGCGTGAATTCTTTTTGATAAAGCGCGTAAGGAATTTACATGCGGGAACCATGAAGCAGCTGATGAATTATGGAAAAAATATGGAAAAGCATTATTCATAAGAAATGATTACGTCTCGTCAACCCATGCAAAGAAGTCGTGGAACCTTTACCCCCACATTTACATTTTTTCCATGGATTTGGACCATCAGACGAACCTAAACTTTGACCATCAGACGAACCTCCAGTAGTAGAACTTTCCCCATCCAAAAAAGCTGTTATAGAGGAAGCGAAGAAAGAAGCTAAAATAAAACAGCAACGTATATTGACACTCCCACCTAAACCCCAGATGAACCTGTACTTACACGTGGACCCACGCGGTAAGAAAAAATAGCCATGTTTCACGAAGCAGCTAAATACCTTAGCAGGCAGATAGTAAAAGACCAACCAAAGAAAGGAGATGGCCTTGATTGACTGTGTGAACCTCACGACCTTGTGGATTGATTGGAAACACTCGTGGGTCGGATCGCGCGGGCAACAACGCACCAGATGTCATTATTCAGGCCGCATCAATTTATCAGCTGTTGCCCACCAACGTCATCATGGACCTTAACTGATTGAAGACATTGATGATGTATATACCACCGATGATGAGTACTGAAGCGATTCTTCAAGAAATCAATGCTGCAATGTAGCGTGTCGTTGCAAATACAACCCTGAGCGTCACAACGATGAACACGATCTCATCAGTGAAGACAGAATTCAGCGTGGTTTTCTCTACACCAATTAGAGCTTGCTCAAGATTGCACTAGCGTCGTTAAACGTTTAGTACAGTTGGCCAAATATCCGATTGCGACAGTTAGTGTGCCTTCCCGCGAATAACTCGTTTTGTGTTTTCGTCTGAGAGCGCTCAAAAAGGTACATGGAACGTTACTGGACTCTCCATTTGCGCGTACGACATTGAATCAATCAATGAAGAGATCCGACGGAGAATTTCGTTAGTAACTGGCAAAGTCTCTGAAATCTATATACACAAACACGAGCATATACTCAGCTCTACCATCTCGATCGAATCTCCGTACACGGTTGAATCGCACAGTAATCGCTGAGAATAGTTCCCAGTTGGCCAGAAGATAGTAAAGAGATTCCCGCAGACGAATGAATCTTGCGCGCAGGACCTGGAGGGTCCAGATACCATATAGCACCAGACATTGTTAGAATCACCACCACAATGCAGATTAACCTGATTTGTGACGCCATCAGTAGTAGTTACGAAAGCGGAGCTTCCATAAGAGTAGCCTCTCAGGGTTTCATATTCTTTGAGTTCTCGCCGAATTTGCCACCGGGTACTTTGCTCTCGATTACTCCCGCGGCGCCCGTGTATCTTCAATGCCACAGTCCCCGGTTGACACAACTTCGTTCTTCTCTCGTGGACCAGGACGGGCACATGCTAGATCAACGCGGCGTTGGGGCAACCTAGACATTACAACTTTACATTGGAGATCTACCTGACAAGTGAAGTCAATGACTGTTGAACATCGACGTGTGATACCCTTATGTGTTGTCAAAGCAAGAAAACAACTTTACATGACCTATTACGGAAAAGGTCTAGGTGATGTTATCCGGGGATTGTTCACAGGCACACCAGAGATTTTAGCGGCCCTGAGCTCGCGCGCTGCACCGATTGCTAAACAAGCTGCAATGCAAGTCATTGATAGCATCAATAACGTTGCTGAGGATCGGTTAAAAATCTGGGATTGCATCCGGTTCAATCCATTCGAGATCGACTACGACGATTAATAGCTTGAACACCACCAAAAGCGGTTACTCTTCCATCAACAGCGACAATGTCAGTTCCGGTTAGTAAAATCATCAATGAAGATACATCCGATCCAGCTGTCGACACTGACGCGCCGTTCATGGTAGATCGAAGCAAAAGATATTTGCAGCATTACTAGTACCAGGCTAGGGTCCCTGATCAACCAAACATAGAATTACAATTGCAGGTCACGTTTAGGTTTCTTCTTCAGTGTGAGACTTTATTGGAAATTGAGGGAAAACTTGTAACAGCTGGACAATGCTGATTACACCCTGAAATGCCCAAGTTCGATTGTCAACAAAGGTATCATGGCATTGTTCGACAGCGCACGTTCTCGACAACGTTGACATTGTCACAACGATTCTCGGACTCGCCAGATACAGTGATGATTACGCGAGATTCACTGTCCCTGTGACGTTTATCAAGGATACATCCAATCGTGCAGATCATAGACAGAATACGACTGCACAACCTCGAAATCATGCAGGCAACGCTGCCGCAGATGCACAAGATCTTATTACTGGCGTTAACGATGAGCTCAACTGTGGATTCGCGAAGCGTCAAGTACAACTTCGTGGGGGTTCGTTAAGGTTTTCGTGTACGATTAATGTCAGTCACATATGTGGGTCTTGCAGAGATTTCCGCAAGGTTATTTTTGGAGTCAGACACATAGTTACGTTATTCCGTAAGACTACCAGCAACGATGCAATTTATCATCATGGAGGTGCTGCTGGCAAAGTTGAAATGTCGATATTAACATTGTGGATACCTGTGCTAAACCCTTCGTTGACCACAGACGACCGTTTGTTGCTGTTTTTGCAGTCTGGAACCGAGTCAACGTTGTCTTTCTGGCGCACACCACAGACTCGCATCCAGTTAGATATGTTCAGGGACAGGTTACTTGGCAAAAAAGTGTTCAACATAGTCTTAGCGCACCAAAATACGTGTTCGGGGCGTTTCAAAATGCGGGACGAGATAATCACTAAAAGCGTAGTAAGATGATATTTGACCACTTAGGAGTGCCCGAAGGTTATCTCCGGTAAACGGTCATCAGGAAATCTCGGAAGAAATTTTGGTTAACTTTGGAAAAAATCAAGTTGCACGTGCATATATTACAATCTATGGTCGTACATTGTCCGGAATCAAAACGTTGACACTGGTCTGCAATTTTCCCAAAAAGAGTTTACTACGTTGTACCCGATTTATTACTTTTTATTGGAACACCTAGAGTTGTTTAAGCAGTCCGTGGTTGACCTGTACTTTCATGCACTTGTTGGTGCGGCTCCCGACGGCGGTTATAGATGCTTTCTTCTGATTCTCTCTGACAAGACTGTTGTTGGAGGGCACAGATGGTGAATAGAGGGTCATTAATGCGCCTTTAAAAAAAACTCGTAATTGAACAGAAAAAATGTCCTATCACGAAGTTAAAGTTGGCCTTAGTCCAAAGCGACTTTAAAAAAATATAAAGTGCAATCAGAAACGATTGCGGGATCATATTGAAACGTTCTCCTTCAATGTTAATTGGAATTATGAACGTGTGGCTAAACCAAAGACAACTTGATCAGCTTAATGCGGCCAAACAAAAGAACACATCGGTGACATTACAATTATCCAAGTCAGAGACAACACAAATGCAAAAGATTGGTGGCATATTTCCATTCTTCGCAGCAATTCCAACGTTGTCAACGGCTGCTGGTACCGCGGTAGCAAAAGCGGCTGCGTTAGGGGCCGTTAGAACTTCATCCGGGATGGCTTTAATAAAGGCAGTCGGGGGACGCATATGTCTTGTATACGAATACAAAAGGAAAAGGCCTTCTACTACCCTGGACGACTCGCAGAATAACCTCAGGTAAAGTTCTTCAACTACCCGGTACGACTCGCAAAAATCTGCGCCGTTAACCAATCTTGACTTTCTCACTATGTCAAAGTCAGTCCGGCATTTCCGATGTGTCTTTATGCGGAATGAACTTGCATCGATGATCCCCTGCACACGGCAAACCGGCATTGTTAACCTGGATTCATCAACACGACATGAGACTCATTTGAATCTTTTACGTGGTAACACCTCAACATCTATTGTATTTTGACTCGTATGGGTTTGCACCACCACTTGAAGTTGTTGATTATTTACATGGTGGCTTGACCACTGGGCAACAAAGTCGCCTACCACTGTTTTTTTCAACCCTGCCGTTGCAAACTCGTTGGACGGCCCCATATGTTGACATCTTGCTGTTGAAGCATTGCATGCATTCGAACGTTCAACGACACCACCAGCGCTTGTTGAGTTTACACTATCACTTAGAAAGTAGGGTTAATATTATACAAAATGACCATTGACATTTATTGACGAAACCCGACGCGGTGCTGATGTGGATCTGACCAGGTTTGCTACCAACGCGGATTTTATTGAGTTTACCAGCAGGGTTGTTGTTGACGTCGACCCGGGCGAGCTTGTGATTTTTCAAGATCAAACTGTAAAACTTAAATCGTTTAACGTGGACATTCAAGACGTTGTTTTGAAGCTGCGACGCGCCGTCGCGAAAAACCTGTCCGAAATCAACAAAATCCGGGAAATAAGAGACGCTCGTGTGTCGACTGGGTTTATCAAAGACATCATCGACACAACCACGGTATCGAAAGTTAAAAAGTCTGGCGATGAAATGATTAGAAACCTTATTATGAACGGAAATCAAATTCAACAGATTCAAGAGTCCATCTATGATGCTGCAACAAACGAATAAGTGGATGTAAAAAATTGCAAAGTTGCCCTCACCACCACACCTAGTAATATAATGGGGCCAGATCGACAACATATTGGCCAACGAGGGAGAAATACCCAGCCAGTACACAAAAAGTGGTCGATTTATAGTCAATAATCTGAAGGGGGTGGGGGGGGGTAATTTTGAACATCCTAAACCTTGCATCTTAAAGGTGCGTCAGTCTGGATCGTATTTATTCATCGCAAGAGTTTTTCATCGCGGGTGGGGTGTAATGGGAATATTGATAATTAATTTCCAGCGTGATATACCATATGTAGCATGTGATACAGGCGATAATATTAAAACATCTTTTACATATTCAGCATCAGTAAAATTAGTAGCTGGAGATGAAATTCAGTTTGAAAGACACAACATCATTCCAGACGGGCACTTAACCGTCTTTGATGTTTGTGTTTAAGATTAGATTTGACATTAGATATAAGTGATGGATTCTGAATGGGGTGATAAGGTTGCGGAATGTGCCGACTGAGTGTTGCATCAGCTTACCAGTGGTGCCAACATCGATTTTGATTCTGTTCCTCTTGTCGATGAATATCTACATCAAAGTGGCGTTAACAAACCCCATATACACTGAAATATAATTTTGTTAAGGGCAAAATAGAAATTGACAGTTGGGACCACCCTTATGTATTAATACCAACTCGGTCGCAGACTACACCACCAGGCGCGAAGGCAGGAGGAATTGTTTTTTGCAACGATGAGGTTGAATTCACCGACAAATCTACCTCGGTTGCATTCCCAGTCAAGTATGTTTCACCAGCATTGACTAAACTAAGACGAGAAAAATCTCGACTGATATTCAAAAAAGATGCACTTATCCGCGTAACATATCTTGGACGAAAACGAGAACGATAGTTTAAGACACCAATGAATAGTACAATCAATATGATTTTAAGTGAACATGGTACTTGGCCCCCAGAATGCAGAATCGCCGGTGACTTAAATATTTCCAAAGTACATATTTTCAATGATTGCATGGCAGTTGTACCAGCAATTGGTTAGAAGTGCGTGTGCGTGTGGTACCTGAACAAGCCTGTCGAGCAATTATACTTCTCAATGACATTATTAATAGAACTGTGATGGACCCTCAAAGTTACCGGCGCAGCGGAACAGCAACTGCGAGATGAAATCACAAAAAGAAACGTGGTACGAAATATAAACGCGTGTGTGCTGTCGACGATGCAGTTTGCGGAATCGCTGCGGCATCCACCGTTGGCCTTGGTTAAGCGGGAATCACGACTACAGTACCTATTATAAGCACACCAATCGGAATTGTTGTTATAGCCATATCAATAGCAACCAGTACGCAGACTGTGTCGTAAAATAATCTCGTTATGTTTACATAACCGAAAAACGTGTTTATTCATAAATTCACGCAGCTAACTAAAATAGCCTCAGCACAGTTACCAGACTATACTCGGTGGCTATTGTGGATAAAACAGTTACTAAAGCCGAGTTCGAGACTGTGTTGGTGGAAAAGGAAAACTTCTGACGACTCCGTGCACAGATTCAAAACCGGATCGCTAGCGACCAAAAACAAGTAATTACTTTACAGGCAGTGACAATGGAGTAAATATTTGCAAGTGTATTAATCTATCTGCTAGCTCACATGAGTACCTTGTAGTAACTTCGCTTGGGGACGTCCGCTGGGGGATTCTCCTGCGCGAGACTCACCACGGGCTCGTGCAGTCGCGTAAATAATGCACTCGCGTGTGATTCGAGGGTAAAGTCATGGGATGTAAAAGGCTTGGACCCAGACAAGTAACAAAAATCTAAAAGCCTGATAATGATACTGCTAGAATGAAGTGTTCCAGGAACATATGCCAATGTCTCCTAAGGGTGGTGAAATAATACAATAGAAATTAGAAAAGGACGATAGATGTAGACTGGGGTGGAGGGAAATAGCTGCATGTTCAAACTATCAATATCACTCAAAACTGTGTAACTTATATGATGAAGTATAAAACAGATGGCCCAGGAAGGAGAGCAGCTACAATTAATAATAAACTTAAAATCTGCATCTATCTGGCCTCTATATAGACTAGGAGATTACGAGAAGCTTTGATGAATTCAAACATCCCCGTGGCTTCGAGTTGTATTATGCAAAAGACTACCAATGCTATTTCGACGGACATTATGGAGGCTAACCAGACAGACACGGAGAGAATATTCACTAGACTAAAAGTGCTGAAGCAACTGCGGGACATTTTTTAAATGCAATAGACATACAGGCAGATGGATGTTATTCTTTGGAAAGACATCTTTTCAACCTATAAGTTAGTCTGCGTACCAGTAGTCTGAGAAGCTAAGTCTCGTGATATCATGCAAGTGGTGATCTGGAATAAACATTATTCAAAGGAAAAATCGCATACCTCAGGCAAAAAAGCCACTGAATGTGATTATGCTGCCAATGTTGGATTACAAACAAACATTGGAAACAAATATTCATGGACTAAAGAGGGACTTTAGGAATTAAACACTAAATCAAACCTTGATGTTAGAACTATCACTACTGACATTGACACTGCAGGCTACCGTGCAGTTTTGGATTTGCATTAGGAGGAGAAAAAAAGGCCTCTGACTCAAATTGATATAGGCATTTTGAACAGATTCAATGAAAACTTTATTAAGCGTTCTGCAGGATTACACAAATCTTGCATATGGATAACTAAGTTAGAGGAGGAAAAAATAAAAAGTAAATTTGTCATAGACCCGAGAAGAAGGTGTCATGCAGAACTGAATGGTGTAATCAAACAGATTCAGCATAATTAATAAAAAAACAAACAAACAAACACACACACTTGATTTGTGCAATAACCTTTTCTTCCGATGCCATGCTAAAATGCTATCAAAGTAATCATTCCCTATGCCGTAAACGTTCATTTGTGTGCTCCGAGGGAACATCTAGATGGGTTGCCTACGATACTTTTCTTTCTTCCGCATTCAAACAGAATATAGACACTAATTATGAATATATTATTCACATGTGCATACAGTACCATCTTGGGCAAACAACCATTATGCAAATAAGTTTCAATACAAACTCTCACATTACTGAATCAGTAAATATAACTATCAGGAGGTGCTTACAGAGAAATACCATGTTCTCTAGGAACATTCACTGCAGGAACATAGTGTAGTCCACTGTAGACAAAATTGGCTGGGAGAATTCCTTTTCCTTTTTATAAGGCAGTATACTCTCCAGCTGAAAAAAGAACAAACTTATTATGGTAACGATAAAATGTACAATATGCAAAAAACATAAAGTTAAAATTTATTTAGACAGAAGGCATAGCTATTCAGACTATGAGAAATATCAGAAATAGAATAATTATTCTAAAGGTTGGCTGTTACGTAATATTGCCAATAAAGTCGGGTGCAAATATCATCTTTGTAAATAGTAATAATACCAGAAACAAATGTGTATAAATGTCCCAATATTACTCATGACATTTACTACAGCGACCTAGTCTTTTATAGTGCTCTCTCTCTCTCTCCACAGAACGTTACGATATAATTCAGTTCAATGCTGCAGTTATACGAGAGACCGTACAAATATTTTAAAAGGATAGAAATCTACTACACTGAAAACAGTTATTTCGCATTCAAGCAATTTAAACTATTTTATAGCTACACTTTAGGATTTGAGAGTGATGGCTCTGCTAATAGGTGCAAAGGACAGTGTGATATGAAATTATGTCAGAATCAACATCAATGAGCAGTATGCGTAGCAACATCATAATTCAGAATTTCTTAAGAGCATATAATAGATGAATGTATAACAGAGTTAGCAAAATATATTTAGATGCTTCATGTTTACCTTAAAATTTGAAAAATGTTGCCTGAATGTGTAGAACCATTACCTGATGAGCACTCCTTGAATGCAAAGAACACTAGCATCTACATAAAACAATGTACCAAATCATGATTGGATATACATTTAGGAAAGAATGTATATTGTATTGATAATGGACCATTAAAACATAAAACGGCGCATCGGTGTTTTAGAGAGGATAAATTATGCTGATGTGTTAAAGGCTTGCAAATGGCATTATATGTATGGAGTATGTACTGCTGTCGGCCGATAAAATGAACATAGTTGTAACAAGATATAAAAATTGGACGTTTTTCTTCTGCAAGATAGCAACGGTCTCATAAAACAACTAGCCACTGTTAAATCATGGTATCATATCATATGTACTATGTATTTTAACAGAACAAGCATTACCGCAGTCCGTGGCTAATGTTCAATAGACCTTACACATATATTTAAATATTAATGTTGGGCGAACACGTCTATGACTCAGATGAAAACATCAAGATATGATTTCAGCAATATATTTCAGATTAAAAAGTTGGACCAGAATATGATGTTGGTGTTGGTGTTTTTATTACAAAGTGATATGTTATGATAAAAGATACGATTTTTGGCTTCAACAACAGCTTGAAAAAAATATATACGGTGAATTTAAACTAGGACTGAACACTGTTATAAATACTGAAGAGGTAAATTGTATGATTCCAGCAGCTGGTAAGCAGTACAAATCAATTTGTAAAAATATAGACAATGAAATAGAAGAAGTGTATGTGGTTCAAAACATAGCGAATTACACTGCCGATGATACGATAGAGCGATACTGGTGCCATCGTGGATAGCTGGAACAAATAGCTGGCAATGCTGTTCATGCCTTGTTTAGTTTTACCCACGAATGATCCTGTAAATACCTTTGTTGCCGCTGCTACTACCAGCACTTGTTCCTCCACCACCTTATGCCAAATATATTATCAGATGTGATATAGACAGAGCACGAGAGTTTCTAGAATCGTACCCATTGCTGTAATAATCATGGCAATTGTGACACCTTTTTCATTAAACAGTTATTTTAGGTAAATTTTCTGTAACTTTGGAATTTATCTGTCAAACGTTATATTCAAGATCGGTTAAATGTCAAAGTATCTTTACCTTTTTTATTTCAATGCTCCCAACAGTTCTTTCAATTTAACATTTATGGTTTCATTTGTTTCTTTGCTGATCTCTTTCTTTGTATCTTCTGTCTGTTTGTCATACGTTTCACTCTCTGGTTTGATAAGTTCTGTTTTCGAATTGACAACTTCTACAGCATTCACATAACCTCTTACTTCTCTTTCTTATTGCGGAATAAATAATCTTCTCTCTGCAGATGAAAGTTATTCACTTTAAATTCTTGCGTAGGAATCATTTCTTATTGTATACACCTTTCTTACTTACTGGTCAATTGGTTCATTTGTATTAATTGTTTGTACTTCAATTTCCTCAGGAATCAGTATTTGCTGTCCATCGTTAAAGGTATGTTATAACGGCTGTTTCAATGATCATCATTAAAAGTTTCCATTTGGTGGTATCCATTGCTTTCGCTATTTTATCGAGCCTACAGAATTTAAGAAAGTTACTTCCATCTTGCGTCATAATAGAGGTAGGTGTTAACATCTTATTTGGATCATACATTTTGTAAATTTATATTACAATGTGTTTCGTAAACTTTAAGACGGCTTAATTAATTGATATAGTATATCATCGATGTTAAAATAGTTCTGATTATGTTTCCTCCAATTGTTCATATACCCCTTCACACACGATTTGTAGTAACCATGTGTTAAATCCAGTTATGACTCTTTATATTTTGAAATGTGAACATTTCTTACAATCCGTTATTTATATCTTGCTACTTCATTTTCAATTAACGTTTAACTACTTAAAATGTACTCCTTTTACCTTGCACAAATTACACGTTGATACTAACAGGTGTGCTTGAATGTTTAAGATTACAATTTCCTGATATATTGTTCTTATAACAAGTTACGCAGTAGGTTCTTTAATCGTTTGATGTTCGTTTTTATTTGTGTCTTATTTGGTGAAATATGTTAGAAACACGCAAATCGCTTCATTTGTATTCTAGTACACAAAGAGACACCAATAAATGCTTTAATTTGCCGTCGTTTTTATCTATTTATGCGCTTTGTCCCTGTGTTTGGATTTGTAAATCAATAACCTGGCATTAACACGACCTTGTTCTTTCAATATATACACAATATATAAACATCACTATCACACATTGTGTAGACCACTGTTTTCCAGATATTATAAAAGCTATTAAACAACAGAAAAAATACTTTGTATAAATGGTTGACACGTAATTACCCTTATTAAAAAATTTGCTAGTATCTAATACGTGCACCAGCTATCGCCAAATGTAACTTTTCTCAGAATTTCCAATATAACTCGAAACACGTACATTCTTCATCCTATAATATCTGAGCTATATATATATATATATATCAATTAAAACGATAAACTGAACTTTTTTGAATTCAATTTATATAATGCATTAACCAAGAGATTAAATATATTGATTAGTCAATTGATACTTGCAACTTTATTATCTTGCCTTGCCTTTAATATACATGTATTTTTCTTCTATGATACTCGTGTGTAAAACTTTTTGTGCGGAGTTTCATATTTCTGCAACATTGTAAACAATAACACATTTATTCTCTTCCTCTTTGTGCGCTTACTTGTTAGCTAGTTTTGTTTCCTCTTCTAATCTGTTGCGTAATTTCTTCTTAGCTGATGTATCTCTATGTTGCATATATTCATTCCAATGACTCTCCTAGTTTTCTTCGAAATGCCTTTTTGGTGTACTATTTTTTGCAAACGTGAATAACGTCCTGTAAATTTCAATGTCTTTCCGGATTTTTCATTTAAAAATGCATTATTATTAGTGATTTCTGCATGTAATAGGATGCTGTAGAAAATCCACAATGGGGAGTGATTCATTATATTTCGAATGCGTTTAATCCACTATTACAACTACTGGCGCACAGCTTCGATACCCCTCAATTTTGAATATAAAACATACAATAGTAAGTCCAGGAGGATGAAGTAATATTTATTCGTGGCTTAAAGTCGGGGAAAGCAGGAGGCTTTGACAGTTTAGTTTCTGAAAAAAAATTGTCTAAGCAACCGAATGTTATGTCGCACAAAAATGTGTGCACAGGGAAAAGTATATTTTTACACAAACGGTGGAAAAGATTGCCCAAATAATTACATAGGGATTAGTTTGCTGTACTAAGTATGGTTTTGCATATCAGCCATAACCAAGGTGATTAGAGAATTAGGATTACAGGATAGTCAGAACAAGAACAAGAAACAAATTCATTGGCGATGAACAAAGGGCTTTAAAAAAGGACGGATTATAAAAAGAAATATTACACGCAATTCAAGTAGAAGTATCTTGGAAAAAGCACTAGCAGATTCTAATGTAAATTCATAGACTTTGAGAAGGCATTTGACAGAATAAATAGAGAAACTTAGTGGCATACAACACAAAAACTATTAATAAGATGTTGTTAAAACTATATATATATATATATATATATATATATATATATATATATATATATATACATATATGACTGACTCTTCAACTTTTTGTCGAAGTTTGAGGTAAAGAAACGGATATTGGGTCGAAGAGTGTATTGGGTCAAAAAATGGATAGCGACCTAATGTTTGACGGTCAATGTCGCTACTTTTATCGTTTTTCAACTGGATTTCCTTTTTGTTTAGGAATAATCCCATAGACCTGAAAATAATAATAAACTCCATTTCCAATAGTTGAGCCTCAAATTTTCATAAATTTTGCTTTCAAATTTCAAATTTAAGGGGGAATTATCTGGCTAGTGTAAAAACGTACATTAGGTTAAAGGTCCTTTTCATGCGTTATTTTCGGCAATGGAATTTGTGCTCAATATGAGTTGCATCTTTATCATTGAAACGTATATTACCATTAGAAATGTGCCGGATAGATGCATCTATTACTCTCTAAGTCTTATTTGCCCAGATATATTTTGCATTTATGATTTTGGCAGTGGCTGTAGTATTAGATCTCAAGACCCTGGTACTGGCCTATGCTGTATGATTCGTATTATGAGTTCTGTTTGGATATTTATTGTAATATCAGCGATAGTCTTTTCAGTGTCTGTACCTGTAGTTCATTTGAAACGATCAACTGCTCGCAATATACATATGTATAGCCGATCTTCCCATATCGACCCCCTCTCTTGCACAAGATGTGATTGGACAATGCAAGATGAGATACTTTTAAAAAGGTTTTAATTTAACTTCGACATATTCAATATTAATGATCTGCACGATCCTCAGGAAAGGTCAATATAAATTTATAACATCATTACAGCATACAATGTTTGGGTGTGATTAAAACCTGAAATGGAATACAGAAATGAACGGTCCTTTTAAATACTTCTAAGAATTACTAAGAACACTAAGAGGCACTAAGAAGTACTAATAGGCTCTAAGTAGTCGTAAAAGCATTTATTAAAGAAAATATTTTGAAAATTCTTATTATTTTCATGAATAATTTTTTTTTAATGATATTTACAGCTCAAAAATAAATAAAGACAACTCTTTGTGTGCAGAGTGCTAAGACTGCAAGCGTTCCATGGTCCAGAAAGTATTACATTTCGTAGAAGAGTAAGACATGCAAGTTAAAACTGTCGTCATGAGGAAGCAGGGGGATTGGCGACGCTGGGATGCTGCGAGGTCCAGGAAGCGTTGGAGAGTTGATGTCCAGAAAATCAGCTTCCTCCTGCACTCAGTGTATGATGTTCTCCTACACCAACACACATGGCAACTAACTGTTGACCCAAACTGTAAACTTTGTGGGAGACTTGCAAATTTAGAGCACGTTCTGTTATCCTGCAATGTAGCCCTGACAGATAGTCGTTATCATTGGTGCCATGACCAAGTGCTTACTGAGATTGCTGCCAGTATGGATATAGCCAGGAGAAATAAACACCAAGCGAAAAGTGGTCCCAACTTTATTAGCTTTGTGAGAAGCGGCGAGACACAAAGGCAACAGACTGAAGCAAGAGGCATCTTGACTTCAGCGGATTACTGGGAAAGGCAGGTAGATGTAAAAGGACAGCTGAAGTTCCCAAGCCACATCTGTAACACCAACTTCAGATCTGATATTGTACTGTGGTTAGGAGGTACCAAACAGATGATGTTGTTGGAACTAAAAGTACCATGGGAAGCTAGAATGGAGGAGGCTCATGAGAGGAAATTGGCCATGTAGCAACCACTCATCCATGAGTGCCATCAGAATGGATGTAAGGCCTGGAATCTTCGGGTGGAAATAGGACGCAGTGGCTTTGCAGTACATACCTTTCAGCGTGCCTTGGGAGTCATCGGGATTACAGGACCTAGCTCAGTCGGCGCACACCTGAAGAGCGTTGTGCGTCAGCACCGAAAAACTCTAGGAAAGGGGATTAGAGCGTCTAGAGTTGGTTGGGGCGTTAATAGTATTAGGTTTCTTTCTCCCTTTGATGTATTTTCAACACAAAACAGATTTTCATTTTTAACTACAAAACTAATTTGTGTTAGCTTATTTTCGTGGATTTCCAGTAAAGACTTAGTCTTACAAGCTCTTAACTTCTTGCCATCCCAGGCACTACAGTCGTCATGGTGACTGGCCCGCTTTCCAGACAGATTACTGATTATATTTTCCTCGCTGTTTATTGCAATAAACACGTCTTGTTTCCCCATATGGCACCGATTTCTGAGGCAATATTTCGCTATTTAGAATATTTACAAGACCCTCAACTGCAAAAAAGTTCCCTCCTTGAAGAATGTTTAACACAGGATAAATGTCACTGCCTATTGAATCCGATGCCACTTGTAAAGTCCATACCAATGAATAACCTCCTGGTTTGGTGCACGAAACAAACGCTTTATCATACTGAGGTGAACACATCAGAAATTCATTTGCGTAATTTTGTGATAGGTAGTGGTGTTCTTTTGTTACCATCTCAATACACGTCGGTAGTCATATTTCTATGCTCAGGGCTTCATTTACGCATAGTGCCAGTGATATAGCGTTGAAGAGGCAGCTACCATCTCCTGTCGTCAGAATGACTGATGGTCACTGAGGGTGTTTTGGGGACATGATTCCATATATATCAGTGATGTGTAATCAACTTGTAGATTTTTCCTGTCAAAGTGTTCATGACCAAGAAATTCATCCGGCATCACTGACTGTTCCCACTTTGCAATTGCTTGAAGGTAATCAACGCGCAAAGAAACAGTCTAAAATGAAACTAATAATTTTTGTTGTAGATGAAAAAAAAAAACAAAAAAAAAAAAAAAAAAACAATTTTAGGTCATTGTGGACACAGAAAAAAATGTTCTTTTTTAAGTCGCAAGCAATCCAAGAAAGGTCAATCGCGCAGCATAAACTATTATATATAAAGGATTGACTTTCGTAAAATGTTTGCTTCACTCATATTGCTGAAAATAATATGGTAATTATGAAAATTAACAGTACTCAACAGGAATTTAATTATATTTTCTTTAATAAGCGCTTTTATGACTACTTAGTGTTATTTTGTAGCATTTCGTGCATCTTCGTAATCTTAGTAGTTCTTAGCAATATTTAACAAGACCGGAAACGGAGGGAATACAGAATGGAACGCAGAACGGAATGTGAAAACGAAAGGAAAGCACTGTTATAGTCTCATCAGTTCCTTAGGATATAGCCATTCATTGTGATGCTATATTGCCTCGTATTGAAATTACCAGATGGCTTTAACATCACAATTATATATTGACAGCTACATACACTTATGGGGGAAATCTGGGTTATTTCAGATAGACATAGACAAGTTTTATTTTGAGTTATAATTGCATTACATAATAAGAAACATTTATGTGTTGGTTTGTTTCCCGTACCTGGATGTTTTTACTTTTGGGATCTCCACAGTATTTACAAACCAAAAAGAAGAAGATGATTTTTTAAAACTGCTATATCATTGCAGTATTTTGGACTGTTCTTGATTCTTGATTAAAAGTTTGATTACTTCAAGTGCCATTGTCTTCATAGTTCGGATTATGAAATTTGCCCAAATCCAAGAGTTCATAGTTAGGTTTCTTTAAATCAAGGTAGCTTTCATAATATTAAAGTCGTGGTGAGCATAGCCAAATATGTTGTCATCGGCATAGTTGTATAGATCAGAATCATTTATGAAACAAATGTCATTAATAAAGATATTTAAATCTATGGGTCCGATAACCGATCCCCGATCCTTTATAGATATTTGCCAATGAGCTAGTCGAGTTTCCTATTTTGTCTTCTGTTTGAAAGGTAATCAGCCACAGTGTTTACTGTTTTATCTGAAAGCTCATATGCTGCCAGTTTCTTAAGGAGGAGGTTGTAGGGTAAACAGTCGCATGCTTTTGATAAATCCATCAGAAAAGCTGCAGCATTCTTGTTTTTGTCTAGGGCTAAGCGCAAGTCTTCTATTAATCAAATTCGTGTACTTTGATATCTTAAACCTTTTCTGAGAGCAGAAAGGTATGGTTTGAAGATAATGTGAAAGTAATTAGTAACCTGCTCACAGATAGCTCGTTCAAAGAGGTTTAATATTGTTGGGAGAATACTGACAGCACAATAGTCTTGTTTATCAAGTATATTCTTTTTCTTATAAATCACGACCATTTGGACTTCTTGAGTCTGGCTGGAAGAATGTTCTGGTCAAGGCCGTTGTTGGTAAGCTTGGTTATAGGACCAGTCAGTGATTGGGTTCCATGTTTCAATAGTTTGGGTGAAATAAGATCTCTACACAGTTCCCTTTTTAATGCTGTTTGATATAACTTTATATGTAAAGTCTTCTGTGACATGAGAGATCAAATGTTTTTGAAAGTTCTATTGTCTGTATGCTAGGGTGCTAGGGTGTTCATCGTAGTTTGGGTGGTTATTGCTTATCTCTTAAGCAATAGTCTTTTGATGAAGAAGGACCTCTGCTACACAGGTCTGATCAGAGATAATTTCATATTTGGTTGTAGGATAATTGAGTTCTGTGATAAAGCACCTTTATTTACCAGGACGGTCTAATGATTGACCAGAAATCCTTACTTTTTGTTCTGCCTGCGGAGCATTCGAAAAAGTAAATTGTTATGGCTTCGCGTCAGAGTTTGGTCACCACACTTTTTTGTAGTTGTTCCAGTTTTGGGACTTTGGGATGTTCTAGATCTCTGGTATTTATGAAGTAGTTGAGCTATCCTGTTTGTTGAAGAGGAGCATGTTCCTCAATCTCATTATTGAGTAATTGCTCAAAGGTACAGTAAACATCACCAGGATCATATAAGCTATATGAAAAAGTGTAGACCGTATTGAAGTTTTCGTGATTAAAGTTCTTAACATTTTTGTATGTATATTTACTGCAGATTGTTGTTGGTACTTTTCCTTTGATCATTGTGAAAATGATATTATGGAAGTCACTAATATTAGTGTTAAAATTTACAGAGTTACATAGCTACTGCTTTTTATTTACTAAAATCACATGTACACATGTACGTTTGTTCTCATTTTTGAAACAGGTTGGTCCAGAGATTATATTTATCATGCTAAAAATGTGAAAATATCAATAAGGGGCTGACCTTCGTTTTTGTCTGAAAGGTCGCAATTTGGCAGTATTAAATTAGCATAATGGATAGTAATTGTATCTAATAGTGAAGTACAGTCCTTGGTGAATGTACTGTCCAGCATTTTGGGCGATTTGTAGCCATTGACAGAGAGCCATTTATGTTTCTAAGGTATTATTTCTGTACATATGCATTCACAGTATGCTCCGGTTCAAGTTCCTTCCTTCTTCTGGCTGGGATGTCTAATAGTACAAAAATAAGGACCCCCCCCCCCCCCCGAGCGGTACGGTAGCCAGGAGTTGAAGCAGGAATCTGGTCTTTGGTGCGGGAGGAATCTATCTAGGTTACAGTTAGCGCTAGGAAATCTACCGTTTTGCTGATCAGAGCTTCTGAAACTTCACCAGATTTATATCGAATACTGTCTACATTGAGATGAGCTAGTAGAAAACTTTTGGGATGTTTTTGCTAATCTCTGATAGGTTGGAGAGGATTGACATCAGGTCTATTGCTTGATTCTGCATGTGGTAGATGTGAAGGTTCCTCATTTGCTTTGGAAGTACCGGTATAGAAACGGAATCTGAGAATTTAGGCAGGCATTAGTTACATTTCAGTTAAAACCAAGTATCATCTGAGTTAACTAGTTTCCGGTATTCAACTTGGGGAAACACTAGAGCATGCATGGTGTGTCCACTGCATGCAAACATCACATTCAGTACCTTCCTGATTTGCTCTAACTGGTTTACAGCATGCGATACAGCGAAATTTGTACTTTCTTATTTGTGATCATGGGTTTAAAGCAATGTTGTTGCTGATTAATATTGCCAGGATACTTAGGTACTGTGCAGTAAACTGGGAATTGTTGTGCTGGTATGTGCGTCGCTATTTGTGCTTCCAGATAGCATGATGGGAAGGCAAGTGCTTTGAGATATTTGGGTTTTGAGTGTCGTGATGCCATGCCACGTAGTGCTGAATCATATTAGGGTAGTTCCATCTCTAGTGGGGATGGGTCAATAGTTTCTTGTGACTGAAAAGACGTAGTGAAAGAGAAAAAATAAACAGTATTATACTGGCCGCTGTTCATTCCACCTTTTACAATTTGTATCCTAAGGTAAACTCTGACATTTTGTTTCAACTGTACATAGAACCATAATTTACCACTTTTAGTCATTAGAGAAAGACAAGTGCATACTATGTTCAAGATGTTTTATAATTGTTGGTGGTGACAAAACATAATGAAATAATGAAAGTCTTCTGATATTGCATGACTCATGTGCAAAATGCAGGGTTTATTTTAGCTACTGTTTTGCAGAGAGCTGAAGACCTCTGAAAATTTTGCTTTGACTTCTAGAATTTATACTCTATGAATTCTTTCTCTGCCCTTTTGCATCAATTTCAGCTTTTTATCATTGTTACTTAATAAATAAATTAATATTAATTTTAATAACAGCAATATTTTAAAATTTGTTACACAATATAAACTGTCAGAAATTCCGCTCTTCATTTTCTTAGACGGGGTTCTCAATAGCTTTCAGAACTGAAGTCACTTGACCCTTGACACCCTAATCTCAAGTATCTAGATGAAATTCTCTCAGAGTCAAAACCGAAATCTCAATAGTCATTAGTTATTTGACAGTCATGAACTCATAGATGAGAATGTTCGTTATTCGTGGAGCAAACTGAAGTTTAAGATTTCTTGTCTCATGCTTAATAAACCGAAACACTTATTCAGTATTTTTTAAGAAACAGACAAGCAGTCAGTGAAACCGTATATCATCACTGTATTTCCATCTTTCACAACATTTTTAACCCACGGAAATTCACTTTTCTACTCTTACTTAAATTTTCTTACAACTTTAGGAGATGTATTCTCCTTCTCCTCAGAATTGTTATTAACTTTCTGTTTCTGTGGAGTTTGATTGTCGGAATGATTATCACTGACTGGTCGTTTCTGATACTGAGACAGAAAAGAAAATATAATTCTTTGAGCCATTGTGATTTAATAGTTTACAAATACATCCAAAATAAAAAAATTATTCCATCTGAAGTAACTCCAAAGCACAAAATATATTTAAATCATGACCTTTACTTACTGCTATTGATCTGCACCCACCCACCCACCCACCCACCCACCCACACACAGTTAATGCCTTAAAACGGACACGATATTATGCAAGGTAGCTAATCCAAATATCTTTCTTTCTTTCTGCTTCTCTCTCTCTCTCTTTCTCTTCACAACACGGATAGTGTGAGAGTATACAAAAATATGGATAATGGTCAATCTCCCGCCCCCCCCCCCATTCTCTCTCTCTATCTCTCTATCTCTCTCTCTCTCTCTCTTGGTAGCTCATTTGAGAGAGTGTAAGACTTATAATCCAAGGGTCATGGTTTCAATATTCACCCATGCCAGCAAAGGTATGTTGCCTTGGTGTGACCTTGAGCAATGTACTTTACTTGCATTGTCTCTGCACTATAAAGTCTTAATGTGTTGATGTGCCATGAAAGACCAAAAAGTAAACTATTTCTCTCTCTCTCTCTCTCTCTCTCTCTCTTTCTCAGATCATCTCGTTGAAGGTCATTTCACAGATTTTAATCCAAATTCATAATCCCATCAGTGCTCAAAGAATATATTTTGACAAAGGCCCAGGGCAAGTGGCTTTAAAAAAAAGCCAATTGATCTGACTCAAAATCCACTTGCCTGACAGGTTCATATATTTTTACCATTATTTTGACCCAATGTTAAAACTGCTAAACTTTAAATAAACAAATATATACAAATTAATGAAATTGACTGATTTGTAGCTCTGTTGGTCACAGACCAGAAGCGCGTATGGGATGGTCTGTTGTCCTTTCATCCATTAGCTCAAGTTTGTTATCGCTACTCCTCCTAAACTACTTGGAGAATTGTCACAGCATATTAAACACACATTCATCCCATGGTCTACTTGGTTCGAAATGAAAATGGTGCCACTCAGACATCCAATATGGCCACCACAATGGCCATCTTGGAATCTTGTTATTGCGACTCCACCTGAACGGAAAGTCAAATTGACATGGGGTTTTCACCAGAAATCTTCTTATGATGTCTAATTGGTCCTAAATAAAAATGGTTCTGATCTCATGGTCAATATGGCCACCAGTGAGGCGACCATGAAAATCTTGCTATTGGTACTAATGAATGGATTGTCATAGTAACGCGGTGTTTTCACTAAAAGACTTCTTATGATGTCTAGTTGGTCCTAAATGAAAGTAGTGCCGATCTGGCGTCAAACATGGCCTCCACTATGACCATCTTGAAATTCTTGTTGTCGCTACTTCTGAACAAAATGTAATATTGCCATGGGGTTTTCACCAGAAGACTTCTTATGATGTCAGGTTGGTCCTAAATGAGAATGGTGCCAATCGAATGTCCAATATGGCCATCTTTAAAATCTTGTTATTGCTAATCGTCCTGAATGAAAAGTAATATCCCCGTGTGGTTTTCATCAGAAGACTTATTATGATGTATAGTTGATCCAAAATTAAAATGTTGCCCATCTCATGTCCAATATGGCCACAACAGTGGCCATCTTGAAAATATTGTTATCACTGCTCCTCCTGAATGAATGGTCATATCAAAATGGGGTTTTTACTAAACAACTTTTCATGATGTCTAGTTGGTCCAAATGGTGTGATTGAGACATTCAATATGCCTGCCACAGTCGCCATCTTGAAAATCTTAAATGTAGCATCGGGTTTTCACTGAAAGACTACTTATGCTGTCTATTTGGTTCTAAATGACAATTGTGCCGATCTTACATCGAATATGGTCGCGATGGCATCCAGTTTGAAGAAATCTTTTTATCGCTACTCTCCTCCTGCATGGATACCATGGGGTATTAGCTAAAAGACTCCTTATGATGTCTAGATGGTCCTAAATAAAAACTGGTGCTGATCTGGTGTCCAACGTGGCTGCCATGACAGCCATCTTGAAATTGTTGTTATCGCTACTTGTAAATGGATGGTCATATCAACATGAAAAGACTTCTTATGATGTCTAGTTGATCCAAAATGAAAATCCTCTTGAATGAAAAGAATATTGCTATGGGCTTTTCACCAGAAGACTTCTTATGATGTATAGTTGGTTCAAAATGGAAATTATGTCGATTGAAGTTCCATATGGCCACAACAGTGGCCATCTTAACAATTTTGTCATCACTGTTTCTTCCGAATGACTGGTCATATCTGCATGGGGTTTTCACTGAAAGACCTCATATGATGTCTAGTTGGTCGAAATGAAAATTGCGCCGATCTGACTTCTAATATAACTGCCACCATGGCGATCTTGAAAATCTTGTTGTCACTAGTTTTCCTGGATGGTTGGTCATATCAACACTGTGCTTTCAACAAAGGTCTTCTTAGTTAAAATGCAAATGGTGCCGATCCAACTACTAATATGACTGTCACAATGGCCATCTGGAAAATCTTGTAATCACTACTTTTCCTAGATGGCTGTTCATATTGACATTGTGCTTTCACCAAAAGACTTCTTACGATGTCAGTTTGGTACTAAATAGAAATAGTGCCAATCTTATATCGAATATGGCCACCATGGCATTCGTCTTGAAAATCTTGTTATCGTTGCTCCTCCAAAATGGAAAGTCATATCAACATGAGGTTTACACTAGAAGACTTCTTATGATGCCTTGTTGGTCCTAAATGACAAGGGTGCCAAGTTGACATCCAATATGTCCACCACAGCAGCTAATTTGAAAAGCTTGTTTTTGCTGAGAAATATCAAAGGTAGTTTCTACACTCCGCCGTTACATGTAAAAGGAAGAAATCAGTGGTCTTATCTTGAATACCTGGAAACTCTTTCTAGCCAGTAGATCATCAGTCCCTTCGAGGGATTCTTGTTACACTTAAAACATTAAAACAAAATTTTTGAATTATTTGTTGCCTAATGCCGTATTTGCTTTTTCCCTGATTTTTAGCCTATGGGATGGTCTTTCGTCTCTCGTCAATCACCCGTCCGTCCGTTAGCACAAGTTTGTTATTGCTACTTCTCCTAAACCACTAGGAGGATTGCCATGGAACTGTACACACACATTCATCCCATGGTCAGTTGGTCTTAGATAAAAATGGAAATCCAATATTGCCGCCACAGTGGCCATCTTGAGAATCTTGTTATCACTACTCCTTCTGAATGGATGGTCATATCAACATGGGGTTTTCAATTAAAGATTTATTATGATGTCTAGTTGGTTCTAAATGAAAATTGTGCTAATCCGACATCCAGTATGGCCATTACATAAGGGCCATCTTTAGAATATTGCTATCGACACTCCTCCAGAATGGCTGGTCGTATCAACATGAGTTTTTCACTAAAATACATTTATGATGTCTTGTTGGCTCTAAATAAAAATGGTGCCGATCTGATATGACATCCAATATCCCCGCCATGGCAGCCATCTTGAAAATCTTATTATCACTACTCCTGAACTGATGGTCATATCTGAATGGAGTTTTCACTAAAACACTTATAATTGTGTATACATGTAGTTGTTCCTAAATTAAAATGGTGCTGATCTGACATCAATATAAGCCCTGTGGATGCCATCTTGAAAATCTTGTTATGGCTGGTCCTCCTACATGAATGGCCATATCAGCAAGGGATTTACAATAAAAACACCACTTATGATGTCTTGCTGGTCCTAAATTCAAATGATGACGATCTGATGTCCAATGTGGCAGCTATGGCAGTCATGTTGCAAATCTTCTTATCACAACTCCACCTGAACAGAAAGTCAAATTGATATTGTATTTTCATCGAAAGACTTTTTATGATGACCAGTTCGTCTTAACTAAAAGTGCTGCTGATCTGACATACAATATGGCAGCCACACAATACGCCTCTTGGTATTTTTTTGTTACGCTCGTCTGCAGATTGTTTCAGTTGTTGTACTGTTAACATTGTCGCAGCCGTTGTAACCGACTGTGGATTATCCGAGGAAAGTTGTTGTGGCTCATTTGCAAATTCTTATAACTCAAGTATGACAGCTTTTCGTGTACTCCTTGGTATTCGTATCCCACGCTCTCGCGCGACTTGCCTTAGTTGAATCACAGTCGGCATTCTGGTATATATAGGGAAATCATTGTATAATTGCTGATTCCTTCAATAAATTTGTGAGCATTTTTACTTTACCAGGCTCAGAAACTGCAATCGCTTATATCCTAGCTATTATTTCATTGACTTCTATATCTTTTTCATGGAGATATTGTTGATGTTGTCAGGTGTTTCCTCAACGTTGTCGGGTATTTCGATAACAATAGATTCTATATTTGTTGCGTTGGATTTGACAACGATGCCGCATTTAAGGCATGGTCGAGCACCTAGATCAACACGTAAAGCGAGCAAACGTGATTTACAGTATTCGTAATGGCATGTTCTGCCTCAGAGTTCATGTTTTCCAAGGCATACACCTATGCATTGATTGCCATTGAACTTCTTATATATTTACAGATTGTGTTCTCTAATAGAAATAATCATGTGTGTTTTCATGGAAATAATGATATATGTTTCCGATTGATGGTGTACGTAACTTCAGGCGTATGTACTCCGCATCAAATATAAAGGGTTTTAAAAGTACTCGCAGTGGATAGTATTTGATTGTACGACCATCCGCTGTAAAATACTTTTCCCCTGTGATATTAATTCCCAAACTCTGGGCAGTGCGTTGTAAACCAACTTTCTCAACAGGCTGAATCGACTGAAGATATAACTTCAAATAAATTTTTATGTTTCAATATACTTTCTTCAATTCGGTATTTGGCCAAATCAGTGCACACTGATCAGTACAAAGAATTACGCCAACGTCTAAATGACCGCCGCTTGTACAATGGCATCCAATAACATAAAATGTCTTATACTGTTTGTATATTGACTCCACAGTTTCTGTGTCTTTTGATGTGAATATCAATCGCTTAGGCTCTTCACTTTCTAAAAATTTCACATTCTTACGAAAACGTGTCGCTGGTGATTCCATATATTATAATGCAAAAAGCATCTCTCTATTTAATTTGTTCTTGATGGTCTTCACTACTGCTACTATATTCGCTTATTGTTTTAATGGCATCGTTAGGGTATTCATTCGTTTCACTATCTATACTAAATTGCCTAATCAACGTTAGCGACTTCATTTTTTCTTGCACAATATCATGTCTTGTTCACGTTTTTTCTCATTCAATTTATCAAGTTTATATCATTGCTGTTTCAAGATAATTCCGAAATTGATTAATGTATGAAGATGCTCCGGACACATATTTGAAACTCATACATCTTTTGAGCCTCTTTTACAAATCTGTATGATGCATTTAAGCAAAACAGTGATTTAATCTTTTCTGCGACGTTACTCACAGTACATTGGTCTGATAGATTGATCTCAGAATTTGCTATACTCATAAATTCTTTCAGAATACTATGCGCATCAATCTGTGAATATTTCGCCATTATATAACATACGGTCCTACCCACTTATATAGACATCACGTATGTCGTCAAACCGCCTATGTCGACAAAAAAGCAAAGTTCCAGTCTATTGTTACTACCAAAGCTGTCATGCTTATGAAGACGTCGAAATAAAAATAAATGTATAATAATTATGATGGAGTGATGTAAGAAAACAACTTTGACATTAAGTTACAGTGCTTATCGTCCATTCCACAACATAGCATCATCTCAAACGTTTCTGACCAACACCTTTTGAATTGTAGGCTATATCTTTAATCACACAATAGTTACACTTTGTTTTCTACGAACTGTATAATTTTCTTAATTTGTGTGCCCAAAGAATTACGAACAGACAGTCTAATGAAGACGTACTTCCAAGACACAGAGATGTCCGTCATTATTACCCTTTACCAGGTTCACTTACGGTTTCAAAAAGATTTTATGAAGAAAATAATGCAAGCACGGCAGTTAAAACTTTAAAAATATACATTTAGAACGTGCTTTCGCCGAATCAATTCTAAAAACACAAATTGTTGTTTACATATAGATGATTTGGTTTCGAAACTAGTTGCTTAGTAGCTTGTGGAAATCGGGCAGCGATATCTTGCGGGAGGATAAAAGTTAATGGTCAGTCAGCTATTAAAACACATGCCTGTGAATGTGCAAGAGTTTTGCTTTGTCCGTGCAATTGATATAAACACCTGCTAAGGCAACATGCAATCCGCCTGGGGCTTAACACAAGCTACTTGGCTGGGTTGAGGGAGCAATCTCAAAAACCATAAACTAATGTCACTCAGTGTAGATATAAAACAAATGACAGGGCGAAGTCATTTTCGCTTTCCTAATAGAAGAAGGCGAAGATTACATATTTGCGGCGACCTAGTCTTGCACTTTGTCTGGTAGCGTTGCCCCTGTAATCAATTTTGGATGATGCTCTTTACTAAAAAAGTATCAATGACTTTGATTGTCAGCATTAAATTTCATCTTTGTTGGAGTTATGGCCCCTAATGCACCTTTTGAAGATAGCAACTCTAATTTTAGAAAACAGTTAAAGCCTTCTTGGATTTTCATATTGGGGTTATTTACTACAAAGATGGTCCTTCAGTCATACATTTTATTCATGATTGTATCTCAAGCTTACAACATTTTCATGGACAAAAATTACAAAAATCTTTTGCACCGAAACGTACCACAGTCTCCTTTCTGTAAGTTAGGACCATTCAGCACGTTTTATATTTCGAATTGAGATTCCATGTAAATTAACCAATGCGCAGGCGTATATAATTGTGCCTAGACGGATATTGAAATTGCTACCACATGGTCGAGACATACTGGTACTTGCTATACTTAGCACTTATCGAGTATTTCTTTCATCATGGAATTCACACAGGAATGTGCTCAATCCAGGGGAAATTACTCTGGTTGATAGCTAAAAGGCTGGCTCATTATCACACGGTCGTGATTTACTTGAACACTTTTAATCAAAACCGCAATTGTTTAATGCGTCGCACGGGACTCATATGGTGCGATTGGAATGCATCCTTTTTGATTTTATTGCCTCAGGGTCAAAAGCCCTGTTTACCCACGAATGATATTTTCAAATCAGCTTAGTATTTGCAAATGACTTAATTTCTTTTCATATAGTGCTTTGCTGCATTCATTGTACAGAAATGTGGTGAATGCACTAGTTTTTCTTAGTACCAATTTTTATATGTTTGCCATTTTATGTTATGCTGTCCATCCACTTGTTACCAGTATTGTTTATGCACAATAAATTGAGTTCTCATCCGTTTATAGTTACCAAAACTTTGTGGATGACTTCCATTTGGTGTAAGGAATAATCCTGTCGATTTTGGGGTCAAAAAGGCAATGTCACTGTGACTGAAAGAATAAAAATGGTTTCTGCAAAATAACGTTAATCCTGGATCATCTAGTTACCGACTTTGTGGATAGCTTGCACTTGGGGTGAAGAAGATTCCTATAGATGTTGGGGGTCAAAAGGTCAAGGTCACGGACTGAAAGAAGGACAATGGTTTCTTCACATTAGCGTTAGTTTAACGTGACAGACTTCGAGCAAACTCTGTGGATGGCTTGGAATTGTAGAAAGAAAATAGCCAAAAGGTCAAAGGTCAAGTTTATTATAACTGAAAGAAGTTCCTAAAAGATGTACTTTATCTACATAGAAGATTAGCAATCATGGAGCACGCTTATAGTGTGCTGTTCATGATACTCTTGTAGATCCCATTGTGGCTACAAACCACAAATTAGAAGGCCCACTGAACAGTGAACCTGTGGAAATAAGATCCTTTTTCAATCCAAGAACTGGAATACCTTTGAAAACGCCATTTTTCACAGAAACATGAAAACTGATTGCTATGAAATTCATTTTATTCACAGTATATAGTTACTAGAAGTGCGCGGTATTTCCAGGACACTGGTTTACTGCAGTATTATTTTCCGGTGGTTCGTATTACGGTACTTCGGTAGTTTCCGTCATAAAGGAATGTACCGAAATTCCCGAGTAATATTGTTAAGAATTGAATGATATTAATAGTATTTTTTAATTTTACATGACAATAATATTCAAAAAATTATTATTATTATTACTATTATTATTATTATTATTTTACAAACACAGTTGCATTTGTTGCAAATTAATTTTGAACCTTACAAACATAATTATATTCATCATCCTTTAATCACATGTTTGGCACGTGTCACATGGTGGACAAATGGGATTTTGTGAAAAATATTTTGGCCAAATCCAAGTTTTGGAAAAATTTCGGATTGAAAAAAATGTCATTTTTTAGTTGTTGTTGTTGTTGTTGGTCGTTCTTCGAGTTCGAGGATGACCACGAAATCACTAACTGGTGTGGTTTCTGTGAGTTCGTAAGCAGCTGATCAGGCCAGTTTGTGCTTTGAACTGTCTGTGACACACTGGACAGGAGATGCTGCTTAGGTTTTGTTGATCAGTATGGGATGTGCCGCAATTCTGAGATTTACGCTGCTCGCGCTTCAGCACTTCCTCTGCAACTGTCCTCTGTTCAAAGTAAGTAGCTCCAGTATGGATGAGACTCCGCCAGGTGGAGTGATCCTGTGGGAGATATTCCCAAGACTCGGGGTCAATGTTGAAGTGCTTCAAGGATGACTTGAAGGAATCTTTGAAGCGTTTCTTCTGACCACCCTGAGATTGCGTTCCCTCCCTCCTTCAGCTCGCCGTAGAAGATCTCCTTCGGTAATTGCTCGTCTAACGTCCTGATGACGTTTCCTGCCCATCTCAACATATTTCATCAGCAGAGTGTGGATGCTTGGAATTTCTGCCCGTGTAAGAACCTCCTCATCAATATCCTCAGACAGCCTATGTGAAAATGGTTCGGCTTCTTGGCATGGCGTCTGTACACCATCCAGGTTTCGAACTCATACAGCAGGGTCGGCAACACAATGGCTTTGTAGACCTTCAGCTTTGGTTGTAGACTGATGTTTCTCTGTTCCCACATATTTGCATTTGCACGTAGTGTGCCAAAAGCCACACTGGCTTAGCAATCGGGCGTTGGTTTAATCATCGATGTGGACCGCACGTGACCGTGCTGCCGAGATAGGTGACATTGTCTACTGCCACAAGCGTTTAGCCATTTACTGTGATGGTAAGGCTTTTCTGGTGCAAGTTGGTGCATCACCTCTGTCTTGTTGATACTGATAGTGAGACCAAGGTTGTCACAAGGTGAAGAGAAATGGCCAATACTCTGTTGCATGTCAGACTATGATTTGGCATTCAGGGAACAGTCGTCAGCAAAAAGATCGCTAACAGTCACTTCCTGTACCTTCCTCTTTGCCTGTAATCTCTTCATATTAAAGAGTTTGCCGTCAGTCCGGTATCTGATGTCGATCAGTAAGTATGGCAAAGAACATCATGCTGAAGAGGGTTGGGGGAAACACACAGCCTTGCTTGACTCCATTAGTGACTGGGAATGGTTCAGATGACTCACAGTCGTCCACGACACGAGGAAGCATGCCATCATGGAATAGTCGAACCATGACGATTAATTTCTCTGGGCAACCAAATTTTGCCATGAACTTCCAAAGGCATAGACGATGGACTGTGTCAACGCTTTCGTCAGTTTGATTAATGACATGCACAGGTTAGAGATCTGTTCCTGGCGTTTCGCCTGGACTTGACGAGCTGCAAGCACCATGTCTGTGGTCCCTCGTCATTTCCTGAGGCCACGCTGACCCTCTGGCAGGAGCCCTTGATCGATGTGACGCACAAGACGATTCAGAAGAATTTTGGTAACGATTTTGCCGACTATTGACAGCAGGGAGATATCCCAATGGTTGTCGCAGGAATGTATGTTGCCTGTCCGCTTGTACAAATGGATGATGGATGCATCCCTGTATTTCTGGGGTATAGTTTCCTGAGTCCACATTGACTGGAAAAGTTCATTCAGTTTCTCTGCGATGTGCGTGCCTCCGGCTTTGTAGACTTCTGCTGATATAGCATCTGCTCCAGGTGCTTTGCCATTTGACAGCAGGTCAATTGCTTTCACAGTTTCAGTCAGCGTTGTGGGATCAGCAAGCGATATGTTGATTTCCACTTGGGGCAGTCGATCAATTGCCTCCTCGCTGATAGATGACTGTTGATTGAGGATGTTGTTGAAGAGTTCTGCCCATCTTTAAAGTACCTTTATGTTGTCAATTTTTAGTTATTTGCAAGCGTATGTTAACGTGTTAAGTACACGTAATCCTTTGTTAGACTGCTAATCATCCTAAATTTTTAAGTTGAGGCGTAATTTCTCAAGTCCACTAACTATGTTCTCGTTTGTTGAGTGTGTTTTACATTTACTGGCCCTCCCTGATAAATATATTGCCCAACTGTCGGCATCCCACTCAACGTTTCCCTGATTATTATGTCAATAGAGTAGCTAGTAAATTCTAAGCTTTAGTGACAACACTTCCTATTTTTATAAACAAGTTCTCTAATGTCAGCACAATCTATTTTACAGTGTGGTATCTATAATGTAAGTTGAATCAGTTACAGTTTTAGATTGCTACCTACACAAGAATTAACATACACATAGTAAATGGATCTACTATAATGCACTGACCATATAATTGGGGGCGGGGCAGATTTTCTCTTGCACTGAGATTTTTTATTTTTTTTTAATCTCAAAATAATTATAAAAGAATTCAAATAATATAATGGATATAATATGGTGCTGTTTTGCTATAACATTAAATTATTGGTCGTAAATATAATTGCTGTATACCGGTATGTTCAGAAATACCGCAGTATACCTGGTGCAACATTTTCCGTGGTACCCCTTCTCAAAGTGAGCTAACTATGTGACATCACACAGGAATTTCCATTGGAAATTCAGTATTGGAAAATGATGCTGTCTTTCCATTAAAATAAAACTATGAGATAAACAGAATCTCAAGTGGCTAATGATTTGATATTAAATTTATGAAACTCATTGAATAGTTTCATAAATTCAATATTAAATCATTACCCATTTGAAGCTATATAGTCATGTGGTAAAGGGAAGTATTATTGGCAGTTATAACCATAATATTTGTCAAAAATATGTTAACTCTCGCAGTAATTTAAGTTTCTTTCTCAGTGAAAACTCTTTAAGCTACCTAGCTAGACTATGATTACATAAAAGACAACATTTACGCACATATCTGTTCCTATTTGAAAGCAGCCAGCTAACGTTTACACCAAATACTCTAATACATTTTCCTTTTTGGGAAAATAACATCCATGAAGCCAGTGCAAATCAAGATAAAAGTGATCATTAGTATTCGGACGTATGCACAGCATAAAGCTGACCTTTATTGCTAATATTAATGTAGCTTTTTATTTATGCTCTTTTGTTCAGTAGCATAAATGTGATACAAAGATGAAGATCCATTATTTGCCTTTATGCCTAACTTTACGAAACAATTACAAGAGTAAAGGTACAGAAAGCTGATTGAGGCTTGCCCTTATATCAGATGTATGCCAGCATAACCTTGCAATTTCGTGTTGTGACTAGAGCTTATGTTATGACTCCTGAGTCGGTGAATGCAGAAGGTAAGATTAAGTTTCGCTTTCATTAGAGTGTATGCATTTAAATTTCACTACTGTATATTAAATAGCGTATGCCTCACCTTATTAATTACTTCCTTTTTTAAAAAAACCAGTTTTACTGATTTCGCAGTTTTATGGGGGGGGGGGGAGTTTCAGACTAAAGTTACGTTCAAGGTTTAATCCATGGAGACAACATATGTTATTCGTAATTAACAGAAAATGATATGTTGTGATCAAGTTGCCTTGATTACATTTTGGAATTATTAATGGTACTAGAAATATAAATAATACAATAAACCATGCTTACCTTGGCCATTGGAATTTTTAATCTGTGTATGAGTTCATGAGTTAGGGTACGTCAAGTGGCGCTGAAGCTGAGTTAGTCAATTTTAAGAAAGAGCAAGAAACTTGATTCGAACTTAAATTATACGGTTTCTCTTCCATCATGAATAAGAAATACAGAAATGACTACTTGAAGTGTAAAACATCTAAAACCAAGCAACATAATCGTACATATAACCTGTATATGAATACACCTATAATATGTTATATGTATGGAACATTATGAGGATGAATTTAAACAAAATGTGATTAAATTAATGCAATGAATTTGAAACAACAGTTTTAACACATTTATAAACTATAATAAACTGTTCGTAAGTCGAATGCTTCATTTAAATGTTCTGCCAGTTTTAAAACAATATTTCTTTTTTTAACTTGCATGAGCTTCATAAATTTGAAAACACTAACAAAAAGTGATCATCCTCTAAATCATTAGTTTTAGGTAAATTACAATTGTAATACGCTTGTTCGATTCTATTCAAGTTGGACAAGTCTAACTTATGTGCTGCTGAATGTTTGGCCATGAACTGGACTATTGGAGGGGCAAAGGTCAGTATAGTTATCTGGACATATGGACAAGAATACTATTTAGCTAAATGATTCAGATAGGCCATTATTCTTTTAGGATTTTTAATTGAAAACATTGATATTTAAATGTGGTAAAACATTCTGTATAAATTTGGGAATTCTTATAGCTGAACTTAAGAATTATCTTATGTTTGAACTTACAAATCAGTCCATATCTAATATTTTATGTAAGAAATGCCTTTCATAACATTCACATGATTTGATGGTTTTGATTCAAGGAACTTTTTTTAACTCTTTTACTCTGTGGATATAACTAAATTGCACAGAGGATTGTTTCATTGACTTCGTTGTCTACTCAATTAGCACCATACATGTGATATCTCACTTTTTGAGTTGAACAAATCTAAACTAATTTTGAGCAATCCCAGTCTTCCTCTCAGAATTTAATTTCCTCCAAGAATCAAATTTCCCTGATCATGTCGTTATGTGGTAAATTTATCGACTTGTGCTATGTATAAATGATAACCTGCTGACTATACACTGTTATATTTTATTTCATTTATTTTTTTATGTGTGACAATTTTGTGCCTGAATTATACTTAAGTCATCTGTAGATAAAAACGAAAATAAAAATGAAATATTAAAATAAAAATAGCATGTAAGTTTGATGTCTACATGTAAATATAAAACAATCTGTTAAGTCTAATATCACTTTTTATTAATTTTTTTAAATCAATTTGCATGGAAGAAAAATGTATTTAATAATGTCACCTTTCCGACCATTTTACTAGACCTCAACTGGTGAAAATATCACGTGATATCCCTGTATAATTAACATCAACCAGAAATAACATTGACTCAGATCTCCCATTTCTTAACCTTATGCCAGATCTTTGGTCATATACTGTCCGCTAAGAATCCATAACTTAATCATCGACATCATCCCGAGTCTTAAGCAATTAGAAGTCGCTATTCGTTCAACCGCAGTAGTTCATTTGGTATGTTTTCAAAAAGTCCAGCCCGCCAATTCTCTATCTTCTTTCCGCATGCAAGCGAAAAAGACTCATATCGACAAATTTTAAAACAAAAAAGAACATGCTTTATAAGTCCTCGGATGTTCTCAAAGAAAATCTGCATGTGTGTGAGTGACATGTATGTTTCAAAATGAAGTTAGATGGCTTTTTATGTTGCCCAGCTGGTTGTCAACAATACTAGATTGATAGCTAACCTGCTAGCGAGCTTGCTAATTCCAATCTATCTTTTACTGAAGAAACAGAAGATTGTATCGGATTAATGTTAGATATATGTGACTTTCAAAAGGAGACTCTTTGAAAGTACCAAAAATATATGAAATCTCTCTCTATCTCTCTCTCTCTCTCTCTCTCTCTCTCTCTCTCTCTCTCTCTCTCTCTCTCGTCAATACAATACACAACCACATCTCCATTCACACTGTGTTAGTTATCAATTTTCCCTGCTGACTAGAATATTTAGATTTTAAATGGTCGCTCACTTGCTCGAACCACATCCTAATTCCCTGCACTACGGTTGACCTCAACATATCAATTAAATCAGCAGACCTTAGATAAAGCATTTCCCGGGAATTATCTCATTCTTGATGCTGAGCTAAAATTATTGTCAGATTGTGTCAACTGCAGATATGTATATATCTCTTCTATATACATCAACTGCACACAGCTTAAATTCTATGCCCTAAATCTATTTATGCATCCACTTTCATACACACTAATCTGTTTCATTTGATGTGGAGTAGAATAAATAAATAAAAAGGGGATGGGGTATATTTAGTGAAATATTATTGTAAATTTATTCTAATCAGCCAGATATATCAATTTATACTTAAACTACTTAACCCTATCTTAGGCACTTTACACTTACTAAAAGAGCTACAAAGTTAACAATAAATGGTCATAAAGCTACATGTTTGAACATTAAGGGGAACTTGCTATTTGTGATTTATTGTAAGCATTCTAGCACATGTATTCCCTTCAATAATGGGCTTATTTGTTTATCTGGGCTTCTGCAGCTAAATGAAACATCCCCCACTGTGAAGCAGGGGGAATTAAGGGTAACACCACATTTAGAAAGAGTCTTAGCAGTTAATACAAATGTACTCATCTTTCATAACCAAGTACAATACAAGAAGAAATAATTAAATCTATTAAGATAAGGTAATTAAATTATATACAAATGTATCTTTTTGTCTAATGCACAGCTAACCACAATACTGAAAGACTAAATTTAGCACTATATACTACTTGCATTGTTTATATTTCATCCCTTATCTTACATTTCTTTATGGTATACACTTTAACTGGAATCATTTAATGTATCCTTTATGATGTTGTCTTTTTTCTCATATTTTTAATCCAAGTCATCGGTTTTATCGTCTACTGTCGTATCTGAATGCACCGAATACAATAGTTACGAGGGTATGTGACATCAGTTATTTGTTCGGGCGCCATTAAAACGGTCTGACAATTGTTTACATTTCACATATTTCAACTTTATATATATATATATATATATATATATATATATATATATATATATATATATATATATATATATGCGACATACGCGTTTAATTATTGCAACCATATGAAATGAAACCAGTAGTTTATGTACTTTATATTAATTTCTTTGTTTGCAGTGTATGTCTTCTGTGTGTTATGTGATACCTTTGTTTTACCACTCTAATGCCGGGGAGACAATAGCGCAGGTTTGACGGAACAAAAAAGTCAGTGTAAGTGACATCAAGGCAATAATGTGTGTGTGAGAGAGACAGACGTAGAAAAAGAGAGACAGAGATAGACTGGCAAGTTCGTTTACAGTCACTTACTTCCCTCCTCAAAACTGATAAGTAATATATGCTTCCATGTTATTCATTTCACGTGAACACGTTCTTCATGAAAAGTACGAACAGTAATTACTTTTGTCTTAACTTTGAGATACAAAACTAATAACGTTCTCAGTTTCAGAGAGAGAGAGAGAGACAGACAGACAGACAGAGAGACAGAGAGACAGAGTGAAAGCGATGGTTGAAAAGTCAAAGAAATAGTTAAAAGTTATGAAGCACACTCGCAGTTTCTTTACCGAAAATCTTGGAGACCCATTTGCTGATCTGTTGAGCAAATATGATATAGCGTAAGCGTATGGGCGAGAGGCTAGGAAATAAAGAAACTAATACAAATTTAAATATAATATTAAAAGTCGTTTGTTTCGTTCTGATTTTTAATTTTTTTTTTTTAAATTCACTATCTTCACGTTAACGTATGCATGTATGTATGTTAACGTGTTTGTGTGTGTATAGATCAGAGAGAGAGAGAGAGTTGTATAGGCTCGCGTTCGATCTCAGACACCATAAACTCCCGTGCCGAAACTCGATTATTCAATATTTAATAATGATAATACAAGTATATCTGAACGTCATTGTCAGGTGTGAACGTTGTTTCAAGAAGAGCCTGAAAAACATTTGGTCATTTTTAGCACTCAATCAGAACGCTAGCTGACAATTTAGAGAGAGGGATGGAGGGAGAGAGAAAAACTAACTCTCATTCCTTTTCAAGTCATAAAGGTGTAATCACTTCTAGATTGGCTACTATGGAAGATTTATCAATATTCTGATCTGTTTTCAAGTTGTTATCGGACGCGAAAAGTTTTACTCCATACGTACATACCAAATGATTTTTAAACAGTATGATTTTCGTGTTCTTCGACATGATTACAGAAAGCAGAAGTGGATATACAGAAGAATAAAATTGGTACCTTAGAAAAGTATCCAAGTGAATGCAAATGAAATATTGCATGAAAATTTTACTGGTTTTTCCAATTTGCTAAAATCAATCCAAATGAAATATTCTTCTCTTCTTTTACACTTATAATTGGATACAAATTTGCACGTCTGTGCTCTCTCTCTCTCTCTCTCTCTCTCTCTCTCTCTCTGCATGACAAACGGAACTCACGGTTATGTAATAGAAAAAAGACAAAAACTAGACACAAAAAAAATAAAAATAAAAAAAACAAACATCTAAACCATATTATTTGAATGAGTCCATGCATGTACCTCAAACAACATAAATGCATACATAGGGAAATGCTTCTTAACAAAAAATATTATATTTTTTTTAAATAAAACAACTTTTAGTCCTGTTGTCAGTATTATATAAGGTTAAACTAAACATACGTTAACTGATTTTTTTCTGTCCTTGGTAGAAGTGCATCTAGAAATCAGGTCTTGTGCCTCTCCCCCTTATCCTCTCTCGCCTTGATGTGAACTGATCTTCATGTTTAGAAAACAAAAACAATTATGTGTAGTAGTCAATACTACAGTTTTAAGATGCCTTAACATACTTGCCACTATATGGCCAGAAGTGTACTAATGTGCCTTGAAACCTAATACATACATATATATATATATATATATATATATATATATATATATATATATATATATATATATATATATACATACACTCTTTTTAACAGTATGACCATACTTTTTTCAACCCGCTTCCAAGACCCATGCTTACGCATTTAGTTGCAATAATGGCAAAATCGTGCATAGATGTGTTTGGTTCATTTTCTTAAACAAGTACTCACAATGCTTCCCTTCCAAAATACAGCGTTGTTTAATATTGCTGTATGATATTTTATTTAGCAAATATCCAAATTCCCCATCTCTCTCATTAACGGTCTCATGAAATCTGAAATTCCTTCTTTCATTTCATTTAACATTGCTAATAAAATCGCAAATGCTTAGCATTATACTTCCAGGCTGGCCAAATGTACGGATTTTTCCTCAGTATATTGATTTTCGTTATAACCAATATTAAACAGATGGACAATCCAAAAATGCAGATTTTTGTCCAGATCAAAATACTATTGATATTCTTTAAAAGTTCTGCAACCTTTGCATTCTGTTCTTTCTACAGTTTCCCGTGTAACAGTATATGAAGATAGCTTACTGATAAATTACAAATAGACAAGCTGAAGATGAAATTACTCAACCTTTTCATTTCTGTATTTGATTTCTTCAAATATGGATTGGCTTACATAACTGTGAACAAAGAGAGAAAGAGAGACATGTGTATTAAGTGGCATTGTGCTGTAACTAACATAAATAACTACTGTTGTTTACCAATAACAAAAAATATTTAACGTTTTATATTAAATTCTGTTATGAGGCTTAAGACATCAATGTGGATGAAATTAGCCCTATATGGTGGAATCTAATGTAATGTGGTGATTTTCGTCACACATTTGACACATAAACGTCCATCCTGAAATAAACTAGTTATTATCTATGGAGTAAGGTTAAAGCTAAAGTATATTTAAGAACATTTTATTCAGTCGCTCTGACTTCAAATTGTAAAGCTATTAACTTTTTAAAAGGTGAGGCCTGTGCTCTACTGTAATGCCGTGGAGTACACAACAAAATGATCGTTTGTGACTGTACTATAAAATGTACAATGGGTCTGTTGAATAGGAAATGTGTATGCTTCATTTTCTAAAGAAAACTCCTAAAAGTAGAGAGAAAAGAAGTGAGAAAATATCACAATAGTAAGTAAAGAAAAGGATTGTTGAACATTATTAACACGTCAAAATGCAAGCTAGACAGCGTAAGCCAATATATATATATATATATATATATATATATATATATATATATATATATATATATATATATATATCTGTGTGTGCAACCCACACCTCTTTCTACCATTAGTAAGGTAGTTAACATAGTAGAGCGTCTGCCCACCACACCGAAGAACATGTTTCCACCCTCACTAGATGATTTAGTGTTTTGATGTTTTGTTTTTCTTCAACGAAACCTTTTCTCAATGTGCCAAATACCGCCAGTTTCCATCAGTATCCATTTACAGATCAGAAACAAGGCTTAACTGATTGCTGTAAGTTCAACAACAAGTTCAATCGTTGTAAAACAGTTAAACCAGGAGATAGAGACTTAGTGTTCTTGAAGCACTACAAGCTGTCAACACCATTCGACCCTACGTCTGACAAGTGGGTCAGTTGTAGTATATATGCCATGGACTAAACATGTGTCTGTAGAAACGTGTAAATTTGCGGATGCCGATAAATAAATAAAGCCACAAGTAATTCAAGGTTGTTTGTCAACACGTCTTAGACGTCGTGCACTTCATGAAGAAATTGACCTGACTCATCTTCTTACATTTACCCGTACCATGGAACTCTCTGACAGGCAAGGAACAAAAATAGAAAATCTGAAACAGAGAATACCAATGCCATAACAAAGGGAAGGACACATATAGGTCGCAGAAACAAGCCACGTTTCATTGAGAAAGCAAAAGGCAGCAACAAAAAACAAAACAGAACCCAAACATGCAGACATTTGTGTGGCGAGTATCCACACAAAGATAGGCAATGCCTAGCAAAAGGGAAACAATGCAGTTTTTGCAAGAAGAAAAAACATTTGGAAACGTTTGTAGATCCAGACCCAAAACAGAAATCATCCATACTCAAAACAGAAAACAATGTTAATCAAGTAGAAAGTCAACGAGATTAAGGTAATACATCTGAGAGCTCAGACGAAGAATACGCCTTTGGTCTGCAAACTCGAGACAAAGTCAATATCCTTAAACCAAAACAGCCTCAAACAAGGGTAGAAGTAGATGGAACAAGAATAGATGTACTGATTGACACAGGATCAAGTATTAATGTCATGGACAAACATACATTTGCGAAGCTGAAACATAAGCCTAAACTGCAGAAAACAGATACAGTTGTATCTGCCTATTGAGCAATGACCAAAATACATATAACTGGCAAGTATCAAGCCAAGATTGAGACTAAAGATAGGATCAATACAGCTACATTCAATGTAACCAAAGGAAATTGCTGAAATCTACTGAGCTATGAAACAAGAATGCAGGTACAATTAATTCCAAGAATCTGTGCTACAGGGAAAAGCAAGTCTGAAGAACTGTGCAAGAAGTTCACAGATATCTTCAAAGGAATCGGAAAATTAAAAGACATACAGATAGACCTTCACACTGATGACACTGTAGTCCCTGTAACTCAGCCCCACCGACGTATACCATTTCACATTGGGAAGAAAGTTGAAATAGATCTGGAAAGACCTGACATTACCGAGAAGGTAGATAGACCAACTCCCTGGGTATCTCCAATCGTGGTAGCATCCAAACCCAAGAACCCAGATGAAATCAGGATCTGAGTTGATATGTGATTGCCCAATGAAGCGGTACTACGCGAACGGTAATGCGCGAAAGACACATTACACCAACGATAGGCGATCTTATAGTAGATCTCAGTGGTGCAACAGTATTCTCCAAGCTTGTTCTAAATTCAGGCTACCATCAACTGGAATTGGACGAAAAATCAAGGAACATTACAACATTCTCGACTCATATAGGACTACGGAGATATAAACGCCTCATTTTCGAGAATATCATCAGCAGCGGAGATATTTCAAAACACATTATGTAGGATTCACCGTACTAATTCAGCTTCCCATAGTATATATATATATGCAAACACTATGATATTAATAATTCAATAACTTTACATTTATGAATGCTCATGATCAACCCTATATTCATCAGTATAGACATATCCTTGATGTAAGCTCCTATGAAAGATAAAGCAATATGGGCCGCGGCATTTTATGGATCTACATGTGTTTGAAACACGTGCTTTCAATTCCGCACCAAAGAGTCAGGTGCTAATTATAGAAGTGCGTTTTCCAAACTCGGGTCGGCAAAAGGACTGAAATTCTATCAGGAAAACATGTCTTTATTTTTTTTCAGTTACAAATAAGATAAACTCTCAAAAGATTCTTTTCACTTCTTTTGTACTTCCATTATCAACCAATCCTGGCCAGCCAAACCCATATATACTCTATTTTGTCTTCACCCATTTCTAGACTGGTTCCCATTCTTCCCTATAATTAGTACCGCAAGTTCTATATCCACCCTTGATTTACTTGACATACTTATATATGGTAGTAGAATATATAACCAAAGAGTGCGCAGAGTTCTGCTTGTCAAAGATTATATTAGTGTATAGTAAATCATATTCCAAGTTCTGAATACCAACAATAGCAATGGTGTATTTCAGGCAGCATTGAAATATCTGAGCTTCATTTCAGAAAAAAATTTAAATAAATCTATTTAAGCAAGAGTTACATTGTTGCTATAACCATGTATCTCTCTTCAATTTAAGATTGAAATATATTATCAGCCTTGTCATATTATGCGATAAATGCGTAAAATGTCACTTTGTCTATATTTGCATGTATTACTTCAGATAAGGAATTTAAATGACAAAAATTGCTTAAACTTCCTCCAGAACACATATAATTTAAAACTAAAGTAAGGTAATCATAAGCCAATTAAAATACAAAATATGAAGTTCCAAAACATTTACTGAATGAAATTGGTGCGACACAAAATCATGAGGGGTCATCACCATTAAGCATGGTGATAGAGATCTAAGTGATCATATCTGAAACATACTTTTTCAAAACACAAGTGGGAAATATCAAATTGATGACCATAATTACTTTATAAATGGTAAATTGTCTAACTTTTATATCTTTCATTGCATAAATATTAACCAATGTGCAAAACACCCCACCTTGCATAGTCAACTCTCCACACTCTATAGCACTGCCGCCCCCCCCCCCCCTCTTTCAGGGCAACGTTTGTTATATCTGAAAGTGTGTTTAATATCCCACTGAAAATCACTCTGGGGTAGAAAAAATGTATTCATTTTGCTTGCTATGCACACATGGAAATATAATTTTGCATTCATAGTAAAGTTAATTGTACATGTATATGTGGAATCACTGTAGGACTATTGTTCTCTATGGGACTCACGGTACTAATTCCACTCCCTTAGTAAATCTATGCAAACACTATGATGTTAAGAATTCAATAACTTTACATTTCTGAATGCTCATCATCAAACTTATATTCACCAGTACAGACATATTCTTTATGCAAGTTTCTCTGTAGAGAAAGCACTATGAGCCGCGGTTTTTTTTTCTGGATCTACATGTGTTTGAAACATGTGCTTTCAATTCCGCACCAAAGAGTCAGATACTAATTTCAGAAATGCATTTCCAAACTCAGATCTGTAAAAGGACTGAAATTTCATCAGAAAGACGTGATCTCAAATGCTAGTCTAACTGTGACAGGTAGTCACCAACAAGCCAACCAATTTTCAAGCCCAACTCAAAGTAAATGTAAACCGAATTAAAGATGTAGCTTCTGTATGAATTTATAAACACTAGGCTTATGCACATTAGACTCATGCCTTCTGCCTTAAATATTAGGGGGATGTCAAAATACGAATCTATCCAGTGAGACCTATGTACTAATAGGTGCTGAAATAGCTTAAGCCTGCCACTGATAGCACATTTGACTGAGTCAAAAGAGAGTCAATCATCGTTGTTGAGTATATTTGCGATTTTACAGGCGTCATAACTTGGCCCAAAGGTCCAGACAAAAGCTGACGAACACGCGCAAAAGAGTGATAATCAAGGTTGCAACAAAGATAGTAATCCTTAAAATTTTCTGTGATTGCAGAATTCAATTTTCTGTGATTACAGAATCATATATTAAGGACCATATATAACTGTCGATAACTAGGTTAGTCAGAGCCATTGATCTTGTTTTTCCTTCCATACGAATCAATTAAATGTTTGACTTTCATTTTTTCGTTACGGAAAACATACAAAACAAGCTGTTTCTAATATGCAAAGAACAAAGTAGCATATCTTGTAAGTAGGGCTCTTTGCTGCTATTGATTTAAATACACACATCTTTATGTATGTTTTATTTTCAATGTCGGCTGAAATGTTACTATCCGTCCAGCTGTATTAATCAACTTAGACCTTCAAATAGGAAGAATTATTTCGGCCGTGTTTCTGAATAGCAAAATTAACTTTTTGTTTGTCCAGAAAACAACGATATGGAAAAATATTTAGTAATCTTAAAGTAAACATATCAATTTTGTTACAACATATTTATTAAATGTTTAATGTACATGTGGAGTTTATTTTCAAGAGGAGTAAATAAGCGACCTTTTGACTTTATGTCCTAGCATGAAAATGTCATGGATGATTACCATACGCACCGATTCCAGACAAACGACAGACTAGCGATTATTTTAACTGAGAAGCTTTTCATGTTTAGGTATGTGTCATATACACGTTTGTAGTTGTTAGACCATTATGGACAGATATCTTTTAAAAATATAAACGAAGTTTTTGACATGATTATTTTATAAAACATAGACGTCAAGAAAGGTAATAATACATTAACATGAAATTGAAATAAATTTCTGTGAAGATATACAAATATGCCACAGATATATCTCTGAAATTAAATTTAGAAAAAAGATTTTGCACAGTTAGAACTTGTTGAAGCATGGCAAATAATTACAGATTTTTTTTTTTGCGGTGAAGACCAAAAGGACATATAAAATCATAAGAGATGCAGACTTCCTTTTAAAAAATCAGTTAAGTAGTATTATAGTTCGTGAAAAGAAATCAAACTTACAACTATTATTGTTCAGCTATATATGCTTGAAAATAAACACAGTAACAAATTATGGATGGGCTGGTACAATTTCGTCAGTTACCGTGATTTTTTCGCTATATAACGTAATTAGCGTGCGCCAAGAACAACCTATCGGAAATCACAATTGTTTGTCTGTCTGATAACATAGATCCACACCACCTCACCCCACGCAAAAGTTGTTCTTCTAACTTGATGTTTAAACAGTGCCTTTTTCGAAATTCACTAGCATTCAAAATAGAGGTACCCAATTTGAACATGAAGCTGTCAGTTATGCATTGAAAGAAAGACAATAATGTTTTCGTGAGATTTAGTAGTATACATACGAAGAATTTGCTAGCCAAATGTTGGATGGCATTCGATAGAAGTTTATTTAATTAAGCCGATAAAACACATACCATATATTATGTAAAACGTATTGTCTTACTGTTATTTGCAAAGAAGTAACTGAAGTGCGTTTTGCTTTGTCTCCAAAGACACCATAGTATTATTTCATATTTATTACATCAATCCCTGAGATGACTGTAGAAGATATATAGAAATAAAAAAAAAAAAAAACCAGATTTAATGTTAAAAAGTGAACGATTACATAGGTAAATTATCATTTGTTTCAGCAAACTCACAATGAGATATAGAGGATATTTTACTTGAATCGAGTGAATAACGGATATATCTCATCCAGTGGGTGAAAATACCTATGAATTTCACCCAGGAAGTGAATTATATCCTTTATTTACTCGGAGCAAGCAGATTTTTTGTTATTTTATGTTCAAATATATTGGCTAGCGATAATGTCAGAGGAATACCGTTTATATTATGCTCTGTTTTGTATATATACTCACAGAAAATATAAGTGGTAACATAATTCTCCTTCCCAATTTAAGGTAAAACAGCACAAAAAAAGCAGAAAAAATATTTGCACATTATTGGATTTAAACTTGGTTTGTCTGCATGCGAGAGGGCCATACTTACCACTAGACCACGCAAGCGCCTAAGAACTGCCCCAAAATTTCTTAATTACAATGTTATCATTATCTTTTGACGGGCTGTGAAAAATTATTTATCGTATTTCATTCCAGTGAATTATCAAGATTATTTCACTTGGAAAATCCTGTAATTCACGGCCTCGCTTAAAATAAAAGATAATAATGTTTATATTATGAATTTAGTGACGCAGTGCTTATAAGGATATGTGCATTTAATTTTCACCTGCTAATTAAAATACTTTTATCCAGTTATCGTGGTTAGAAATGACAAATGTGGAAAACCTTTGCAATAATTTTAATATAGTGTCGTGGGAAAGAACCGTTTAATTGTCATTGATTTTATATGTTCACACTTTTTTTTACATAGATACATTTATCGATAGGTTTATATAAAGTCTGATTATCTTGCATTACTTTTACGTTAGCAATGATATGTCATGCTTCTATTAGCTGGCTAATATGTATGCCCGCCATATAGATGAGTGCATCACCTTTTGAAGCTGTCGACCTGCTTATCTGTCAGTTTATTTTGGTATCAGCAATTTACTTTCGATAACTTACAGCACATCTAAAGTTTTAGATGACTTGAACTTTAGGTTGGAAAGAAACATGTAGTTAACTTCGGAATCGAGTAAATGGATCTGCCATAAATACCTCTTTGTTCTCGAATGACATTATTTCACTTATCGAAGCTTAAACAAGCGATTCGTTTTGGGCGATGCATTAAGTTTATGGGCATACTTTTTCGTTCATAACTTCCGATTTTTCATAGTTTCAGATTTTTAAAAAATCAGTTTTTATTGAAAAAGAAAATGCATCGACCTGAAATATTTTCACTTAGTCAGAAACATCGTTGTTCCCGTGTTTGTTAAAATAATGAGGTTCACTATATTTATTTTCAATGGAAATACTTAAACGTCAAAATCAAAAGTCAAAATAGTATCCAGTTCTATGCCCACAAAATGTATCGAATTATTTACCTATACATAAAGTAACTTGAAGTCTGAATTAACTTTGACACAAAGGAGGAAATAGCTGCTAATACTTAAGCATCTCACTGGTAAGGGAGAAACATTTAAATTTTAAAACAAAACTGTAAAAAGTGATGTAACATCAACTTTGAGGAAATAACAATTAGTTTATTCTTATACTATATGTTCAAGACAAAAATCGCAAAAAACAAAAAATATATTATTGCTTACTTGGGACAGGAAACGGAACCTTTGTTTCATCCGTATTAAATGTTTCCAGAACCTGGGTACATGTATTAGCATTTTTTTTTTGTAAACCTTTTCTAATTATATATTCTGCAAGTCTTGTTTGCATTATTTTATTCGTGATCCAAATCTTAATGTAAGAATGGTATACATTTTATTGCTGGTTATATTAAAAGTCATATTTACATTTCCATGGAAATAGCTACTTTGTAATAGGTTTTTTCTTTTTTCTTCAAGAATTTCGAACATATTTAAATGATATATCTTCTGGTTTTTGCATGGTTTAAGCGTTAATTCAATAGACAAGTCTTTATTACTGATCAAATAAGATTCTCTATAATATATACACATTTATTTATTAACGTTTTGCATTATTACCAAGTATATTTGATGTTTTTATATGGGAAAGGGGGTATTTACATTTAAAGACGTTAGAGCCAGAGACTTCGTGCCAGAATACGATGGGGAACATGCATCAGCCAAAGAAGGAGAGAGAGAGAGAGAGAGAGAGAGAGAGAGAGAGAATTCATATCCTCTTTATATAGGAAGCATTTTATTATTTTTCCGCTGCCGAGAAAAAAGCATCTGGTAAGTTGATTAAGGCACGGTAGAATTTCTCCAGTTGAAGAATATACCAGTTTTTGTAGCGCCAAATTTTATATTTCCCTAGTCCTCAAAAAGTTAAAGTGATAGATACCGTGATATTAAGTTCTTCTCGCTGCTTTTTTCAGTTTGGTTTAATGTTTAGTGTCAGTTGTCACAGAATAAGTATCTGTTACTGATTAATATCTTTGCTATAATCATTAGGTGGGCACTGGACAACAAAACATCACTGTCTATTGAAACTATGACTTTAAAAGAAATTGTTGAAACTAAATTTGGAGGAAAATAAAAACAGCCACGTATGCTATCCTCTCGTTGTTATGATGTCATGACTTCTCATCTGGTGATGAATGAAACTAGTATCAATTAGATCAATTATCACAAGCATGCTGGCATATTTCTGGTATCAAAGTGGGAATGAAAAGAAGTAAAATAATGTATCTTTGCTGCAGATATGCAGCTGATATTGTTTTAAAAGTAAAACAGATTTAATTAGGATCATCGTGTAGTACAATTTATGTAAGGTCATAAGACTGACATTTTTAATCATATATTTCCCTCATCTGGTAGACGAAGTATTAAATAACCTTTGATCGAGACGACCACAATTTATGGGAATGTTATCTTCCCGTTACCTTACTGTCACTGTCAGTGCCTTTAAAATGTTTGATTGAACTACTAACTCTTCTACTCATACTGAAGTTATCTTAAAACACGCCAAGGGGTATATGTACAGAAAGTACATATATTTCAATTATAATCTCCTATTTTATTTTCTAAGTACTCTAAAACATTCCACTCTTTTCATCTGTGTTGTTACCCTCTTTCTCTTCCTTCTCCTCAACATAATCAAGAAACGACCACAGTCTTCTATTCGTTTTCATTCTTCATTTTCAACATTTTCTCATTATTTTATCAGTCATATTTATAGTTAGAATGCAGTATAATGCGTCTAAATGTGTCATGGTAGGTAAGAGGGGAAACATGGAGTCTTGCAGTGATTAAGACTGTTCGTTAAATTCGAAACCCTTAGTTCAAATTGCCCTAAAGCTGTACGTTAGCAGTTTTTACTGCAACTCTTAATATTTACACGCCACTCATCTACGAGTTTACACTAAGTGGCACTTTCTAGAGCAATGCAGACTTTACCTGAAAACCGGCATAACCTTGCTAATAAAAACAATCTCCTAGTTTCCAAAGCTGAAAAAAAATTATAAACATGTTTCAGTATACGTATTTGATGTAGGATTGGAAAGCCGGATTAACATTTTTATTAAAACTTACTTTCACTTCATTTCAAATTATTAAACAAAATTCTGGGCAAAATAAACATGTTTAATTGGTTATTTACATACCTTATTGATGTCACAGTAGCTTATCGTCTTAAAAAAATTAAAGGTAAGCTACAATCCTTTTCTAAAATGAAAATTGAATATTTCCCACCGAGTAAAGCTTACAAATAACCAGTGAAAACCATGTCTAATCTGTGAAAACCGTGTCTTAGAAAATAACAAAAATTGGTGTGTTGTGTGTTATTTTACATACCATTGTTTAGTCAATCCTTCCTACGGTAAATACCATGTTGCTTTTGTATTAACCTTAGCACAAGCGATGGAATTTGAAACCCGATATAACCGTTATGTGTACATAGTGTCCCATCAAATTTACACGACACTTATGTTGTTTTAAACAATGATGTACTTGGTATAGGACTTGTAGAATAATTATGATCAAATGGATTGAACTCATAGAAGTGTGAACCTTCTGAATAATTTTCATTGGGGTAAGTACAGTAGATGACTTAAAGACATTGCAGTGAAATAAAGGGTTCTCATTGGCAAAGATGCCGGGGTATTCTTATGCAAACAAATGTACGCAATAAAACGAACATCGCTCGGCAACTAATTTTCTTCCTTTCTTAACATTTGGTTTAAAAAAAAACAATTAAACAGAGTCAGCATGTATAAGAATCAAGTAAAGAAGAAAAACCTGAAACGCACATTTATAACTTTAAAAAACTATAGCGCTTAAAAATTTTGATTGTTGTTCTCTCGCATCTTATGTATTATATTGTTCAACCTTTGCAATCAATTTTTATGTTATTTTGTATGGTATGTTCTGCTTTCAATAGTTTTGAAAAAAGTTATTATGTGAATGTATCCCCATATTTATTAATATTGATGGAACCCATTCAAAGAGAATGGGACGTTTCGTGAATGATGTACATGCAGAGAAGCATAATTCAGCTATGGAGATGGTGGTGGTGAATACTAAGCCTCATATGGCATTATTTACGACAAGAAATATCCTTGCAGAGGAGGAAATAAGATATGATTATGGTGTTCCCGACTTGCCATGGAGGATACATGTAAAATCCTATACATTATAACATTTGCTGTTCAATATTCCTATAGTATGCTTGCAGTATGATGATTAAGTGATTATCTTCTAATAATAATGAATTACGAACAAGTGTCTTGCCAACATGTTTTTAAATGACTCACGGTACTAATTATACGGAAGAATGGGAACCAGTCTAGAAATGGGTGAAGATAAAATAGAGTATATATGGGTTTGGCTGGCCAGGATTTGTTGATAATGGAAGTAACATTTTAAAAAAAAAGAATCTGTTAGGAGTTTATCGTAGTTGTAACTGAAAAAATAGAGACCATTTTTTAATGATGGAATTTCAGTCCTTTTACAGACCTGAGTTTGGAAAACTCATTAATAAAATTAGCACCTGACTCTTTAGTGCGGAATGGAAGGCACGTGTTTCAAACACATGCACATCCATTAAATAACGTGGCTCATATTGTTTTCTCTATCGGGAAGCTTGCATCAAGTATATGTCTATATTTATAAATATAAGTTTGATCATAATCATTCAGAAATTTGAAGTTATTGAATTTTTAATATCATGATGTTTGCATAGGTTTACTGTGGAAGCTGACTTAGTACCATGAGTCCTTCATTTGTTCTCCCTTGTGTTATTTCTTAAGCGTGCTTTCTTTTTTCAATTTTTCAAAGCAATTGATTTCTTTAAAGCTAGACGTGGATGGCGGTCAAGATTTTAATTTTCGCTTCTTGACCATCAATGGCTGACTGTCATTATTTTAAGACGTTTAACTATTTTGTTTGTTTAATCCCCGATCCAGCTTTATGGAACGAAACGTATATGAGTTCATAGCTACATTTTGTTGAGGCAAATTAAACGCTGCGGTCGAAAAGTAGTGTAGAAAATACATTATTTACATAAAGGCATCTAGTCGCCTGATTATGGAAATTGTGAGAAGTATAATGTTGATTGTCTGACGGTTACGTCAACAGCTTGATTTCCAGCAAAATTACTGCAATTAAAGGAAGACTTATGTACTTAAAAGGACTACATAAAACAAATATCTAGAAGTAGGACTAGGTGAGTAGGGGTTGCGTTGTCCGACAGGATATTACCTCTGACACCATTGAAAGAACTAAGCATTCTATTTCTATATCATTACAGCACAAACATAAATCAGGTGAATCGCACCTGAAGGCAATCAAGGAAAGAAAAGAAGCAGCAAGATTTAAAGATAAATATTTTATGGTAATTTCTCTAAAGTAGGATAAATGTGGCAGCACGCCTTACTGTTCTAACAGAATTGTTTTATCGTTGTCTTTAACAAGATGCACTACATTATGATGACCACTTAACTGGCCTATGCGTATCTGATAACTCTTTAACAATACTTTATTTGCACACAGTTCTAGTCTTTCTTTTCATGTATTTCACAGAATTTGATCTCCGTTGGTATTTCAAGTGCTCAATAGCTACTAAGCAGAAGGTGTTCTGATAAATTTTAAATGTCATGTTAAACGTTTGGGTATAAATTTCTGTATATAAAACAGTCATTTAGAAGTATTCAGTAATTGAACTTTCAGAAGTACAATTTTCCAAAGGTTTTAATTTAGTTGGTACAGATATAATTTTATAGAAGTCAGTTAACAATTAAGAAAATATATGGTTAAGGGAAGCCATTTGTCACAATGGTATGTATGTTAGTCGCAATTCAACAATTTCGTAATTCCTGGGCTGAAACAAAGCTCCTTTATAGACGAATTATATTTTCGTCGTATGTATGGTTTTCTAATTCCACACCAGTACACACAGTTGATTATTTTTCTAAGATCCGTACAAATATGTCACTAAAATTAGCATGACCCCAGTTTCAGTACAAAAAAGAAGAACAAAATACCCCACCACCATTTTTAAAGGAGACGATCGCTGAAATATGCCAGATATTTAGAAATAGAGTATAGCTCTAAATTGCGTTTCAAAGATTAGTGATAATCAGCATGAATGTCATGAAAACTGCAGAGAGTGTAGTTATAGAATACACAACTAAAGGTGATAATGGAAATACATATCTACGTAGATCTATGTGACCATATGTTTATTTCGTATACTCAAAGGGAAGGCTGGAAATACGATAATTGATCGTTATTACGGACAGAAAATCAGAAATGCGAGATTCACGCTTGAATTAAATACTGCAATGATTCCCATTTCACAAATGGGACACGAAGTAATGACCCTATTCAAAGATTACATGCACGTAATGAAATCGTTTGAATCACACCAGCATAAAATTACAGTAAAGAATAAGAAGTCAAATGGATTTGAAGGTGACTATTCAATATTTTTTTTTGTAAGATACTAAACCACTGAATCTGGTTTTTTAGTGTTTTAACACAATTATTTATTCTGCCTTTTACAGCTTCCAGGTTATAAAGAAGATCATCTACATATGCCTGTCTATGAGCAATGTGTGTAATTTTAATGCAAAACATATCTATTAGTGCAATCTACTTTTAATGCCAGATTTTTCATAAGAATGTCAGTATCGTTTAGCATAATATTTCGCGTGATTATGGGTAAGTAATCATAATAAAAGTTAATTAGAAAAAACTATTTAATAATGTCATTTCTTTATATCTGGAAATTACGCACAGAAGCGATTACTATACTGTCCAGCTTTGTATGGGATATAATAAAATGTAAAAAAGCATAACGCACACATATAATACGACAGCATATATTTCGTTTCAGGAATGAGTTGCTCAGTTATATTCGCACCTAAATGTTGATATTTATTATGGCAAAGAGGCTAGTTGTTGTAATGCCGTCATATATGCACTTCAATAGTTAACCACATACCTTGCCTATTGTAGAGTTGGTCCATTTTTAAATTGAATGTTGAGTATGGTGCATTAGATTGCACTTATACTAGTAACACAGGGTTGTGACCAGCTTGGCAATATGTCTTCGTGTTTACTCAGAAAAAGCTGCATTCTGTTACACGGACGTACACATTTTAGCTATAAGTGACTCTAATGGAATTGGTAGTGCATGCCTAGGGTACGTTTTATTTTTATATATGGCATACTATTTGAACAGGGTTACTGTTTTAATTCTTTCGCAGTGAAGACACTTTGGTGTAATGATTATTTTACTTGGAAATATTGCATGTGCCACTTGTTGAAACATATAATCAAATAATTGATAAAACTATTTTATTTTATTTATTTTTTAATACTGGAAGAAACAAAGTGCATAACATATTGGTTTCCAATTATAATGTTGTTAACTGGTGAGATATGAAGACTCTCACCAACTGCTGAACGTTCGGAATTAAATGTGCGCTAAACATGTTACAATCATTTTATAACCCTTCATTATTTCATCAATGTCCAATGAATACACATTCCTGAGCATATGCGGTTATTTTTTTAGTGTATTTAAGTCTGGTTTTTGTGAATACTTGACTAAAGTAAGCAGTCATGCATCAGTTCAATCATCTAAGCCATCTGCAACACCCCCCCCCCCTCTTCCCTGTTCTGCACGACAATTATCAGACGAAGTGCCGATATGACATCGCTAAATAGAACACATGTTTGCGATCAAATATATCATTTTAGTACCCTAAAATAGGACTGTGCAGAACGTAATATAAACGATCCAAATACTTTTTGACTTACTTATACGTGTTAACTTGTTCTTGTTTGCACATCCAAGCTTTTTAACACACACACACACACACACACACACACACACACACACACACACACTAAACTGAATAAGAACAAATTAACTTATAGCTATACAGATGATTGCAAAATGTTTATAATCAACAGGGCCAGTTTATTAGAAAAATGATTTTCTCTCACCTGCTCCAGGCCTCCCAGAATAAATAAATGCAGTATGTCATGAATATGGTATACTGGTTCAGGAGACATAACTGTGCGTTTGAACTGCCATTGGGATGACTCACTTGATACATACAGGTGCAGTATTGTGTGCGTTCTAGTCATGGTTAACGTGAGCGAGAGAGCTGTTTCATGGCTTGGGTACTACCTTACTGTCGGATAGAACAGGCCAAGGAGAAACCAGCTCAACTTTATCTTGATGTTTTCCGATATCAGATTGGAAAGGGGCAGTTACAAATTATTGTCGAAAGTTTTACAATACCATTATCGAGCAGGTTTACCTGGTCGGAATTTCTTATGTATTTGGCACGTCTCTGCCTAATTGTTATCATATAGCAAGAAAATCATTGAAAATCAGATACGCATGACTGAATGATACAGTTAATGCATTATTCCAATATATGTACTTTAATAAGAACCATGTCAAGAATTATGTAATTGGTTTATTATGATTAAAGCTAAGAAATAAAAAGTTTCAAAGTTTGATCTTGGCATTCTCGTTTAAATGGTTTGGCTTAAGACATGCCTTAAACGGGTTTGCCTAAAGAGGTCTACCTGTCTTGTCAAACACTTACGAGCTTAAAATTGAAGGGAAAAAAATTAGTTTTGCTTCATCCTATCTTGCACCGGCGTAAGTGCACCACCAAAACCTTTCTTCTTTAATATTTTAAACTAAACAGATATATGTTAAGGTCAATTTAAGCTATACCAGGAAACTATAGAATTATATTTACTTTATGTAAGTTATAACTTTTGTTGCATACTAAATTTACTCACTAATTTAGCTCAAGTTTAGAATTCAAATTTTTTAAACTTATTATAAGTACTAACATAGTTTCATTTACTTAAGAATTCACAGTCTTTCTCAACAGATGCTTTCTGTTGTTTATTCAGCTCAATGATTACAGAGTATTTCTTGAAAGACTTTCGGTACCCAAACGGGCACTGCATATAGGCATGTGATTCCAAATTACACTCTTGCAATGGATCTTTCTAAAATATCAATTAATCTTACTTGATACCTCCTTTTAGCATCAGTTATGGCCAACAGAAGGACCATAAGTTTACAGGCATATACACTTTATCTTTCTGTATTCATTATCGCAGAATTAAATAAACGCAGAACCAAACTGATAAGAATTATGATTAAGTCTGATCATTTATAAATGTTGATGTGTCAATAGGAATGGATGAAGCCAATGTACAGTTTTTGATCAGCCTTAGTACTGACAAAAGTTAATATTTACATGCCCTATTTTGATACTTTAAGGATATGTTGAAACATAATATTGCTTTCGATAGGTGTTAATAGCATGAAAGTGAGATCTACTGGTAGTACATAATGGATGTAATATTTGCACAAACATATCTGAAAAGTTCTTAAAAATTACCCTGTAATACTTATCAGTATACTAGGTTTCTAATTTTCTTAATATTTTTTGTTTTAAACAAATGCAGGCCGTCATGTAATCTAGCAGGTATATAGTTAACTGTAAGTAAAACATGACAGATAACTTGATCATTTCTTGTTTGCTTACACCAGAAATGTTACAGAATCTATTTGCTTTGTGCAAGTTTGCTTTGCCAGTATATATGATTTGAAGCTGTATCTGCTTTTACAGACTTCTAGATCTATGTTTACCGTTTAAACTTTTTATTGTGAATTTAGATCAAATATGAAAGGTCCCAATTGAATATAAGTGAATATATAAATGCGTCCTTAGTTTGTCTTTATTTGACTATCCCTGGTTGAACACATATTTTCTTACATGCTTTGTAATGCCACATATGTACCAAATCATCGTGATATTCAATATTTACCCACATGCTCTTTATACTCTTGGAGTTTGTGGGCGAGGAAACCACTTTTCATTTGTATTCTGTTGTGTGTAAAACAAGAAATGTGAACAAATTACCACACAATTGCAAAGGAATTGAATTAATGAAAAAGTCAGAATACTTCGCAGCCTCTGTTTGTAACATAGTAATATGTTTTTTTTGGTACTAAATCGCATAATCTCATTACCTTTTAAAAGACGAAATTGCTTTATATTTGTATAATTTATACGTATTTATAAACAGTAGTGTTCATTTTATGGAACTTTTAGAAACAATTATTCGCATATTTTATTTTATTTTTAATTTACGAGGCTGTGTCATTAGTATTCAGATTTCTAATATCAACCTCTGATCCGCAACTTATTAATTTGTCAATAAAAAATATCAATTTTATGTACATCTCTGTGTCGGAAGGATTTCTACCGGTACTCCTACTATGCAAAACATCTCAACCAACGTTGTCACTTTTTATGTCACTGTCTCTTTCACGTCGAAAACAATGACCACACTTAAATGTTATGATGAAAAAAATATCTTGTGATATCTTCTGTGTATCTATGTCCTTTTTCTGCAATAATAATGTGTCACGATCCAAAATTTAAACTGTTATCGTTTGTAATCATAGGCCTATGGCATGATTGTATGATTGCATAAGAATCACGTCGGTTCTCACGATGCATCTGCAATGGGCAAAAATGGAACGAGATTATACCTATGCGACAATGAACTACTGAAAATAAAATAAATTTCCTGTTGCGACTCATTACGGTAATAGCATGTTTACATACAAGTATACTTTCCTTGGATACCGTTCTGTAATCTTAGACATTCAGTTGCATATAAAAGGACAATGTTTTGGTACATTGTCAGACAAGAAAGAGGGGTCTGTTCAGTATTGAGATCCCTGATAACGATCAGAATTGGACCATGGATGCGATGCTTTCAGAAGACGAATGGACTGAAATGATGGAACAGGAAAGATGTAAACAGACAAAAACGTCACAACACACACTAACCTTAGAATAGTTTGCATTATACCAGGAAATACCTTAAAATTATTAACCATTACTTTATCTGTATTTTGCTTATTTTTTTTATATTTTTCTTTTGTATCTACAATTCTAATTTAAAAACTGAAAGTTGCTTAGAATATGCTTTTAAATGGTATAACAGTTCTTGCTGAGAGCCCTTTTAATTACAAGAAAGATAACATGTTTCGATATTCGTTTTTTAATTATCAGCAAAGAAAAGATACTATTTAAAAGGAGTATGTTACAGAGTAAAATGACAATATCATGATAACTGATACGTCCTGAAACAAGTGCGGAACTGATGGAAACAAAAGTATCTGATTATTATTATTTGCATTGTACGTCTTCTTGCCGACAATTAAAGGACGAAAACTTTCATCAATGAAAAATGAGAGTTTTTTTAATTTTTATGTAAAGACGAGCGTTAGAAAAGTTATTTTGGTCCTACTTAATAATAGAGTTTAAATCATGTGTCTGATACAAACATGTCTTTATTTTGAGCAAGTAAGATTGAATGTAGTCTCTCGGTGAAAAGGTAGATCGTTGCCAGAAAAAAGACACATGGGGTCAAATTTAGAGCATTCAGAACTTTTGTTAAAGGCGCTACAGTCGAGAATCAATGTTATGATTCAGTATAATTTGTATAATGTGCACAGTTCTGTCATTCATTAACATGTATTTAGTTTCAAGTCAATAAAATGTAAAATTAAATGGAGAAAATGATAAAATTGCATATGAGAACCACCTACTCTTTTTTTCAAACAAAAGTCAGCGTAAACCATTGGATTTGTGAAATTGTCTTGCAAATTTTTATTGTGATCCCCAGTTTGGCTAGAGTCATTTACAATCCTTTTCACCACGGAGATGATGAACTGATAATTTATATTCCAGATTTTATAAATTGCCCCATATATATATATATATATATATATATATATGTATATATATATATATATATATATATATATATATATTGGTATGTTTTCACTAATGACTTTTCTATTTGTTCTTGATAAAAATCGGTCAAAGTCTATTACTTGTCACGGTTCAAAGATTAGGAAACTGCTAATCAAGCAAAGCAATATATTCTGCTCTTCTGCTCTCTTATCTTCACCATCAAGAAATTATGTAGACACCCCCTACCCCACGCCCCCCCCCCCAACATTTTAAAAATATTACAATATTTTAAAAGTATTACAATGAGAAACCTTTGTTCGGTCTCATGCACTTTTGTGAAAGATACTTTTTATCTGTATCTTGTTCAAATCGTTGTGAATGTATTTTTAATTATTATTTCGCTTGTTTCAAAGGACTTCCGTGGTACTGTAATATCCCCAACTCTATGTCCTTAAGGCCATCGGTTTCTTATCTCATCTCCACCTAACACGTCGGAACGAAATTCACTAAATTCCATAGTTATCTGGCCTATATTGTAAACATTTATGAGAGGGACATAAGTTGGGATTCCTTCCCTTGGGGGCGATGGGATGGGTCATGGTTCAATAATACGAATAATTGCAATTTTGGTTAAAATTTCAAAGGTAGTATAAGCGATCATAACGGAAAGATACTGTACACAAACTAATTTATTTATAAACAAATCCGATGTAACAAAATTTACGATTTGTGAAGCACATTGCAAGGTCAATTTTGGTCTTTTATATAATATTTTACGTCGGTTAAGACGAAATTCTGCCACAACGATGGGAAGTTTGGGGTTTCTTTTCTCAGAAAAGACTATATGTTATTTTTTATGTTTCTTGATCAAAAAATCACTGTCTTTGGATGGACGTTGTGGAAAGATGAAACAACAGGAGTGGAAATTTGTTGATGGCTAACCTTAGAAATAAGTCTGAATTTACTTGTTATATTTTGCTTTACATTTTTTCAGGTCACTAAAGACTAAATCTGGAAAAAGGAAAGGGGCTTGGAAGTAACGAAAGTTTAAACAATGTACTTTTCTTTGTGGCGTAAATAATGCCAGATAATCACATAACTCTTTTTTATATTTTTAAATTGTAAAGAAATACAAACTTCCGTATCTGCTTGAACATTTACCGGTAATAAATGTTGTAAAAATTGTTTTTGTTTCAATTTGTATATTGCTTATTTTGATTAAAATGTGACTGGAAGTTAACAAGGTCTTGATAGAAGCTACCACATCTGCGATACGTGTCATCATCCAATTTTCAAACTGTTTTGTCTAAATTGGTTACAACTAGGTGATGCTGATGTAAGTGAATAAGACCTATGTTGGGTTTTTAAGTTAGTGTTTTCACTCTTTTTGCAGTTGGAAAAATTTATAATTAGGTCTTTCTGGTATGTAGATAAATACTTTCTTCATATTGTTAAGACGAGAGGCAGTGATGTGCTCTAAAACTATGCAACGAGACTTGAGATCCATGCAACAATATGATGTGGTAAGCCGATACATTGAGGAGATTTAAGTATTACAAGAGGAAAGATGATGTTATGGCATAAAAAGCAATATATAGCAATGAAACAGAATATATTGATTAAAAATAATTCATAACTAATTTATTTTTTAACTTTGTTTTCACTAGACTGTTAAAACACTGAATAATTCACGTTACTCGTTATTTGTAATCATACGCAAGATAACGATGCGTTGACTTATTAGTGCTGAAGTTCAGAAAGTGAAAATGTTTTATAGAGCAATGCAACAGCTTTAAATTACGATATCACGATAGAGGAGACGTTATTGCAAAATAGCACAAGTAGAAAGGATGGCAACATAAAACGTTTAATTCAAAGATATATTTAAAATGCAGTTACTTTTTCCATATGAATATATTGTTTTTGAAACAGAACGGGACGAAAACTCAAAATGATGACTAAATTTCGATTTTTACATTTTTTGTGGAGACAATGCCGAGCTATAAGGGGTATTTGGTGTACAGGTGACAGGAGATTTGTTACATGTGTTTTATTAATACAAGTCGGATTTGTATTATCAACGTAAGTTTGAAGCTTCAGGAAGCAGCCACAATTTCCTGTTTAGTTCACAGTAAGAACCTATAGGACTTTTTGAATAGTTGCTTTAATCGAGAGCTACGGTCGTTATAATGTGTACAATTACAATGTATCCCTAAAATACCCAAATATTTATTTGGTTTTCAATTCACCCGTGGACCAATTTTAAAAGGAAAAAGATGATGTTTTTGTATAATCATATCGTAATTCCAATATTTCTTTTGTCCGGAAAAAATCAGCCTAAGACATTCACTTTGTCACATTGTTTCGCAAAGATTAATCATTACTCTCCTGGCGGCGGCAACACTATCATTTACCTGGATGTCGCCATAAATATGACGAATAATTAAGGTTTAAAATCAAAGTATCTTATATTTGATTCCATGTTTCGACTAGGGTTGCATCTTCACTAATGATATGTCATAATGTGGTATATTCGTGGTTTTCATAATTTTTTAAAAGACAAATGTACATAGCATCGGGTAGGTTTAAGGTTCTTACAATTTTTCCTTAAGTTCATATATGAATGATGGGTTTGATTTGAATTTAAGAGTACAGAGCTATGCCTTACTTTTGATGTGTATCTCTAATAAGACTTTTAAGCTCTGCATAGCTAATTACACTTACTAAACTTCAGTGGAAAATTATAAAGAAGGGCCGATACCTTATTTAAGTTGTTCGATATTATAAAATTTCATAAGTGCGCTTTCAGACAATCGTAATGTCAATACTGAAATTTCTTTTCTATATTTCAGCGACAGGACAACTTACTGTACTTTGGGCTATTTCAAGTACATTCCCACAGCACAAATAAACTGTGAGGATGTTCATTTGCATCTGCTCATTGCTTCAGACAGCACATAATTTTCCTAATAGTAATCAAAACCTAAATGTCAGTCCATCAGGTCATCAGAAGCAAACTCTAGGAAAAGGAAAGTACCTTGTAAGTAGATAAAACTCAATTTATTAACCAATAATATATTAACTGGCAGGTCTTCTACACAACTGTTTCTTACGAAATCAACATTGTACTAAGAATAAATCGTTAGCGTCTGTTTAAAGAATTACTAGCATTACATATTTGATAAATAGTTAAAGTCTCTGTTCCAAAAATATTATTAAAAGTAAAAACAAGATCTTCTCAGACTTTTGCACATTATACCGTGTTATCACCCAAAAATTTCAAAACGTTCCTTCTTGATAATGAAACTCCCAAGTAATGCCGATATGACTGTATCAAACCCCTGTTGGTCTATGGATTACGTTCTCTCTTTTCTATTACAGTTTATAAATATGGAGAAAAAACAATATCTACAGAGCTAGTTTGGACCGCACATAGAGAACGATGTAACACGAGGTTTTTACAGTCTGTGAACAAAAGTATACATATATGCATCTCATGTTCTGTAAACTTGATGATCCAAAATACTTACTTTGATTTCAGGGTATCTATATTTCTTCATAGAAATAGGTATTATTTTCCTTTATTTTAGAAACCTACACTCGTTTAACCGTAAATTTGAATATTGTCAATTATTATCGTCAAGTTTCGATCTTGAATGCAATCTTGCAGATGACAACTGAAAGAATATATGCCTTTCAATTATTTCCTGCTTTTAAACTCGGATCTTTTCTCAGACCTCCCTTTGCATATTTTAAATGCTTATTTTGATAATATTTCTGCAAAAGAGCAGTGATGTACTCAGTGTTGGGAAGGCTGATAATGATAATCAAAATGTGCAGGTTAGCGAGAGAATCATGCAAAAAATGATGGGATAAGAAAATAAGTTGAGGAAATTTGTGTATTTCAAGCGGAAAGATGTAGGTTATAACAAATAAGTTTTAAATTGTCAAGCATAAAAAGAAGTAACATTATTACATCAAAACATGGAATACAGTTGACAAAGTATACATTTTTGCAAATAAGCAACGTTTTAAGAAGTATCAACGACTAAATTATTTGCATTCTTTGTATTTTGCTTTTGACTGAAGATAATATTCTTTATTTTGAATAGGTTATTGACGTGGTTTAAAAATCCCTAATATAGGTATTTTTGTTTTATTGTGAACAATATATTGCATTAAATTGTTTCTTTTTAATTATCACCAGTGGAAGGCCCGAAAAAAAATTGAAAAATATACTTTTATACAAGAATGCAAATATTTTATATTGCGAGTTCTGGATAACGACATTTTAAAAATTATTTTTAAATAATAGGAATAGCAGTAAGGATGAATCTTATAGGTTTAAAATATATCGAAAACAAAATTATAAGGTTCGTAACATTTGTTATGTCGGACCATAGGGTTGTGTAATCACTTCTCAACCTGAAACGCTGAAATAAGATGCACCAAATTAGGATGTTATCTTTATTGTATGCGGTAACTCTAAAGTAATTTCGTCAAAGTAGGTTTGAAGTTGCAAAAGTAATGGGTGGATTGAATATAACCAATGTGCAAAACGGTAAGTAAGTACCATATATAGAACATTCCGAACTGAAAAGCACAAAAACTACTCAATCAAGATATAAAGTCTTATTAAGGAATGATATTTACAATGTCTGTCTCTATAAATCAAATGTTCTTGTTTTAAATGTATACAATGGTCAAACAATCTTCAAGGTGTTAATTTGGCACGAGGGATACCCCCCCCCCTTACTTTTGTTATGTCAAAGGAATCAGTTTAAATTATTCGATTCGTGAAACTGTTTTGTAAAGATGTTTCATTATTCTCTGCTAAAGTATCATTTACTGGTATGTCATATCCGAGCAGAGTAGATATTAATATGTTGCATAATCCACGCCATATTTCTAATAATTTGGATTATTACCAAAGAATGAAAAGGAAAAAAAAAAAGACAGTAGAGCTTTTTCATTATGAACTTTATTCGATGTCCACAACCCAGTTAAACATAATTGATAGTCAGGCTTCATTGGCAGTGACTTGTGCCGAAGAGGAGAGGCACAAGCAAAACATTTTGTTCTCTACATCTTTCTCCATCCAGAAGTAACGTAGAAATGGAAAGGATTATAAAACAGGAAGGTGCAACGACACATTTGTATATTGTTTCGTTTTTGTGTGAGAAATGCTTCATATTTTCACCCTGCCCACATCCCCGTGCATGTCATATGTTAAATTATCTACATATGTTTTAAAGATTGAATCGGGGATATTGTGATGCATTGCGTCTGCCCGTCCGTCAGACCATCTGTCCGGAATAACGTCTGCATCTGAAATGATGATACGAAATTCAGTGAATTGCGTGACTATTTTGACATATGATAACCATCTATTAGAGAGCTACCAATTTATGTACACTTTTCTGAGGATTCTGGGCAGGGTCAAAGACTTTAAATATAAAAATGTAAATAATAATCACATTATAAAAAAATAAAAAAAATAAAAATATAAACATTTTGACTAATTTTATTATATTTACTTATGGGTTGGGCTTGAAAGCTGGCGGGTTGTAAACTGTAACAAAAGGCATGGAAATGTTTTGATGGTAAATTTTACTTTTGAGTTTATCTGTATACTTTTCCAGGTCATCAAGGAAATGATATAGGAAGAGGAAAAGGATTTGTAAGTAGACAAAAGATGAAACTATAAATAAATTGATGTTAAAAAAGCCTACCGTATCATCTTTATAACTTTTTGGTACGAATGTTGACATTGTAATAAATAAAGGGCTAAATTATGTTTGAGATTTATTTTTTTATTTAATATTATATCAACAGTTTCAATGTAAAGTAGTATTTTATTTGTTTGGTTAAAATGCTATTTTGAATAAACAATATATTTTAACGAAGGGTATCACTTTAACTGTGAGGATAAAATTAACAACATTTTCTGTCATAATTGTTTTCCTTCATACTAGCTTCATTAACTTCCTGTTGTCCATAGCATTGACTCTCAATCATTTTTGTTAGTGCCTACTGCATTAAATAGTTGAAGGATAAATTGAATTGATATACAAACAAGCATTAATTTAATTTCAAATCATCTTGTTAAAATGATGAAACGCTAAAGTATGAACTATATTCTCAGCACGCATGTTTCTAAACTACACTGTCGTCTATAAGTGAAAGAGTCATATAACTCATTTACCTGTATAATTATAACTGTATGAGTTTTCACTTAGAAATGAAACAAATATTGAAAAATCCAGCATTTGTTTGCTATTGAGAAATACAACAGTTAGATTTTTTAAATTAATTTAACGACGTTGTAATTTTGTATACGGATCTTTGAAACTGCAAAAGGCTAATTAAAACAATTATGAAAATATGCATTTCTCTAAACCCAGTCATTAGGAAGAGATGCTTATTTTCGTGAAGCAAATATAAACGTGTCAAAGTTAAATTTCACTGATATTTTGTAATTTAAAAATATTCAACGATATGAATTTCAAGGCGCACCGTGCCTTCCCTTCAATATCATTTTACATAATCAACACACGTAATACCTGTTAACATCTCTCGTTTAGGACTGACTTATTTGATATTCATATTTGCATCAAAAGATGTTCGGAATTTCTTTATCTTTTAGTATCAACATGGAAACCATGTTGTACTTATTATATTTTAATTTAAAACGGTGTGCGTCTGCTTGTTTATAGACTGACAGGCTAAAATGAAAATAAAATCTCTAATGAATTAATGTTGCCTTAAACATATAGGCAGAGTTGAATACCTTATATACATTTTAAGGCAGCAAGACGTGCTCTTCTAATTGTTGAAGAGGAGGCTGATAACGGGCATGACACAAAGAAGCATGATAAGTGTGAAAGTGAATGAAGTGGCCAGTCAAAATGACGAGGATATCGAAGTAATACAAGACGGATACCAAAGTAGAACGCGTAAGTGATGGTAATTAAATTTTAGTGATGAAGCAGGAAAAGGTGAAACAATTAACTTTATTTAGCCTAAACATAGCCAATCAACAAAAGTTGAAATAATATATTGAATACTGAAAAGTATACTCTAAAAAGGCATCTATAATTGATTTCATATTATTTGTTTAAACTATCTGGCACCATTTACGTTAATCACTATCGTTTGTTAGGTACATAAGTAAGCAAGGATGTTCTTCTTCTATTTGCGAACGTTTTAAATAAATTACATTATTTTGTAATAACATTTCATAAAATTGGGGAGGAACACATGATAGAACGTGCTAAAGTTGTGTAGCGCGTTGGTACCATATGATTAAAAGACATATTTCAGGCTTTTAATGTTCATTGTTTGTAAATAGTATTTGAGCTCAATTTTGTTGCAGAATTATATATATAAAATATTTTACTTGTGTAGGTAGATTAGTAGACGATCATGCATGAAATAACTTTGACCCTAAAATATAAAATAAATGGATCGAGCCTTATTGAACGACTTGGCATAAACGACCTGATAATGTTTTTATGCTTCAACTTTTTCTTCTAGGGTTCTTATGCTGTATTTTCACCGTAAAATGTCCTTCCTATCATTGAAATTATTGAACTAAAGCCTATCAATGGCATAAAAGGTATTTTAAAATGCATGTCATGTGTGAAGCAAACGCTATGATGTGGAATATACTTACAGCTGTGTAAACTACGGTTGATGCGCTGGGAATTTTAAGTCGTCGTGTATGTAAATTAAAATGTTAAATACAGCGATGGGCAGACCAGATTTGTTCAAGGGAGTCTTCAAATTGCATCATGCCATGGACACTGGTCAATTGCAATACTAATAATGAATGAAATAGATTATAGAGTCCCGAAACATGTCTAAAGAAGTAAAGCTAGATTTACATTGAGCACATTTACATAAACTTGATGAAAGATGACTATAGAAATTGAGAACAAACTTTAAGAATCATGCTGGCGTTTGCTGAAATATTATTTGTTTAAAGATTTTAATCGTAAATAAAAGAAGCGTTTCGAAACGTTGATCTTTAAATTAAAAGAAAATCGTTATAATGTTTTAAAGCAAACACTGCAAAAGAAAGGAAAACGCAATTCATGACCATTTGCTTATCAATAATCTAACTCTCGAAGATTAGAAACCTCGAGACATGAGGACGGGGATAAATTTGGCAAGAGAAAAACTTGCCAAGATATGTAAAAACAAGACCAGTAAGCGTGGTTCTCGAAACACCGTAATTGTTCAACTTTAACTAAAGCCTCTTTCTTGAATTGAAGAACGTTTCTAAATCTATAAAACTATTATGGATATTTATGTGAAACTTTGTATATCCATCTGTTCGACAAAGTGTGTAACGTTATACTTTTCATTAAGAATTTTATCTTTTGTACAGTAGATGGAATTTCATTTTCTGGTATAAGAATCTGCTAAAGAGTAGAAGAAGAGGTGACATTTAAGAAAATGTAAACGTTTTTACTGTGTGATATTAGTATATTTAGCATGTTTTTACGATGGTGTTGGCATAAATCAATATATCTAGACTGCTGTTTAAATATTATCAACAATGGTTACATATGTAGTAAAGTTAGCGTTCAAAAGATCATCACCATGCCATAGTCAGTCCCTTATGTATGGGTGTACAAGAAAAGGAGACTTTGTTAAATTTGATATTATTACTATGACTACATTGTGCGTCTTATATCTAGGTCGGCAAAAGATTGTTCACTTGTTTTGAACTCTAAAGCTATATGATAATAAATAAATATGCAAGTGTTATAAATCTCTTGAATGGTTTTAGGTCATATAAAATAACTAGCCCACTTTCTATCAATTATATTGCCATTGTTTAGCCTCATTAAATCAGTTTACAATCTTCGCATTGCACCCACAAATCGAAGCTTTTCTGTGGTTATTGGTAAATACCAATCGAATGACAAAGATTAATTTTATTGTCGTCGCAAATACTCACAAATATTTTGAGTAGGTATAAAGTGATTTATCTACATCTTTTATTTGCTTGATTGCCTTGCAGAAGCTGCTGAGTCAACATCAGAAAGGACGAAAATAAAATCACATCGTCCCTGTACATCTTTCGGTAAACTTAAAATGTAATCTATCTGGGCATTTAACTGCTCAACATCGATGAAGACGAATTGAAAAGACCCTGGCCCACTCCAGAATAGAACGTATTAGGACTTTCGCAGTGTTAAAAAGGCATATGGACGGCCAACGTAGATGTCATGAAAAAACAAAATCCAGACGTGATATTACCTCAGATAAGAAAAAGATCACAAGGGACTGCGGATCTGGTTTATTGTTCGCATTGTTTATAATGCATCTCCAGGATTATTATCACCAACATAAAACTACATGCCCAGAAGGTAAATGTTCAATTGTACCAGTTGCTTTCTCGATGTTTGCATGCAATAAGACAGGCGCTTCATTGAAATTCAGCGCCGAAATTTTAGCGAAATTTCATCAAAATGAAGGAATGTGATATATCCAGGCTTGACCCACTAAGAAAAGGTTTTGGGATGAGAAAGTTTTCTATAATAGAATGAAAACAAGATAAGAGAGATGAAAGACGAAAACTCCTAATGTCTGGCCTGAGGCGGCTCGCAAATTTGCTCATCTGCTTCAAAGAGCATGCGTTAAAAGAACAAAACAATGTGTCATCGTTTATATATTTTTAATAGATTAAACTTGAAAGTACTGGAATCTGTCGTAATAACTTTGACATCTGAGGAAGATGGAGCTTTGAAAGCAGGTCCTAAAGTTGGAATTGGGTATCTTCTTAAGAGGGTGATAAAGAACGTAAAAGAGAATATTTAATCCATAAAAAGAATAAAGAAGCTGCATAAATCAACTGCTTTCTTACTGTACTGAATCATCACTAGACATCCCTCGTCGGTGATGCCTAATATGCTGTCCTAAAAGTCAGAGAGACAAAGATGAGAAAACCGCAGCAATTACTAAATGACGACGACTTAACGCAACGAAGAAATCACACCAGAGCAAAAATAATTGACATGGATAAAGACGAATAGATCTTTGTAGAAAACTCTCATTTCACTATAGGCATGCAGGCTAATGCTATTTAATGCCAGGCTTGGAGGAGAGCCAAGTAGATTGCTTTTAAAGGAGTGGAAAGATGCAGAAGATAGTGTATGGTACGACAAATCGGCTATAGAAATAGTTGTTGACCCTTTGGTAAAACTGCTGCTGTGTAAGTTCACAGTTGTTTACCAGACTGGCAAAAGTAGGACATTGGTTCTGCTAATTTTACGAGAGGATTGCTTTAAAGTCAAGAGACGCATAGCAGATTCAATGGTTAGAAACGATGCCGGTGTCAGTCGAACCAATCCATATCTCCTTCCCAGTACAAAGGGGTCTGCTAAACATGTGATTGGATGGAGGTGTGCCCAAAGTATTGTAAAGAAGCTGGAGTAAGAAAGTCGTTTATAGTAACAGGTATGGGACAATGTATGCAAGTCGTGATGTTTCTGAGCAGGAAAGGACTGCATTCTACATACACATGGGACACAGTGAAGCCATGAACAGTAATGTTTACCAATGCCCCCTGCTGTTCAAGAAGTTACCAAAGTAGGAAAGATCTTCAGCCGGTTAGACTGTTGTAATATGACGTTCCAGAAAATATTGTAGGTGCTTTCTGCTTATTTCATTTAGCTTTTTTATGGAGCTCCTATTTTCTCATCTATCATTCTGATTGAATTTGCTTATTTGTTATAGTTAACTAAATGATTTTTCACGTGTTTATTGTCATCGAAATGCCATATAAACGAATCGATGAAATGGGATTACTTGAAGTGCAGAAAGTTAATTAAGTTCACATTAAAATGCGTTGTCAATAAAAGTGTGAGCAAGACCTGTTTGCAGTGCTCGAGAGTGATCCAGATTACATATAATACAATAGTTTCCTGACTGAAATCCATCTTTCTTATAATATATAAAGTTTAATATCTAACGATTAGACTAAATCATTACTTTTTATCACAGGAAAAGTTGTGTTAATTGTCACAATTTCTTGCAACTGTTCCGTGTGAATTAAGTAATATATTATGCAGTATGTATACGATTTTAGATATTATATTTCACATAATTCGTATCTTTCACGCATATTCGTTTAGACACGATTACATCGTGCAAGAAATAAAGGCAGTACATGATCACACTTAGCAAATATTTGCGGAGATAAAAACAGGAGAAATGATTAACAAGTCGATCTGCATTATTCAATTTTGTAAACATGAAAAATGTCTATTTTTGGTACGACATCTCATGGTGTTTTCTGCAATCTGGAACACTGTCACGCATAGCAAAGACGTCTGACTCACGGTTTGTCTACATATCATTTGCGTTACATGGTGGACATGTATTTGCCTCTGCAAATATTTGAACAGAAGTACACTTTCAATGGAATTACTTTTTCAAGTGGCAAGATAGCATCAGCTTGCATGATATGTTATTACCTCTTTTTGTTCTACGCTGTAACCACCCATAATATGGCTTGATTAATCACGCATAACAAGAACTCCTTAGGCTTTCCCGTCTTGACTCTCCCCATTTCATCTGTATGTTGTTTATGGCTAGATCCCTAAAGGAAAAGATGGATCCAACATCAGCTGAACGAAATTGCTATTTTCAACCACGGAGTTGCAAAGAAAACTCATTTTTAATACATTTAACATTGTATATCTATAGCAATGAAGAACAATTGAAGATCACTGGTTTCTATCGCATTGCTCCATATATATGATGGCTCGAAAACCTCCTTATTAAGCTTTGTTACACTGGATTCCATTGAACTTGGTAATGTAATGTGAATTGCAGCAGCACGTAGGAAAACCTCATATTTAGGGTAAAAAAGAAAGTTTGCGCACTTTATTTGCTAATAATTAACGAAGAGGTAGCTCAGTATGCAAGCAGTTAAATAAAATAGAATCATGTTGTGCCATATACAAGTTTTCTTTATTTTAATCCGGATGTTTGTTGAAAGTTAGGAAATACCAACACAATATTTATAATTTTGCAGCTGATTACTGAAAATTATATTCCTTCGTGTGAGTTTATAGCTCATGTGCTTCAAAGGCCAATAAAGCAGGAAAATACGACTGTAGCCCTTGTATTGTGCTGTCTCCAACTTTCTTCCCAAATGCTGACCAATCAGGCAATACTGCGTCATCAAAGTTTTTTGAGTGTGTACATGCTATGCTAAATATTTATCTTGTATAGCTATAGCTTTTTAAAAGAAAAAAAACTATCAATTTTCTTCTCAAGGCCAGGTGACATATTTAGAATAAGTTTGACAAACAAACATTCTCAAATCGACTTTCGTTTGAAACATACTCGATCTACTCCGACTGAGTTTGAAAGAGTATTTTAGCACTAAGTCTTCCATAGTTAAAATAAACGATGCCAATACGACATCAAACGGTGCCGTTGTAATTACTGGACACAATTAACCTATCGACATAGTAGATATAACTACGCCTACTCATTAAACAAAATCTAATTTATGCCATTTCACAATTACACTAATATAAACAAGCTTGAACGTTGAGTGCATGCTAAACATTTCATAACAATACGTTGAAAACTTATGACATTATGAATATTCTAATTTCTTTAGGATAGATCATACCAGTCAGCTAGGTGATCTTAAAAAAGTGCAGGATGTCCGTCAAGCTTACCATAATGCCTACTACCTTTTCTAGCGATATTATTGGTTATCGGATGGATATCTGCATTATGTTCGACTGTTTGACTTTTTGACCATATATTTATTGAAGTACCCTCTTTCCTAAAAAATATAACAAATTAGGACCAAATTTCACAACAACAATACAGATATTAGGCTCATTTCAATCTGCAAAGATATAGAGGATATCTTGGCGAGCGCAAAATTGAAATTATTTCACGAGTTTAATAAATTGCGTTTGAAATGAGAACACATCTAAGATTCTATTTATCGCATGACTAAAAATAGTGATTTTATTTCACATAATCGTACAGTAGTGTAGTGAAATGACTTGTTAATACATTGAGATGCCTCGGTAGTTTGGCATTTTAACCTCTTGAACAGCAGGGGGCATTGGTAACGTCATTTGTGACGTCATGATGTGTTATTATAAATTTTGCACATATACAAATTATGATACCTGTATATTAACGTAAAGAACACAGTAGTCATGTGATGATATTTTTTTGCTATCCAATATGGCGGCCTCAAGTTAGATTTAAGATATTGCTGTCTAAAATTACGTCTAGGAAACAAAAAGACCTTTTCTCTCAAACCTTTAAACCAATTTTGCCAAATCTGTTCACTGAGTGGACACTAGCATTAAAATATTTAACATGTTAGCTATCACTTCAGTTAGAGATCCTATGTACATTTATTAACCAGCTGAAAGCAAATTAAGACAGAAACACACTGACATCAAGGTATTTCAAACTTTTAAAAACTATTCAAATCTACAGACAAATTTTGTAGTAAGCAAGTAGAGAAAATAAGACAATGCTCCTGAATATTTTTATAGAAAATGTTTTTATTTTTCGAGCCAATGTACTGTCTTAAGTGCCGTCAGATTGGTTCTTGAGCCCCATATGAAACATGTAGGTGATATAAGACAGATTTGAACGTGCTATTGAAACCTAGCAATTTTATTTGGAGCTGTTTCCACTAGAACACGTTACATACTTCGCAATCTATTTATTTGCATTCAGATATAAAGACTGATGATCAGTTGACTGAGAGGAGCAATAGCACAAGACCAAGACGTCATCTTCATATTGGTATTTTCCTTTTATTTAGCAAGTGTTCACTTGCTTCAAAATCACAAAATTTGATTATTGATTTAATTAAAACGATTACATTGATATACAGATTAAAGTACATATCATAAGTTGCACTTTAAATGTATACATTTTGACTTTTTATATGCACAGATATGCTTAACTGCATATACATTCAATAAAAGGCTCAGAACAGCTATCTGTCTCAGGGAATCTGAATAGTACAATACTATTCGCAACTTCAGATCTCTCGGTTTAATTCGCAGCCACAGAATTTGCCATGGTAAAGTGATCGCCCATATAAGGTGGGCTGTTTCCCCAAGAATTTTATATTTCCTCTCAGACAAAAGATTACAGCAAGTCTGACTTTTTGCGTTAAGAACGCTTAATATAAATTACCTCGTGCTTTCCTTTATTTATTTTGATTCATTTTTCAGCTTCCGATTAAATTTTGTAAAGTTTAAAATAAACACAATAAGGGGAAATGGTTCATATAGGTATAACTTACAAGACGGCAGGTCTCAAACTGATGTAAGGGCTGTCAACTTCCATTTCAAAATGTAACTATTGTAAGTCAACTTTTAAATTCAGTCTAACAATTTATTCAAAAGTTTAGGTAGTTTTATTTATTAGTTCATCCAAGTTGTTCCTAGATACATATGTGTCACTATGACTTATGGCATAATACAACTTTCACGGTACTTGCCTTGCAAGCTTTAGTATTTTTTAATTTGTATTACTATGTAATTTCACGATTGTAATCCGTTTGTTTTCATTACAAAAATATATGAATTTTACAAGAATCAAAATATGGATAGCAGAAGGGTACATGTCTTGCTTGTTTGTTTTTCTGCTAGTTGTTCATATACTCGTCCACAAACCTTTCTCAAGATTACAATATACCATAAGTGGAGAATTGTGATATGATACATTCTTTCAAATACACAAAGAAATATAATTGCTGGTGAGTACATTTCCTCAAGTACGATATATGTTTTAAAATCACATCGGTTTTCCGAAACAGAAAAGCCGCATGGCTAATTTACGGAAGGTTGTAAATCGCTATATATTCCCTACCATCGCATAATTTTAGTGCTTAATTTATACTTTTCTTTAACAGTATTGTTAGTGCAATTATTACACTTGTAAAAATATTTTTCTCTTTTTTTTGTCGTTATTTAATGAAAGACAGAGGTCGAAACTAATTCATTTTATGACCAATATCCCATAGCGCTACTATATACTTAATGTTATATCGTGAGGTCCGATTGATGAGATCATAGCGTAATTAGAAAGTCATATTGAGCTAAAAAAAAACAAAAAACAGTTGATTTTACAAGATTCGGTCAAATTTAACTAGACGGCCAAACTTGTACGCAATATGCATTTAAATGGTCAGGCTTTTGATACCACTTAATGATTTTTGTGTGTTTTGTCAGGCCTTTGTTCACTATAATACACATGATTTCTTAAAAATAATAAATGATATTCATTTGTTTAGAAAATGCATGACCTTTGATAACAAATTTTGTAGGCGTATTTGTATGCATATACCACGTGAATTAATTGTTTTTTCTCATTTAAATAAAATTTGCGAGTAATATTTTATTGTGTTGTGATTCTTGAGTTCTTTTTTGTGGCAACGGTTTAGGCTTCCCATTTTTCAACTGAGTTTTTATTGGTTGCTTTAAACTACTTTTTTCTCTATTTCAGGATCAATGAAATACAAAAAGATGCGATAATTACTGAGAAATCTCAAGAATCTAATTCGAAAGGTGGACAAATGCATCATACTTACTGAAAATATCACAGAAGAATACGAAAAAGTGTCACATATGGAAAAAAAAAATAAACCCAGCTGAAAACAAGTTAAAAACATATGAAAGATATAATTTATTGGTTCTCGGTATATAATGTCGGTCATTTTACAAGTTCGTTGCCTCTTCATAGATGTCAGTACCACTTTTAAATCGTAATTGTTCAAGGTATTTTCCTTATCTAGCTGTACAGTTTGGTAGTATTGTCTTATTATTAATAAGAAAAGATGATTCTAAATACCAATCAGAGGCACAACCAGTATTGGACGATATAATATATTACATTCTAAAAAACGTTTCTGTAAGCATTTACATGTTAAAATTTATTTTCTAGTATTTTCGCATTTACTGTGCGTGTGCTCAGTTTAAAAGCACATTTCTATTTCTGCACATAACCAAAGCGTAATCCAGGATAAGATTCTTATATAGTCTGGGTTGTTTGAATATTGCATTTAAACTTTGTGGTGATTAAAAATATGCATCTCTTATACATAGTGGTACATGCATAGACAAATTAACTGCTGATGACATTCTAGAATAACTCTTCCTTGGTAAAATAAAACATATTAAAAAAAAAAATCTTTTTTTTTTATTTTTTGTGTGTTTGTTTTGCAATATTATATATATTGCTTTATGCTGGATTATATGCCTTTATAATTCGAGAGTGGCAATGATAACTTTAGTAGGATCCCACAGCTACAAGCTTATAATTAATTTACACTAATAATAGTCAGGACAGTTTGATTACTTTGATTTCGTATTTTTCTCCCAGAGTCATACAGAATTTCCCATTCACTAGCAAAAGATACCCTTCTACCACTGGACCTTTTAAGAAACAAATTACGTAGCACCAGTATGTTCTTCAATGAATAACAGCCTGAGATTTCGCTTTAGTTCACTGAGGCACATTTTCATGTTGCAAGGGTTATTGTGTGCTACTGTCAAAAAAATATCATCAGCTTGCATTATATAATGTAAGCTTAAAACTCTTGGATGTATTACATCCATCTTGAGGTTCAATAAAGTAGAATAGGCCTGTTTTATCTCATGAACATCGTAGAAGACAACTAAGATGGGCACTATAAATATTATGTTCGATCTAAACCATTGATATTTAATTTGAGAAAAAAAAGGTTACTGAACATGGTAACTGATACAGATTTTTGAAAATCATTAAATGTCCACTGATTGTAGGGTGAATGCATCTTTTACACAACTTGTTGATGCGTTCTGTTGTGTATCAAACATGTATTATTTGCTTTGTTAGTACTTTCAGTGTGAATCAGGGCGTTTTGCATTTGCGTTTTAAATATACCCTGTTCATTCTCTTACTTGTTTATCCTAAAGTACACGTTTACAAAATTTGTTGATAATGAACCTTTCATCTGTAACACTATACAGTCCACGACTCCATTCTGTATTACTTACAAAAATCTTTACGTTATAAAGAAAGCGCATATAAGACACGGTTTCCATTCCAGAAGGATAATTTACACTGTTATATTTCTTTTATGGCTACATAGATCAGGGTTATTCCAATTAGCACATTTATTGTACTGATTATATTACACAGTGACCAAGCCTTGTTTGTAATCATGGTAACCTGATATTTTTACGTGTATACAATTATTGGGCGATCGCTTTTAAACCATAAATTCTTAGTTATATTTTGTCATTCCCTTGCGCCGTCTGCCCGACTTGTTGAGGAGTATTTAATTTACAACTTTGGTCAAAATATAAGAACTTGTCGTGATTTAATAAACTAAAATATATTTAGTTTTAAAAAATGTATTTGAAAGCCATGATAATATTTTTTTTTTTTGCTTTCTACGGACTTAAAAAAGGTGAAGAGGGCATTAAATATATCCATAATTTAGGGCACAATGATTGAATGATAGTTCGGATGTAAGATTGAAAATATGTGCTAAAATAATTCTGGAAAATTGCTTGCACTGAAGAAGTATTCAGCAGATTTTAGTTTTCGTATAAAATTATCGAAATATATGAAGACTACAACACATTGTTTTAAACATGCTACTTCATTTAAATTTTAAACATTTGTATTAGGCTGAAAGATTATATTAAGGGCATCATCTTAATAAGGTGGGAATTACGTTTTGATTATTAGGAAAGAAGGACAAAACTACAGGAGGATGAGAGCCTTTATAACGGTTGTGGTGCTTTTAGGCGCCAAATTTTTAATAAAGAGAAAATAATATCATAAACACGAAAAGGTGAGGACAGTGCTAATAATTTATTACTCACATTTGGTAGAATTTCTCTTCGGGCACCTAAGGAACATAGTGGCCTAGATTGGGTTTTGAATTTTTGGATTAAATGTTGAATTGCCTTCTAAACTGAAGTACAGTGAATTTATTTAACACACACATATGTGTATGTGTGTATATTAATAACGGGTCTACCTTTTGTGCGCCTCACACCACTATTAATAGTTGTCTTCTTTGTTCTCATTTAATATTTTTCTCCAAGAAGTATAAATGCAGAAATTCAGGAAATGCAAGTCATACTTGTAATTACACACCTTTTCAAGGTGTACCACAAATATTAAAAAGATATGAACCCAGTAAGTCAAAAGAGATGTGAAACTTTTAAATGCAATTTAAAATATGCTTCATTAAAATTATATACTTATATTAAAACTATATTATGACTTTAATGTAAGTATCAATTATAAACTTGTTCTGTTTATGAAGTGCAAAAGTTACATTTGTATCTTTAGCACACTTTCTATACCGTTCTTCCTTTAGCTTAGGTTCTTTTACCGAAATGTTACCTTTAAGAGCGTTACATATTAATAGCAATCATTTAACGGTATACAGTTTATGCTGCAAACGATGAGTAGAACATGAACAACGTTAATTAATCGTGAGCTATCATGTTGGAATTTGCAATATGCTTGTTGCTTTTCACAAATTGAAGACTGTTTTCATATTTTGTTTGAAACTGTTCAAATATGTAACTTGCATATTGTTTTTGCAAAGCCAAGCCATAATACTACTTTCTCCTTGACTTTTATCCTTACATGCTTTTGATTAATAGCTATTTTTACTAATGCCAAAGTATGAAGCAAATCTTATTCAATAAACAAATACGATTTCTATGTTGTTTTGTCATACATCATTATTGCAGTGAATACATATAATCTCTATATTTTATCTTTACATTATGTTGACATATTTGTCTACTTATCCATATATATATATATATATCTCAATCCGATATTTACTTATTTATTCCTTTCGTGTATTTTCTAAATAAATATTCCTCTCTTGGTATCAATTTTACCAAATAAATAAGTTATAACTGCAAAAATAAAAATAAAAAAAAAAAAAAAAAAAAAAAAAAAAATACAAACAAAATTGAATATTCATCTAATTATCTATTACCGTATCCATTATTTCTCAAAGGCCGAAATAATGCCAAGGATGCTTGGAGTATTGCCCTGCGTCCATCGTGCGTCTAGCGTCGTCTTTCATGTATTTTGCGTTCCGCAGCAATTACAAGTTTGACTTCTCCACAAACTCCATTAGACAAATTTTAATAAAACTTTTCAAGGTTCTTTCATGTTATACAAGCGTTTCAAGTTTGTACCAATAATGTCAATCCGCTATGTAATGTGACCGCCGTTACAAAAATACATAAATTGAAAGATTTCTGAGAAAACTCTAAAGCGGTTTTTAGCAAATTTGACAAAAACATTTGGGCATGAATGTCTTTTAAACTTGAATAGATGATTCCAATCCGCCTTTACATTTAGCCTCTAATACTAACAAAATATGTTTAAAAAATATATATCTTCTCGGAAACAGCTCATCGGGTGTTTAACATACCTGAGGGAAAGGATTCTATTCAAAAGCTGTAGATAAGCCATCACTTATGGCTGCCGTTACTAAAATTAAAAGACAAAATGTTTAGGTATATTCTTTGCAGAAATCTCTCAATAAAATTTAACCATTTTACACATAATAGCATTCTGTAGTAAAAAATCCTTTGAAGTTTGCACAAACATAGCTAATCTGCCATCAGATATACAAACCCCGTTGCTAAAATAAAATAATCTGTAATTAAATTATTTTAAGAAATCACAACAGATTTTAACTATATTCGACAGAAAGCTTTATGACATAGAAGTACTTAAGGTTTGCACAAATGATGCCGATCTTCTATCAGATATGCAAATTACCTTTTTCAAAAACTGATGAAAGTATTTGACCAAATTTGAGAGAGAGCATCATGACCTAAAATCATATCAAGGTTGTTCACTTGACGTTAATCTTTAATCAAATATAGCCACTGTTGCTAAAAATTGCAAATATATTTGTAACACAATTACGAACATACTTGAACAATTAATTGATCATTGAAACTGTTTTTTTTTGTAAGAATGGTCAGTTATGTTCTATGCAAACAACAATAAAACGGTCTGCTTCGTATCAAACTAAGTTGAAGGTAAAGCAGCGTGTTTTGTGATAGAATCCCGCACTAGGCCAACGGAAATGATACTCGAAGGACGCGTTCTTAATATGTATTTATAAAAGCATTTATGCTAAACAAAACTATGTATACTAACACAAAGAAACATTATCTAAGCAAGGTTTGGAAGTGCACCGTGTCTCGTTTACCACAGTGTTTACCAGTCAAACGTATTCACAATGTACCATACCTAACGTCTAAAGTAGCAAGTAAGCTGTATTAGTGAGAGTTTAAACAATTTAGCAAAATCTTAAGATTGTGGACGCCGACACGGTTTCCCACAAAAGGGTAGCCTGTTGTACATATGACGGTACGTGAAGATGTATTCTGGTGGCAATGGTAGCTCTAGCGGCCATTACAAGCTTATATTTCATCAATCAATTTTATAACACTTACATAAACTCACGTTTATTTTTGTTGAATACGATATAATCAATGGTTTTGTATTATACAGTATCTAGGCACATTATTTAATATATCTAGTAAGGTGAAAAACGTTTTGCATGCACTACTTTTTCAGCATTGAGAAATAGCTTATCTTAAGAAACCTTGGAAGAGTCTTTCGTCGGAAGTTTGTATGGCGTCATTTTCCATTTATCCTCTGTAGCTTAAGATACTCTTCAGGCACATTTATCAGTAAATTGTGATGATTACTATGATTCACCCCTGAAGCTCAATGAGACAGTTTCCTTACCTTGCTTTCGTTTCTTCCGGGTCGTTGTGGGTGTCCACAATCTTAAGTTCTTGTTCAGTTTTCTACCTCTCTTGGGTCCGCTCTACCAGCTATTTTGAACTGTCGCTGTAGCACATTATGGTTCTTTTTAATGGTAATCACCGAAGCAGGCCATACACAAGCCTACGTCCAACAAATTATTATAATATTTTGGGGGGGTCTTGGTTTACCTGGTACTTTTTCCGAGGAAACTCTTTTCTATATTCAAAGCAGATAAATTAGGATTCATTTTCGTCAACGTATTCCCTGTTTTCATAGCAAAATATTAATTTCTTTAGACAAGGTACTTATGCCTTCTACCATTTGTAATGCTGTTGCATGTAATATGATGATAATTCTTTATACTAGCAGTTGTTATGACAACCTAGCAGTTTTCATATATCGTCAAGGGTTCGTGGATATTGTATCCATGTATGCATTTAGGTGACTTTTTAGAGATATATTATGCCTACGACACGATACCCACTATTAATGCAAAATACGGTTAAGTGATGTATCTTGCTATATATATATATATGCTGATAACTGATGACTGCTTTCGGTGGCTGATATGGCTATCTCATTCTTAGCGATCTTAAATTTGATAGGATTTATGCACCAAAATATTTCATAGAACAAACGCTATTCGAAATTTAGGGGAGATGGACCTGGATATACACCACAGTGTGCAGCACCTATAAGTGCTAGCGGATGAAAAATAGTTCATCAACGGGGTGGAAAATATGGGTGCTTCGGTGGATTTGAGCGGGAGACAGGAGTTGGATACTCAGGGATGGGGTACAACGGTAAACGAGAGTTTTAGTCAAATAGCCTGCGGGCTCCACCAAAACAGCATGGAGACAGTTTGATGAAGACATAGACCAACTAATGAAAGTAACGTGGGCATCGAATGTCGACAGAAATGTAGGAATCAAGCAATTCAGAACAATATCCCTTATAAACGTGCCTAGTCATACTTGCCCGGCATCTGAGGAAATACATGCTGGAAAACAATTACATCGATACTTCAGTTCATAAAGGTGGAGTTGCAGGAGTAATTGGTTGCCTTGAGCACACAAGTGTCTTAACTAAGATCATCCAGGATGAGGTGTTGAGGTTAGACCTCGCCAAAGCATATGGCAGCATTCCACGCAAGTTGGTGAACCTGACTCTAGAGAAGTATCATGTACCAGAGAAGTTCAGGGACATGCTTCAGCACTACCTCGAAAAGTTCAAAATACGCTTCACCATGTCAGACTGCACAACAGCATGGCAGAGATTAGAAGTTGTGCATCAAAACTGGATGTACTATTTCGGTAGTGCTATTTTAAGCTTCAATGAATTTTCTTGTGAAGTCAGCAGAGAAGATGAGCCGAGGACCAATTATGTCATCTGGAGTTCAGCAGCCTCCTACAAGGGCCCTCGTGACTGATATGACAATTACATCCAGGTCAGTGCCAGAAGGTAGGTGGGTGTTAGGTCTTTGATACCTGATAAACTGGGACAGGATGAAGTTTGAGTCATCTAAGTCAAGAAGTCCTGAAAAAAGAGAAGGTGCAAGATAAATACAGGTTCAAAATATGATAGAAAGTGATACTAACACTAAGTGAGTAACTAGTTAAGAGCCTCGGCAAGTGGTTTAAGGACTCCATGAATGACAGTAAGAGTGCGACAGACTTAAAACGACAAGCCAAAGACTGGATATAATCCAAACACAAGAGTGGACTACCTGGGAAGTACAAGGCCTGATGTTAACAGCATGGTATTCTACCAAGAATCATTTGGCCACTTCTAGTATAGCAAGTCCCATTGATGGCCGTATAAGAAGTGAGAGAATTTTAAATACATAACTCCGACGATGGATGGTAGTGCCAAGGAGCTTCAGTAGTATCGGTTTGTACAGTAGCGGCAGCAAGCTTCAGTTACCACTATCATCAGTGACAGAGGAGTTCCTAGTGACCAAGGCCAGGCAGGTGATGATGTTGAAAGAAGCAGCATGGAGGTACGGACAGGTAGAAAGTGGGAAGCAGCAACGGCAGTGGAAGAGTCAGAATCCAGACTGGGACAGACTGACATGGTAGGTACAGTAGCAAGAGGAATGTTGGGGCTGGGAAGTCTAAACAACCTTCATGGCAAGCAGCAAGCACCAAAGAAAAGCGTGCTATGGTCCAAAAAGAAGTACGTCTTGCACAAGAGGAAGACATGCAAGTTAAAGCTGTCGGCACGAGGAAGCAGGGAGATTGGCTATGCCGGGAAGCTGTGAGGTCAAGGAAACTGTCTCAGAGCGAAATCTGGAGAGTTGATGCCCTGAAAAGCAGATTCCTCATACGCGCAGTGTATAATGTTCTCACTACACCAACAAACCTCAAGACAGCGGTTGTAACTTATGACCAAAACTGTAAACTTTGTGGGAGACTTGCAAATCTGTAGAGCACGTGCTGTCATCCTGCAATGTAGCTCTGACATATGGTCGTTATCGTTTTCACCATGACCAAGTGCTTGTTGATATTGCTGTCAATATGAATATAGCAAGGAGAAATAAACACCAAATGAAAAGAGGTCCAAATTCATCTGCTTTGTGAAAAACGGTGAGACACAAAAGGCAAAAGACTGAGGCAAGAGGCATCTTGACAACAGCGCAGGATTGGGAAACGCAAATGACAGCTGAAGTTCCCGAGAGACATCTGTAACATTAACTTCAGACCTAATATTGCACTGTGGTCAGGATATACCAAGCAAGTGATTTTGTTGGAAGTGACAGTGCCATGGGAAGCCAGGACGGAGGAGGCGCATGAAAGCATATTGGTCAAGTGTCAGCCACTCATCCATGAGTGCCAGCAGAATAGATGGAAGGCCTGGAATCTACCGGTGGAAATAGGATGTCGTGGCTTTGCAACACAGATCTTTTTGGCGTGCCTTGGGAGTCATCGGGATTACATGATCTAGCCGCAGGAATTTAGTCACCAAGGTTTGAAAACAGGATGAGGAAGCCCCACATTGGATTTGCTGGAAAAGAGAGGAGCGATGGAAACGTTAATTGGTTCCGGGCTGGTCTGATCAACTCATTCGGTGCAATATCAGAGAGCGTTGTGAGTCAGCGCCGAAACGCTCTAGGAAAGGGCATCTCCACCTGATAATAATACGGGTTGCAATGCAGAACTGTATTCATATGTACTGCCAGCGATTTACCTGTCAGGTAACAATAAGTTCAATTAGAGTAGAATTTTGTACATTTTGTTTTCGACTGTAGATGCAACTCAGAATTTCTTTTATAGTATAGTATATGTTTCGTCCTTCAGTTTCTTCAGGATATATTAGAACAATATTCAGAAATATCCAACGTAATCAAACGATGGAACAATTGCACCAGTAAAATATATAGTGTTACTGTATTTCAGGATTGATCGTGGATAGTATATGCCTTGTATGTATATCACTGATTTTGCAGATGTATGCTTTCGACACAATATCCACTTTTCATGCACAATTAAAAATACAGTAAAGTGCTTCATCAGAATTATTCCCAAGGTTGAATTACCCCAGCAGGCGAGACACCGGCTACCTTCCATCCATGCCTAGAATATTATTTTTATTTGTTAGTTCACCCGGTACTTTTCCAACGAAACGCTGTTCGATACTCAAAGCAGATAATTTAGGATTCATTTTCGTCGACTTAATCCCTTCTTTATATAACAAAACATTATTTTCTTCGAGAAAGGTTCCATGTAGCTTTGACTATTTCCACTGCTATTGCATGTATTATACTGATGTTTTTTGTTTCTTTAGACTAGCAGTTATAATGATAAACTATCAGTTCCATATATCTCCAAATGTTCCTGGATATATCTGTGTATGCGTCTCGATTACTTTTTATAGATATTGTATGCCTTCGACACGAAATCCACTTTTAATGCATAATACGGTTAAGTGTTTTAACAGCATTAATCCCAAGATTTTAATATTCATCTTCTAATGTTGCCTGCTATATATATGCTGATACACGATGACTGCTTTTGTCGACAGCTGCAGGTATAGTGGCATTAGGAATCTTAGATTTGAAAGGATTTATTCACCAAAATATTTCTTAGAACAAACGCTATTCAAAATTTAAGGGCCTATCCCATTGTGTTAATTTTCTTTGACCTAACGTCTAATCTTTACTTTTCAATGCCTAGAGTATTTCGCTTATTTGTTAGTTTACCCAGTAGGTTCCCAACGAATCGTTGTTCTATATTCAAAGCAGACAGTTTAGGCTTCCTTTACGTGGACTTAACCCCTTTTTTATACAGCAAAACATTATTTTCTTTGAGAAAGGTTTCATGTGGCTTTTACTATTTCCACTGCTATTGCGTGTAATATACTGATGGTTTTTTAAACTAGCAGTTATCATGATAACCTATTAGTTCCATTTATCTTCAAACGTTCCTGGGTATATCCGTGTATGCGTCTCGGTGGCTTTTTTAGAGATATTGTATGCCTTTGACACGATATCCACTGTTAATGGAAAATACGGTTAAGTACAGCATTAATCCCAAGATTGTATAATTCATCTTCTAATGTAGCCTGCTGTATATATGCTGATACACGATGACTGCTTTTGGCCACAGCTGTAGCTATAGTGGCCTAAGGAATCTTAGATTTCAAAGGATTTATTCACCAAAATATTTCTTAGAACAAACGCTATTCTAAATTTAAGGGACTATCCCATTGTGTTCATTGTCTTTGACCTAGCGTCTAATCTTTACTTTTCATTCACTTTTACATGGCACATATCTACTTTTCTGCTATTTGTAAAGGTTATAATAATCGCTCTTGTGATAATAATGTCTGCAATTTACCTTTCAGATCACAATAGGTTCAATTAGAGTAGAATTTTGTACATTTTGTTTTCGACTGTAGATGTAAATTGGAATTTCTTTTAGAGTATAGTATGTGTTTCGTCATTCAATTTCTTCATGATATATTAGAAAATTATTCAGAAATTTCCAAAGTAATCAGACGATGTAACAAATGACACCGGTACAATACACATTGTTGCTGTATTTGCGGATTTATTGTGGAAAATATGTGCTTTGCATGTATATCACTGATCTTGAAGACGAATGCTTTCGACACAATATCCACTTTTCATGCACAATTAAAAATACGGTAAAGTGCTTCATCAATATTATTCCAAAAGTTGAAATAGCCATTTTCTTATCGAACCTGTCGTACAAATGACGATACGTGAAGATGTCTTCTGATTCTGGTGGCGACGGCGACAAATTTCTGTCTTGACTGTTTTTCAGTATCGAAATAATGCTCATCTTAAGAAACCTTGTGATAGTTTTATTGTTGGATGTGTGTGGTGTCATTTTACCATTTTTCCTCTGTAGCTCGGCACGTTTATCAGTACGTTGCAATTTTTACAACCACTGATCCCTGAGGCTTTTCTTGCCTGCTTTTCTTTTGCGGCGTTGTCGGCGTCCACAATCATAAGTTCTTGTTCAATTTTCTGCGTCTCATGGGTCGGCTTTACTTGCTACTTCGGACAGTCGCTCTAGCATATTATGCTTCTATTTTAATGGCAATTACCACAGCAGGCCAGACACAGTCTACCTCCAAACAATGCGTGGAATATTTGTTTTAGGTGTTAGTTTACCAGTACTTTTCGAACGAAAGGCTGTTCTATATTCAAAGCAGATAATTTAGGATTCATTGTCGTCGACTTAATCCCTGTTTTCAGAGCAAAACATTATTTTCTTTGAGAAAGGTTCCATAAGGGCTATGACCATTTCTACTGCTATTGCATTAATATACAGATGGTTATTTAAACTAGCAGTTGTTAAGATAACCTATCAGCTTCATATATCTCCAAACGTTCCTAGGTATATTGGTGTGTGTGTTTCTGTAACTTTTTAGAGATTATTATATGCCTTTGACAAGATACCTACTTTCAGTGCAAAATATGGTTTTGTGCTTTATCAGCATTAAGCCGAGGATTTTACTACTCATCTTCTAATGTAGCCTGCTATATATATGCTGATACACGATGACTGCTTTTAGTGACGGCTGTGGATATAGCAAGTGTGGCCTTTGACAGAATACGTGCAAATGTGTGTGAGCACGTGGACACCAGTCTGCATATAAAACTGAAGGTCTACAAAGCCATGGTGCTGCTTAACCTGCTGTATGCATGCAAAACCTGGATGGTGTAGAGATGCTATACCAATAAACTGAACATTCTCGCATAGGCTGCCTGAGTAATCTGATGAGGATAAGATGGCAGGACAAAGTCCCAGACACTGAGGTTCTCACACCGGCAGGCATTCCAAGCATCCACATTCTGCTGCTGAAATCACAGACGAGATGAGAAGGCTATGTTACCAGGATGTAATGGTAAACTAAAGGAGGGAAATCGATGTCAGAGAATTCAGAAGAAATGCTTCAACATCCCCCCTAAGTCTTGGGGGGGATCTCGCAAAGGCTCATTCTGCCCGGCGCAGTCTCATCCATACTAAAACTACCGACTATGAGCTGAAGAGAATGGCAGAGGCAGTGCCGAAGTTCGAGCACTGTAAATCTTGGAACTGTAGCACATCATATATTGACCAAACATATCCCAACTGGCATTTCCTGTCCAGTGCGTCAAGGACAGTTCAGACCAAAAATTGGCCTCAGCAGCCACTCAAGTGCCGACAGAAACCAAACCAGTTAGTGATGCCATTGTCATCTTCAAACTCGAAGTATGAACAACAACACCACCATACGGTTTAAGAGACGGAAACAGCATGATATGTTGTTCTTGGCAATACTCGCAGATAAAATGAAATGTTGTGTACTTTCAATTGAGATTAAAGAAATATAGTGATGATTAATCAGAACAAAAGACTAGCTAAAGAATAAGTTATAAAGAATAGGTATATTTCAAGAATATAATCTATACTGCTTTTTCGTACAGCCTTTTGGATGGAAATTGTTTCATTTTACATTTATCGTATTTGATTTGATTTCACCATTCTCATTAGAAAGATCTTACATGAGTATGGAAATATTTATTTGATATATGCAAATGGCATATTTCACTGTAAACATATACTGATTTTCCACGCAATTTCTATAAAAAGTATATTTCATATTTTATGTAAGGCAGATTTTTTATTACATAGAAAAATAAACTCAAATTTATAAGACAATATTTAATTCACAACAGTTTCAGAGATTAATTTTGCTTACCATTACAAAATTTGATACCTCAATGCATGCTCATAAAAAAACTATTTTCACAAATACAAAAGTAATTGTTTATTTTGCTTTAAAACAATGCACATATATGATATGTAAGAATTCCAGCTAAGGAGATGAATAATTTGTGCTTTTGTTTCAAAACCGTTTGTGCAATTCCATGATGAGCTTAAAAATAGTCATTATTAGTTGCAGGTTCAGCATAATTCACTTATACATTTAAAGATGAAATCAGATTAAAGTTTAGTATCACAGGGTGATTTTGATATTGCCTAAATTTGTTTTAGATTTTGTCTTTGTTTATATGATGAATACAACTTTATATGCTCAGACTATTACTAGTTAAAGCAAATAATTTCATCCAAGTTGTTTAAATCAAACATGTTATATATATATATATATATATTACCAACATACTATATTGTAATGCACAACAGCAGCTTTCAATAGAGCTATTTGTAAAACACTTCATTTATGTTGCAATGGTCTGAGTTCTGGATGTCAGAATAGCAATCGACTACTTATATGAAGCAAGATAATTTCGTCTATTATGTAGATCATTTCATTGTCAAATGCAAATGATTTAAATACAGCATAAGTTGAATATGTCAGAGAAGATACGAAACACGGTCATCATGGATTTGTAAGAATGATATTGTACCGATATAAATACGTTGTTTTTCACGCCTTTCACACGGCAGCATTCTCAACCCAAATGACCTCACCAAGTTTTTCCCTGCCACTGTGCATCATTTTTTTATATCGCTGGTCAAAACCAGAATTGTGCACAGATAATCAAAAATGGCAGAGAACAACCTTTAACTTTTTGAACAGATAATAGTATGTTTTATGTTCCCTAATTACTCTCTCCCTCCCCTCCCCCCCCCCAAATGGGCAATGCATGCACCTTACTGGATACCTTTCCACTACAAAAGGCTACTGGTGAGATGGGTTAAAAAAAACATTTAGTGATGCACAGCTCTACTTTACTGAATGCAATCATACTTTCTACATCATTGAAAAAATGTAGGGGAAACAAACACCGCTATATACAGGAATTATGGAGACATTATCGAAACGATAACATTTGTTTTTTAACCAGAAAATGCAAAGCATTTTTTAGACTGTACAAAACATCTTGCTATTAAAAGCTTAACAGAATGAAATTTGTCCCATAATATTAACATACAATTTTTAATCAGTGGATAAACTACTGCAATTGCTTGTGGTCAACTAAATGCTTAAGGTGATACAAAAGTTCATATTAGCATCTCAGAGATTTGTTTCATCGCTATTTATGACTTCACACTAACCTAATATATCTCTGGCATTTA